>OZ012662.1:78099679-78605249 GCA_963942545.1 Oxycera nigricornis
ATACTCGGTAGACCTCAAAACGTAAGAAAAAGTAGAAAATTTCAATTTCGATTTTTGAGGCGATTACAAGAACTTCCCATATACTGGAAGTTAAAAATAAAAAATCATTAACAGGTAACATGATTTTCATGGTCATTTCTGTCGTGCGTTATACATATCGCGCGAACCCAACATACGATTTGCATGATAAGGTTCAATCGACCCATATTAGCATCATGTGAATCTGTCAAATTTTGAAAAAAATCGTTGGAGCCGTTTTTTAATTTTTAAAAAAAGTGCAAAAAATTGTGATTTTTTCAAAAACAATAAATTTTTAACCTTATTGTCAAGTCCAAATAATAAATCTTTATGTAATTTATATACTCCGAAAAGTTTTTAAAAAACGCCATCAAAATTTTTTCTCATGATTACAAAAAAAATCAAATAAAAAATCATTAACAGTCATCATGATCTTCAAGGTCATTTCTGTCATGCATTATATCTCGCGCATCAAACATACGATTTGCATTGTAGAGGTGTGAATGTACGCGTAATTTGATTTAAATGAATCTGTCGAATTTTTAAAAAATCGTTGGAGCCGTTTTTTATTTTAAGAAAAAAAAGTGCAAAAAATTAGGTTTTTTTCATAAGCAATAAATTTTTTACTTGATTTGCGAAATGTAGTAGAGAATGTTTACAAAATTTCCATACTCCAAACAATGTCTGTAGAAACAACATCAAAACTTTTTCTCATGACTACGTAAAAAATTAAATTAAAAATAAAAAATCATTAAAAGTCATCATGATTTTCAAGGTCATTTTTATCATTCACTATATCTCACGAACCAGATACAATATTTGCATCATTAAGGTGTCAGTTGACGTATATTAACATCTTTGTGAAGTTTTTAACATTATAAAAATTCGTTTCAGCCTCTTTTTTTTTATTTAATAGATGAAAATGCGAAAAATTATGGTTTTTTTTCATAAAAAATATTTTTTTAACTTGATTTGCACAGCACAGTGATACCAGTTTATAAAATTTATACATTCTTATCAGTTTTTGAAGAGACAACGGCAAAACTTTCTTTCATGATTATGAAAAAAAACTAAATAAAAAATAAAAAAGTCATTCAAAGTTACCATTTAAAGAGGGTTCATACGAATGCAATTACTTTATATCTTTTATTCTAAAAAAATTTTGTAAATTCAATCAAAGGTTTAAAATATTTGCATAGTTTGAACAGATTTTTAATAGTTTTTATAGTCTTTTAATTAAAAAAAGCTTAAATTTTGAAAACCAACAAAAATTTTCCAGACCAAAAAGGCCCACTACCGATTGATCCGCGTGAATATTCAATCTGTCCTCATCGACCAAAAACCTGACGTAATCAATGGACCCTCCCGTAGACGATATGATTCATATTAACTCATTCCTTTTACTGCTATGAATACCTCTCATTGTTGTTATGTTGTTGATGTTTATGTAGATATTACTGGGAAGTTGACCGTGTGGACCTCAAGGGTCGCACCTCGCGGCTTGTTTTAAAATTGAAGTAAAAACTAGATAGTCACATAAAACGACAAAGATTTTCGTCGTAGTTCTC
Source organism: Oxycera nigricornis (assembly GCA_963942545.1). NCBI lineage: Eukaryota > Metazoa > Arthropoda > Insecta > Diptera > Stratiomyidae > Oxycera > Oxycera nigricornis. Next base: position 78,101,266 of record OZ012662.1, read on the forward strand.
ATAAACTTTTGACAGTCATGGTTGTATGGTATTTTCATGAAAAACGAATGCATCAAAAACAGCTTAGCATATTCATAGCTCTAACCTGTTAAATCATGTATCCACAGTGGTCAAAAAAAATTGGTAGCCACAGATGCAGAAAAAGGTAAAGCATCGAATTTAATCATACATTTTAAGTGCAAACTAATGAGTTGAGAGCATGGGGAAATGTTTTTCAATTTTAATAAAGATCCTTTAGTTCCTTAAAAAAATTAAAAAGCACCTCACAGCAATTAATCGTTCATTTTCGGTGACTTGTGCATTTACCAACACACGAAAGACATAATCATCCTTTGGGATTGAAAGTTTTGACTTCGAATTTTTATGTTGACGACTTCATGACTGGCGTAAATACTAAAGAAGAGGTTATAGTTCTGCAAATTGATACTGAAGCAATTCTCCGAAAAGGAGGATCTACAAAAAACGTGCAGTACATACCCAAGAATGCTTGAAAAAAAAATATTCCAGAACAAGCAAGAGCAACAAGGCTGAAAATGACAGAGAACGTTTCCTTTAAGGCTCTAGGTCTGAGATGGCTTTAATCAAAACATGACTTTCTAGTCATGCTTCTAGTATTTGAAGTCAACAAAACGGATACGGAGTGGTTGGCTCCATTAACGAATAATGCGATACTATTAATGCAATAAGTCTTGAAAGTAAGTACGGAATGGAACAGTTATCCACCCAGCAGCAAAATCAATGCTTGAGTACAGTTCAAGATATAAATCTGTGCACTCAAAAATATTCGTTTTCCACGGAGCTCTAACTTTAACGCTGACGTGAAAGTTGAACTTTATTGCTCCTGAGATGCATAAGACAAGGCTTTAAGCCAATTTCTTCTCATGGAGCAAAACCAAAGGTGACTCATCTTAAAACTAAATTTACACCTCATCAAGTTGAACTCAATGCTGCTGCCTTCTTGGCTTACCTATTGAAACAAGTGTGCTCATTGCTGAGCTTCCCAAATATCAACGCATGGTTCGATTCTACATTACCGGTCAATCAAATAATTTGATCCTACTAATATGGAAACATTATTATGCCAATAGAGTAACCACAGTCCAACAATCGAACCATGACAGCTGGTGCTGGCAAAGCATCTCAAGCATTTTTGAGCCTATATGCACAAAATCATCTCAAGATACGCGATCGCGTAGCCGTCGACGGGACATATTTCAATACGTTCGCCGTCTCTTCATCCTCAGCACAACCGGCCAGTCAGCCGTCGTAACATGCAGATCTGAAGACCCGACGCTGCACGGCAGCTTAACTAAAGCATTTCAAGCAAAATCCATTGCCCGCCATCGAATTGGCATCTGCAAGTGCACGTGCTTTCGCTTATGACAACAACTGTTTAGGTTTTACGGTACGAATATTGCCATGTGATTTTTCCACGACACTTTCATTCAAAACAAGTGATTTTTCATCTCGCTAGAATTATATTCATCTCTATTCAAACACTCAACACTCTCTAAGGAAACCCCGTATCAAAACCACTTTCCCCGTATTGAAACCAGCTCTCAGCCAATCAACGTTCTCCAAAACCCAGCCTACTGTGCATCAAATAGAACACACGCTTGCAGACTCGCAAACAGCCTGCTGGCGATAGTCAAAAAAAAATCTTCATACAAAATCCCATCCATCTATTGATATACTTTGGGCTTCTCCAGCTCTCGAAACTAACACACTTTAAGCATGTATGGCCTCCTTGACGGATTCGCCTTGACGTGTTAAGGGGGCTTGCGTGACTCACCTAGGCTGGAGTAAAATCTGGCTTGGGCGAGTCCAGACTAAACGAATCCAAACTGATGATTATGTCGAGATTAAACATCAATTTACCCCAGGAGGGTCTGGTGCCTTCGGCACCTAAATCCCTCACTGCTACACCAGCAGTCTGCCCCTCGGATTCTGGGGAGGGCAAAAAATCGACGCACGTGGAATTAATTAGTGGTTCCATGGAAAACCTGGTACTCGGAGAACCAGAAAAAACTCCATACCCGGAGGAGCTCACCCTTGGCGGGCCCTCAGCTGCGAGTTCACCGGCAACGGAGGGTTTAGCAGCGACGGGGAATTACCTGAAAAAGAGGAACAGGAGTGGCGCGGAGAAAAAGAGGAGGGCGAAAAAAAGGGCTCAGCAGAGGCGAGAGGTTCCCTCAGGGACTGACACTCAGGCCGGGACCTCTTTGTACCCAACTCCCTCCGTGACCCCTGCAGCTCCTGGACGAAAGTCGCCGGAATCGGGCCCAAGCAATGCTAGAGGCTCGAAAAAAAGACAACGCTCCGGTGAGGAAGAGGTATCCAGAATGCCCGCCAATCCTAAGGTTAAACGACCGAGGGGAGGGGACAAACTGAAGACCCTACAAAAGAAATCCTTTGCGAGCGTGGCTCGGAGCAATCTGGGCTTCGTACTGGCAGCGGAAGGCATGGCTCGGGGCTACTCTGGTGAACAACTAGAGCTGCTTAAGGGCCGTATCTCCAAAGCCGTCGCAGAGGAGATAGACAGAGGCACGCCGTTGAAATTTGACTCGGTGGGGACCCTTAGAAATCAACTGAGGATCGTCCCTGCAGATGCAAAAACAACGGCCTGGTAGAAAGCCTTGGTGGAGGGAGACAGGCTAAGGGGAGCATGGGAGGGCGCTATATTTTCCCTAGTGGAAGCATCTATGCTTCCAGTGCTCCACAGGGCCACTTTCTTCGTCCCGGGCCCAGACTAAATCACAGAGACTGTTCTCCGAAGGCTCTCCATCGTTCAGCCGGAGATAAAAACAGCCGACTGGGCCCTGTATGCACAGGTGCCCATGAAGGACTCCCGAAAGGGACTCCTCATGGTTGTTGGAATACCGGACAAGGACAGGGAGTACATATCGGGAAAGGGAGGATGGCTCTACTTGGAGCTCAATAGGATTAGCGTGAGCTTTTCCAAAGGGCCCAAGGAACCAGGACCACAGGCTCCCAAGTAGCGGTTCCTTGTCAGCGTGAGTGTTATACTTGTTCTGTATTGTGTTGTGTTGTCTTGGGTTGACCTGGGGATGTAGCATGGAAACATGGTGGGTCTTCAGGTCACACAAATCAACATGCAGCATAGTAAGGCGGCTAGCTCTCTAATAGCTAGACGCTGTAACGAAAGCTGCAACAAACCCCCCGGAGGCAGCAATGTCTCCGGTTTTGCACCTGCTCTACCCATATTTCTAATACAAGAACCATGGGTGGCAAGAGGACGAATCCGCGGTATAGGGACCAACTCTCAAATGGATCTCTTGGCAGCGGATTGTGAAAAACCCAGAAGCTGTGTTTGGCTCCCAAGGACTCTTAACGGGCTCTTGGTACAGGAATTCTGCGACCGAGACTTAACCGTAGTACGAGTAAGTACAACGGTGATGGGGAGTAGACGAGAAGCTCTTCTGGGATCGGCCTATCTCCCCTACGAAAATCGAATTCCGTCAGCAAACCTCACAAGGTTGATGGAATATGTTAAAAAACACAACTCAAATCTGATCTTAGGTTGTGATGCAAACGCTCACCACGATTGCTGGGGGAGCTCGGACACCAACTCGAGAGGTGAAAGCCTACTAGAGTTCTTAGCCAGTTCCGGGCTCACCATAGCGAACCGTGGGGTGAAACCAACTTTCGTCACATCCAGGAGGCAGGCAGTCAAAGACATAACAATTGTCTCTGACGCAGTCACTCACTGGGTTAAAGACTGGAAAGTTTCGAAAGAAGTGACGCTATCTGATCACAGGTACATCACTTTCAACATCGAGGCTAATCCAATAGGTGGGCCAAAATGGTTGAGAAACCCCAGGAACACAAATTGGGCGGCCTTTAGACAAGACGTGCAATGTAAATTACAGCAACCAGAGAAAATCCGAGAACCTGAGCAGCTCGAAGAAGCTGTGAGGAACTTAGTCGAGGTATTGAGGGCCTCTTTTGAGGCCCACTGCCCACTAAAAAGGAGTACACTGGGAAACACCCCATAGTGGACACCAAGACTAGCCAGGCTTAAGAAAAGCGTTTATAAGGCGTTCAACCGGGCCTGTAAAGCTCGAGGTGAAATCACCTGGGAGGCGTACAAGCAATCCAAAAGAGACTATCACAAGGCTCTTGCGGAGGCGAAAAGGAACTCATGGAAGAAATTCTGTGAAGAAATAAACTCATGCCGGGAGACCGCCAGAGTTAAGAAGATCCTCACAAGGGGACCGAGCAATAACCCCGGGCTCCTTAAGGACGAAAACGGGAAGTTCACCACCACAAGTGAAGAGACGTTAAACCTCTTGCTTAAAACGCACTTCCCCGGTAGCATACCTCCCTCCGTAGGAAACACCGTTCATCCGAACGTACCGTCTCAAACGGATTGGAATCAAGCCGCCGAGGTGGTGACCGTAGAGAGGCTCCAATGAGCAATTGGAACTTCGACAGCTACAAAGCACCTGGCGAGGATGGAATTTATCCCATCCTGCTGAAGGAAGGAATGGCTTCCATCACCAACCATCTGTGCAATATATACAGGGCCAGTTTGGCCCTAAAATATATACCAGAATTATGGAGGAGGGGAAGGGTGGTATTCATACCAAAGATCGGGAGAACCACTTACCAGATAGCGAAAAGCTATCGACCCATAAGCCTCACATCTTTCGTGCTGAAAACACTGGAACGACTGGTGGACGTCCACGTGAAAAACACAGCACTAATAGAGAGGCCCTTGCATCCGGGACAGCATGCCTATAGAAAGGGAAAGTCTACGGAGACGGCTCTGCATGAGCTCGTTCACGGGATCGAGCGGGGCCTTAACGACGGACTCTTCTCTTTGGGAGCTTTCCTAGACATAGAAGGTGCCTTTGACAACTCTCCATTTGGTGGAATGACATCTGCAGCAGAGAGCCATGGGATAAGCGGCACGATAACGGGCTGGCTGACCGCTCTCCTCGCTGAACGAAAAATAACAGCGTCACTGGGGGTCACCAGTATAACAGTAGCCCCAACAAAAGGGTGCCCACAAGCAGGCGTACTTTCCCCTCTCCTGTGGTGTTTACAAATGAACTCATTAGTGATAGAACTTAACCAACAAGGCTTTCTTGCCATCGGCTATGCCGATGACCTGCTCATATTATGCATAGGCAAGTTTGCCGGCACAGTGTGTGACAGGATGAAAGAAGGACTTAAAATCACGCACCAATGGTGTAGAAGAAACGGGCTGGCGGTAAACCCAGCCAAGACAGAACTCACCATGTTCACCAGGAAGCGAGTTTGGGATGCATACACGCTACCTACTTTAGATGGCGTGGAGCTCTAACTCTCAAAAAAAGTCAAGTACCTGGGCGTAACCCTAGACACGAAACTCACCTGGAAAGAGCATGTTGATGAAAAAACAAGAAAAGCCAAAAACATTTTCTGGGCATGTAGAGGCTCCATGGGTAAAACCTGGGGACTCTCACCTCGAAATGTGATATGGCTATACAAAGCCTGCATAAGACCGGTCATACACTATGGAAGCATAGTGTGGTGGAAACGGTCAGACCTAGATACTACAAAAAGTCAGCCAGGCTCGGTGCAGCGACTAGCACTAGTGAGTGCTACTGGAGCGGTGCGAACCACTCCCACGGAATCACTCAACGTGATCATGGACATGCTGCCACTGGACTTATCAGTGAAGCAACATGCCGCAAAGACGATGGCACGCCTAAGGAGAACCGGGATGGTGAAAGACGGCGGCTGGACTGAGGGACACCTCAAACTTTTAAAGAGTTTAAAAGTGGACTCACTCCGTGATCTGCCCAACGATTACATAATCCCAAGGCTCTTCTTTGGAAAAAAATTTCACAACGAGTTTGACTGATAGGAATGATTGGACTAAGTTCGGTCACCTTTCTCACAGGCCCGCTGATATCATAGTGTACACAGACGGATCAGTGATGAGCGTCGGGGCTGGGGCGGGAATATATATGCGCCCTGGACCACATGAGGCTCAAATATCGATACCTCTGGGTACAAAAACAACCATCTTTCAAGCTGAAGTCCACGCCATAGCCAAAGCCGCGGACCTCAGAGACAGAGTCTCAGTTACCTGGGTCCCAGCACATGTGGACATTATAGGTAATGAAGAGGCAGACAAACTGGCTAAGAATGAGCAGAGATCACACCAGTTTGTCCTGAGCCTGTTCTGCCAACGAACATAAATCTAATCTCAAAAAAGATCAATGAGACACTCAGGGAAGAACATCGAAGACGATGGCTTAACCTACCAACATGCAGACAGACAAAGCTCTTTCTGCCAAACCTACGACCTGAAGTCGCAAAATACTGTCTGAAACTAAATAGAGTCAGACTGAAAGAACTCACAGAAGTGATTACAGGCCACGGACGCCTGACCAAGCTCTTCTGCAAATAGTGGACGATGCATGATGCACTAGATGTGAGGAGGACGAGGAAACAGCGGCACATTATGTGGGCTACTGTCCCGCGTTCTCCAGACACAGATATAGAGCCCTTGGCATGCCTCAAATAGGAGACAAGGAGTTCCATACCTTAGCCTTGGACGACCTGAAGAGGTTCATCATCTCATCCGGAAGATTCAAGACATAAGTATTAACTCCAGAAAGGAAAAGTATGAGGCTAGTACAATCGACCAGCAGGTCGCAGTGCTAGGGCTGCAATGCCCACCTCCATGTCACGACGACGACGATGACGAAGCATGTATGTCCCTATCGACCGCCGAGCGAAAATGCATGATAGTGTATGGCCTACTACTTCACACCTAGAGCTCTCGATTTAGTGATATTCTTTGGTTATGATTTAGTAAAAAACTTTCGCATGGTTAAGCTGTCGATAATAATATATTTGCAGCATATTTAAGCTGGCTTACTAGCACACTTTCAGCACAGTAGGACACAGCCTGCCGCTATCGAATGCCGAGCAAAAATGTATGAAAGTGTATATCTTACTACTCACGTGCACTGAACTTTTCGAAATGAGCAATTATTGATTTGATTTGATTTGCTCAAAAGTTTTTGCTTTGCTGTTCACTATTAATGTACACGTTATCAGTTGTGATACACGTATAAAACACAATAAAGTACTATCCCAGCGTCTCAACAATAAAACACCAGCGAGAATATATCTTTACACATTTTGTTCAATAATTTTTTGCGGATACGTCTGCTTGATGGATTTATGTTTTGTGTTTTCAAATGGGAACCAGTGCTATACACTTACTGTTTGAACCTTTTAAAGATGTAATACACACGCAGTCTTTTTGATGCGATAAATCTACATTGTTCCAAATATGACTTCTTAAAGTCATGACCGTCATTTTTTTCTTGCTTTTTAGTTTACTATGAGATAATTGTATTATACAAAGCCATCCATCCTAAAAAATGGTAGCTGCATGCCGAATCAAGTTTTATAATTAAGTAGAAAATCCAATTTCAAATAATTACTTAATTTTTGATCACTGGTTTTGTGTATTTAAGGTTGTTATTTGGTCCAAATTGAAAATGTGAAAGAGAAGCAGGAGTTACTACATTGCCCTAACCAGAATTAAATAAGAAACCCAAAAACCACCTACGCCGAGCAAGTTAATACCTGCTCGAAATAATGGCATCGGTGAATCAACTCACCTGTGCCGCAATTTCTACTGACAGTGAAACTCAAAGTATTGATTAAATTTCCAGGTGCCAAATGTGTGGCACACTAGTGTTTTAATGATTGCGAATTAGAACTCGACTGTGTATAATTCCTACATGCTACGGCTTAAATACTATTTCTTATTGCCTAAAACTCGGTCACACGCTGACACAAAATGGGCCAAGTCGAATTGCCCAAGCATGGCTCAAATGTATCGATAATGCATCGATCCACACATGTTCCCGATATTCAGCAATGCTGCATAAACAAATGCATTGTGTGCAAGTGCTGCAGTATCGTGAGAATGGGAACGTGTAATGTGTTTTCGATTATGCATATCATTACAAATGTGTTTACATTTGTTTATGCATATCATTACACTGTGACTGCGGTTTGGTAAGACAATTCTGTTAGTCCAATTTTGCACCACTTTTTACAGCCTACAGTACTGCTCGTGCAAAATAATGCTGGTTTAAAACTTAAATGAACTACTAAAAGGCTTTCTTGAATGATTAAATTGGCATCAGTCATTCGATTGAAACGTGAATATATGTAATGAATTTTTTACATGAAAATGAATATAAAGGAGACGGAGTCCAGCTGTCGAAATAACAAGAAATTTTAAAACCAATTAAGCGCCATTGTAAGTGTGGTGTCTCGGAATTTCTAACCGTCGCTGAAACCCGCACGGCAAAAACAAATTCTGTTTTCTCTTTCCGGCCAGTTCTTCTCTTCATCCGGAACAGACCAGACGTTTGGCTTCGTCCTCGACGCGACACATAATTATATAAAATTGTTGAAGTTGTAAAAGATGCTTCGTCGTCGATGGTTTCTCAGGTGCCTTGAAGTCCTCGGTGTTGGACGCCGAGCGCTGGATCTTATACTCTTCGAGGGAGATCCGTGATTTAGCGCTGTATAGGTAAAGCGCACCATTAGCGAGGAAACAGGGTTGTATTAGGGTACCTACCGGCAATTGAATTGCCACATGTCTGGCGCAGGATTCATGATCCAAGCTATATATATTTTTATATACTATATATATACTATATTTTTACTACTTTAGCGACTGGTTACGCTATAATCGAAGCGCTTCTAGAGCCAAGTTACGGCTCGAGCGTTTTGCCAAATTACGGCAATAATTGAGAATTAAACGAGTCAAAAGTAAGACAATGACTAAGACTATATTTTCTTTTCTACAATTTCCTTTTATACAATTTTTACAACTTAACATATAATCCCTACTCTAATATTTTATTTTACTTAATACATATTCCCTACTCTAAAACTGGAAGAATTGAATATAGTAAATTCATTCTACCAATCAAAATATCGATCAGCATTTTTCCATATGACCCAACTCAAAATGCAACACTCATAAAGTCCATGAGTAATGACTACTCAGGTTTCTTCACAAAGGGTACATGCACTTTGTGTGTAAGTATGTAGTACATTGCACCTGCCAACGCTAAGCGCCGCTTAGTCTAGCACGATCGCGATGGGCTAGTATGAACATTCATTCATGTGTCTATTTTTAGTGACAACATGAATTGGACTTTCGTATGAGTAGATTATGTGTAATGCAAAACGAGTATGTAAAGTGAGCATTACAAAGTGATCGTAAATTATGCATTTGTATAGTCTACGACTGCTCGTTAATTATTGATTTGTGGGTTTAGTTTATAGTAAAATGCTGATTGATTGTGTAGATCCACTACAAAGTGCAAAATACACATTATAAGTTAAATAAAGATTTGCATAGTGGTGACCCCGCGTTACGAGCGCGCGTATAACATATTTTTTTTGTGCGGTTTTTGTCGGGAGTGCAGTGCAGCTACATTGAACGCCGCCATCTTTGCCCTAATTGACTTTACAGCCAAAAGCCAGCGACCACCACACCAATCTTGCCGACTACTGTGCAGGTACGCCGCCATTCTGCCGTCCGCAGTGCACATACGACAGCCGACACAGCCGCCCGCTAGCAACGCAGCCTCACGCTGCCTGTCGACATGATACTCGGACGGGGTGGCAATGACAAATCGCGCCACCCCATGCATCGCAATGCAGAGTGGACAACGCCATTGGACAGCCAGCCAGCGGGCAATCAGAGCTATCTGCCTTTGAAGATGCTCAAACAGTCGCTGGGTCACGAGGTCAACGTCATCGGTCAATGTAGGCAGTCGTCATTTTGGCGAACAAGCCCGGAGTTATGATTTTCCAGGTCGAGTCGCAATAACAAGTGCACAAGGTGACAAGCGACTCGACCAAGTACCACCTCACAGTTTCCGCATTGGATCATGACACCATCGTCGAGTTAGCGGACATTATCCGCGCGCTGCCAGAAAGCAGTTATTGTCTCTCATCTCATGGACTCTCCCGCAGCTCCATAAGATTCTCACTGGCGTCGAGCTCGGGGACGAATGGCAATCACAGCTGCTGCGACACGTGCATTGTCTAGCTGGCAAGCAGGTCAGTGACGATGTTCTGCGGATCAAATGGCTCGATCGCTTGCCACAGCAGACAAGGCGCACGCTTGTTCTGTTTAGAAATCAGTCACTGTAGGAGCTCGAATCTGTTGCAGATGAGGTACACAAGACGCGCCCTGCAAGAAAGGCAACGTCGGCGCATTCAATTACGCGATCGACAACATCCTCACTACGTGGTTCTCCGAACCAGGTCACCGTCGAACTAGCTGCCCCACGCCTTGCGAATACGCAGTTGACCAGTTTGACCCACGAGACGCTCCAGCAACCACGCGGCTCCACCAACATGCAGCGTGAACGCTCCTCATCAAGGAACGGGTACGAAGAACAAGCACGCTCTGCCACTCCAGAACCAGACCTGCACATGGGATATTGCTGGTACCACAGCAAACACGGAGCTGCGGCAATCCACGAGACGTTCGGAAAACTAAAGTCGCCAGCACTGTACTCAGCGGACACCACCGGCAACATTTCGGAGAAACGTCTTTATGTCTACGACCGCAGCAAGAGAGCTCGGTTCCCGGTGGACTCCGGCTCCTCTCTCTCCATCATCCCAAGACATCTCATCACCGGCCCCCTTCAGAAGCAGAGCCTCGTGCTGCAGGCAGGCAATGACGTCCAGACGGCTATCCTGGGAGACGACGTGCTCAATTACCACGGTTTGCTCATCGACCTACACAACCGACGCCTTTTAGACGATCACACCAGCCTCTCTACGATCTGTGCTCTTAGCCCAGCTCCAGCAGTGCATTTCATAAGTCTCAATCGCCAACCTACCCGTCCACCATCAGAGAGTTCTGCATGGACCATCTGTATTCACAAGACCAAGTCGCTCCGCGGGAAAACGCCTAGCCGTAGCGAAAGCCGAATTCGATTTCCTTTTGGAACGAGGCGTCATTTACCCTTCGTGAAGCCAGTGGACTAGCCCTTTACACATGGTACCCAAGGACGGTGGCCGCTGGTGAGCCACCAGAAATTACCGCCAACTCAATGTCCGCACCCGCCCGGACCGTAACCCATTGCACATCATCGTACGCTGTTACCAGGACGACATCCTGGTGTTCTCGGCCAACCACGACCAACATGAGCGTCATCTCGAGCAGCTCCTCTCGGTGCTGTAAACTGCGAAGCTCTAGGCCAACTGAGACAAATGCAACGTCGGTCTACCCGAGGTCATTTTCGCTGAGTACCACGTCTGCAAGACAGGGTTTCGACCACCAGTCCTCAAGACGCAAGTCATCGCAGATCATCGACTCCTCGCAGCTGAGACGTTTCCTAGGGATGCTCAATTAATATCGCAGCGGCATGCCAAATGCCGCCAAGCTCCAAGCACCATTTTCAGAGCTGCTGAAAGGTTGTACTATCAAAAAAGCCCCTCTCACTTGGACATCCGATGCTGAAGCCGCTTTTAAATGCTGCAAGAATGGTATCGCCGCGGCAGCCGCGGCAGCCACGTCGTCATTTCTTTCGCCTTCGCAGTCATAAGCATTACGCACCAGCTCTGCTATTGGCGCGGTGTTAGACCAACAGCAGAGGGACGGTACGTGGGTCCCCTAGAGTTTTTCTCAAGGAAGATGTCCGAGACCGAGCAGCGATACTCCACCTACGACCGCAAACTTTTGGCAATTTTCGCTGCCATCAAATTTTTCCAGCGCATTCTCATCGTCTACACCGACTATCGGCCGCTCACTTTTGCATTAACGCAACGCTCGGACAAAATTTCGCCGCACTCACCGCTACAGCCATTAGAGAGGTGCAGGCCACGGACGACCAGCTGCCACACCTCTTGGCGAACCCCCGCCTCAAGCTGCATAAATTGGTGTTAGACGGCTATTCATGGCACTACTTTGAATTCAATCCATATTTGCCAGTCGCGCTACGCCGCCAAGCCTTCGACCGTTCATCAGCTCTCGCACCCCAGTGGGTGGGCCACCGCAAAGCGCGTAGCGCTGAAATTCTTCTGGCCTAGCTTGCGGAAGGATGTTTTCGTTGGGCCAAGCAGTGTGTGCCTTGCCAGCTTTCGAAGGTCCATCGTCACAACCGCGCCAAACTCGGCAATTTTAAAACGCCGGACGGGTATTTCGACCACATCCACGTCGACCTCATTAAGCTGCCACAGAGCTACGAATACTGCCTCACTTTCATCAACCACTACACACGCTGGCCTCAGGGAGTACCAGTGCGTGACGCGAGAGCCAGCATTGTCGCCAGGGCTTTATACGATTAGTGGATCTCGATTTTCGGCACGCCACTCGAGATAACCTTGGACCAAGGTCGTTAGTTCGAGGCTGACCTCCTACAGCAGCTTGGTCGCCTCCTGGGGGCCAATCACATCGACACCACACCACACCGTACCATCCACAGGCCAATGGCATGGTGGAACGGATGCACCGCACTCTCAAGGGTGCTTTAAAGTGCGTTCCCGAGACACCTTGGCTGCAGGCGCTTCTGGCGATTTTGTTGGGATTGCGCACCACGTTTAAGGAGGACCTGCAAGCTTTACCAGCGGAAATAGTATTCGGAACGTCACTCCGAATCCCGGGCAAATTCACCACACCTCAAAGAGCGCCAGCCAGCTGCTCACAGAACTTTGTCGCAGACTTTCGCCGTCTCTTCAAAGCAATTCGCCCCGTTCCGCCAGCCAGACACACCGCACACCATGCATTCTCGTTCGCAGACTTGGCTACTGGCGACTACGTGTTTTGTCGCATTGACGCGGTCAAGAAGCCACTTGATCAGCCATACACCGGACACCATCGAGTCATCAGAATGGATAGCGACCGTACGCACGTCATAGACGTAAACGGCGTCGTCAAGGCCCTTATCACCGACCATCTGAAACCAGCATACCTGGAGCAATCCGATTCACAGCCAACGTCACCTCAACTACCGCCGCCTTATCCACCTATGCCGCAGCCTCCGCAAGTGGCAACCCAGCCCATAAAACAACAGCTGATCATTATCACCAAGAAGAGAGTATCATTTTCACTCCCTTTGCAGCACGCGAAGGTCTTTGGGGAAGGAGTGACAGTGACGTCTCGGAACTTCCCGGCGTCGGCAAAACCCGCACGGCGAAAGCAAGTTCTGGCTCCGCGGCAAGTTTTCTCTTACTGGCAAGTTCCGCTCTTCACCCGGACCGCACCTGATGTTTGGCTTCGTCGTCGAACGACAAATAATTGTAAAAACTTGTTAAAATGCAAAATATAAATTACTAATAACAGAATCAACAACAGTTTTGCATATAACTTCAGTATTCTATTTTCAAGTCTTTAGAGTGCAAAAATACACATAGTCCAGTAGTGGATGTGCGGCGGATTTTTCTAATGTCCGTGCTACTTATTATCTATGCTATGCCTGAACCTTGGTAGGACAAATGACTTTACGTTTCATAAATCATCAGGGGCAAGAAGCTTTGTCCAAAATCAGAATTGTTTATTTTGCATAAAACGTTTTCAAAAAAATCGTAAGTTACTGCACGAAACTATTGTTTAAAACTATCGGCTGTCATCCACGTGTTGTTTGAATGCGTGTGTTTGGAAGGCAAATTGAAAATTTGGTTTCTTAGTACAGTCAAAGCGTCCGAGTTTTGACGTAAGCCGTGCATTTTGTGTAGGCAGAATTTTTTTAATGAAATGCGTGGGTAATGGTATAGATAGGTTAAGTTCAAGTTTCTGGGATAGCAGCTCCTGTGCTTTGGGCTCCATCTTTTAAACAAAAGAAGTTGGGGCACCCTCATATCTCCGAAACCATGGCTCTCACAAGAAAGTTATGTATGGCAAACTTGCGTAAAATAAAAGTTGAACCAGTTTTGCAAAAGTTAGAAGTTATTACAATGTTGATGTATGAAATACTAAAAATAGCCTACTTATTACGAAAACTTGTTTTTTTCAAATTGTTTTATTTTTTCCTGCGGTAGGTTCTTATTTTGACGGGAATCAATAGTTTTATTAAAGGCTTACCAAGGGCTACATAAAACATAATGATTGAGCTAAATTCAAAGTTGTCCATATACTCTTTTGTGAGGCATATGCAATGTATGACAAGAAAACCGTCGCATCTGAAAATGTAGTCACGTTTATTGAATTCTTCCCAAATCTTCTATGTCGTGATTCTTATTGGGAATACGCTTCAATGTAGGTTTTTAAAAATATATTGAGAATTTTTTTTTGTTGTTTTATTTTGCTGCAGTTTTCTTTTGCCACTCCTGTGGAATTCAAGATTTTTGAGCTGTGGCATATTTCTTACGTTTGAGCGATCTAATCAAAGCCCACTTAATCGAAACCATTGAATTTACCAGATACTTACACTTTTCTGCTTTCTGCATTTTTTAAGAGCTAAATGTGTAATTTGAAATAGTCATTTCAGCCAACAGAAACGTACCACGTAAACTGAAGGAGCTTTGTAAGATTTTTTCATAAAATTTCTTTCGCCAAAATTTCAAGCATTCCTAGATCTTTTTTCATTTATTATATCATGATGCCAAGAACTCAAAATCGTTCGATCCCTACAAACTAATTTTTTTGAAAAAAAAAAAAAAGATTTTGAATTGAAGTCGTGGCATCAAAAGTTGCAAAATTAGGGTTATATGGTCAAAGTATCTGTACTGTTTTATATGTTTTGTGAGAAAGATATTTTTGTACTATAAATAAATAGAACTCAATTGTTTAAGGTGAATATTATTATTATAGCATCAAGGGTAAGTCGATAATTCAAAAAAAATTCACACCATGTCGAAAAGAAATTTTTTACTTTACACGGAAAATTAAAATCTGCGTAAAATTTCTTTTAAGGTAGGCTATAATGAATCTGCAGAAGCAGTATTTTTGAAGAAATTTACAGAAACTGGGTCGATATTGCGAAAACAAGGGTGTTAAGAATTGATCTAATTTAAGAAATAGTCTCATTAATTTGCTAAGTGTTAACCCAATTGAGATCATTAATTGTCTACTTTAAATAAGCATAAATCTAACGTAATTTTCTGACTTGCTGATTATGCTCTATGATTTTAGATTGTTTACCTCTCAAATTGCTTACCTTTCAAATTGGATACTCTTTCTATTGTTCACGCTGGTGTAATTGATTACAAAGGGTGACTAACGTTCAGAAAGACTTCCATAAGAGAAGATAAAATCTTGAAGAGGATACGTTTCCGAGATCGATTTATAATTAGGTACCCAGCAAAAATCACCGATTTAATCCTTCCTCTATGCGTTACTTATTTTACAAATTAAGAATTACTTTAAAAAACTTTGCTTCTGTCCTGATTTTGGCCTGGCAACAGTTTCATTCGAACCCTATTGAGAACCTCTGGCACATAATGAAAATGCAGGAAGCGAGACAGAACCCTACGAATTCACAAGAATACGACAAAGTCTTGTAAAAAGGAATATCATCGCAAGATTTGAAAAATTTGGTTACATCAATGCAACGCCGAACTATGGCGGTCGTAAAAGCCAGAGGGGGTTCAAGCAAGTGTTTAAATCAAGGGTTATTACTTCTTTTACGCATTAAATCGATGGAAAAAAAACTGTCAAAAAAATTCATTTTTTACCGTGTGTCCACATTTTACTGACCGTCACTGTTTTTTTTTCTGCACTGACTTCGATGCCTTCCTCTTTAATTCTGAAAATGCTCCTAGAATACATATCTAGTAGTGATTTTGCGATGGAGCGGACTTTGTTATTCTGTTATTGTAAGTATTTTCTTTGCATTTTAAAATCATAGCATCATCCCAGTTTCATGCAGATGCACTCAATGACCTTTAATTATTATGAAATGTTTTTGCGGCCACCATTGTTGCAATTCAACCATCAACGGTCAAAAATACTACCTCGCATTATTTATCCACAATGCAATTTATGAAATCTAAGAATACACCTTCCGAATTTCAAAATAGGATACTAAATTCAAGGACTTCCACATATAATTTCATTGAAAACTTTTGAAAATCCAATATGTGGTTTCATTGCTCTTCCAAGTTTTATGCATATCAACATTTGACACCGCAGGCAGGAGTCATTTTGTTTTCTACCAAATATGATTTTAATTGTGCGTAAACCTATTTTGAGTAATATATACTTTGACCAGATTGATATCGGTTTCACCAGAAATATCCACAGAAAGCCGCAACGCTACACGCTAATGTAAGAGTAACCGTAAACATAAACTTTATTTGCCCATGAAAGCCTTCGTATATTTTCAAAATGAAATTGCAGCATGTCATTTCGTTTCGCATCACCAGATTCAACTAAATCTGAAAATAAAGATGAGGTACACCTCATTTTCACGTCAAACTTTTTCAAAGTGTAGTTGAATTTTTCATCAACCTGCACAATATAATAAATAGTTTATTTGAGTTTTTGCCATCGCCGTGCTTACAAAAAAATATATTGAACCGACAAGATGAGTAAAAAAACAAGAATGCAACTAACTTTAATACATACATATATCATGAAATTAACGAAAATATTAGAGTCTCCCCGAGAAAAAATCGTACAAGTTCAATAACATTAAAACTGACATTGGATTTGTGTGTTTGAAACTTTTGACTCCCGAATGCAATATTGCCGCTGGACGCTCAGCTGTGGACAATATGAACTTGCATCAAAAATCAAAAAATACTGAAAAAAATCTACTTATAATGTGGATGGTGATTGTAGCCTTCACTTGGCTATTGAGGAGACAGGTATAGTCTCCTGAGTCACTGTGTCCTGAATTTGCAACGTAAAGCTTGCTAGTAATGCGTCCAGGTAGTAAGTCAGTTTTGACACTGAAATTATAAAGAAAAAAAAGGTTTAACTGTATTTTAATACCAGAAAGTATTGGATAAGTATCAATTTATTCCGTAAATAAGTGCATATGAAAAGGATTTTGTACATATTATCATTTTTAAGTAAATAATAATTCGTTTCGGCTAAATTAATTGGTTAAAAAAGATGACGTACGCGCTTCGCGCATATTATTTCTTTAAATTATCTCTTAAATTAAATATATCGATATTTAAATAAAAATATAATAAAAATAATATATTATTAGCCATCAGCTACAGTTTTCAGTTTCAAAATTTATCCCTTTTTCCTGAATATTACTAACCACATTTCACTAAACTAAACACTAACCATGTTTCATTGAAATTTAGCATATCCCATTTGTATTATCGTTTTTTTTTGCAAAATTTGTGTTCGTTGCCAGTTTTTTTCAACCTATTCACAAAATTTCTTTTTTTTTTTTGATTATCCACCAGATTAATGTGGTGAAACAGTTTAATTTTGGTAGCATCAAAGTGAAGTTCTTTCCCCAAATTATTTGCAACGAACTTCGCTGATTGCCCAACTGCTGCAAACGGTGACAAACTTTTTTTCTGGACCTACCGTGACACTTTATTGTTACTTGTTAATCTTCGAGTGAAGTAAGATTTTGCATTTACAACCAAACCAGTTTCTTCGAGCTTCCTTATCAACCGCTGAACTTCATTTTGCTGGAGAGTTGAGCTAAGTTTTCTTACCACCCCGTCGCACTACCACGATTTTGACAAAATGTTTTGACAATAAGATTACGTTGTTTCATTGTGAACTACTTCATGACAACAGAGATTATCCAAAGAAATAACAACTGATGAACGATTCGGAACGAAAAGAAGATACTACAGATATGAAAAACGCGACCAGTTTCAAAAGTGTGTACTCTATGGGATATGCAATATGAATATGTTTGTAAATTCATGCAAGTATTCTACCATAACTGCTTTTGCAAATCAGCAGGAAAATAAATTTACCATATATTTCTTTACTTCTAAGAAGAAAAAGTATTTATTAACTCTTTTGTGAGCCTTATATCAATGTGGCTCGGAAATAATTGTAAATCCAAGTGATTTAAACAAAGTCAGTATTTGAAACAAATCGAATATTGTTGAAACCAAAACGTGGAGTAGTTTTCAACGCTGTGATTTTTTTTTTGAAAATGTCGAACAACAAAAACAAACCAAACAATTTCGAATTCAAATCATACTATTGCGAAGTAACGCTCAAAATTTCAAACTGTAGTAAGAAGCTGTGTGTGTGGTAAAAAACGGAGGAAACCTTGACAAGCCGCTCATTTTACCAGTAACATCGGTAACAAAGCCTAATTTGGCGAAAATAAAGCGCAGTTGAATCTTTTGCTTAATTAAGTGCCATTACTATGAACACTCATGATCGATAATAGATGAATGGGAATGGAAAATTGATACCGCATAAGTGAAAAAAATTACACCATGTTTGATTTATAAACGGTCGTCGAGATGAGCTCACTCAAGAATGATGGTAGATATGGGAGAGTGACATTCAAAGCGTCATGCATGCAGTTGTCATGGTAATTGCATGATTTTGTGTTTTATAATTAAAATTAAATTATAATTAATGTGATCTCATACTGCACGAATTTTTGTTTGCTTTGAAACTTTGATATGTCACTTCTGTTCTAAATTATAATGCTTGACTTGTCATGCAGCTTTTATTTTGGAATAGATAGCTTTTCGTAAGACGAGTATTCGAAAAAGTCTAATAAACGAGTATGTAACAAGGTATATGGACTACTGGTATAATCTTCCCCGTTTCCAAACTTGTTCGGCCTGTGCATGTACGTTACTGATATCAAAAAACTCCCAGTGCAAGTTTTCATTTCGCTTCGATGAGGTTGAAATTCTATTTCAGTACGAAAGTTGATGAATACGTTATTGGCGTAAGTAAATTTTATATGGATAGTAGCGAAATTGATGCATGATGTATAAACAAATTCCAAAGCTGGCTTTGATGTACTTATATGATTAAGCATGTCCATAATAACAATGTGCATATCAGCAGATACGTTAGGTTTCTTGTGAAATTATGCAATAAATCCATAAGAACCCACAACACTTCCGCTCGTAATTGTGTAGCACATTTGTTAAGTCTAGATTGAAATGTTCTGACATAAAATGTTTGAAGCAAACCACTGAATTTTTGCTCCGTCATTTTTGGCTCTGCCATACTTTTGTAGCCATATTTTTCGCAGTGATGTGTCCCTAGAAAAACGGAAATACTTCACATGCTCACGCTCGTTGGAGGTTTTATTCCTTCGCAGTCTTTTGTCGTTGTTGCTTTAGCACCTCATCACGACGCAACTCACCATTTTCACTTTTTTCACGTTTGCCTAACAAATTTGAATTGTAAAGTGCATGTGGCGATCCAACAAAAAACAATATCTGCTAATGCAATTGCATGGTCGTGATAAACCATTTCGCACCACTTTTGTTGCTTTCTTTGCACGAAATGCTTTCACTACATGGTTATTCCAATGAGCAAATTTCTTGTTTTATTCCCATTACCGAAAGCGGCAACCCGCGATGATTTGGCATCAGTTTCGTCATTTTTAGAGGGAGATTGAATGAAAGGATGCGCATGAAAATACCAGTATTCCATATATCTCGACTATGTCATGATAAAAAATTTAAAACAAAAAACAATACAAAATCTGAGAGTATGTGAAACGTGGTCTGTACGTTAACTCGCGTTTTGGTCCAGTCAAATGCGAGTTTAACCTTGCATTTTGGGCTGGCAGGCAGAATTTTATTGCAATGCGTGACCATTTCTAGAGTAAGCTTAAGTTCAAACTTCTGCGGTCGCAGCTCTAATCCTCTGAGCTGCATCAAAGTGGGACACCTCCATATTTCAGAAACCGTGGTTCCTACAAGATCAACAATAACTCAATCTGCGACCCCAACTGCCTGTTCAATGCCATAACATGAATCAGTCAACTCTATTTTGAGGAGGTCGGTAAATGTTTTTTTTAATATTTTCGTTACTAAGGAGCTTTTCTTGAGAAATGGCTGGAATATTGTTAAATGTACAGATTTTATCTGCAAAATTTAGCCTTTTACATCGTCTGAAGCGTTCAAACGCCTCTGTGCAGCTTTATCTGAACTTTCCAAGTTTCCATAGATAATTACTTTCACTATTTCTAAAAAAATGTTGGATTGATGCATTGCGATCGCATATTACTTTGTGGAACAAATAACCACCGTCAAAGACATAAAGGCTTATGGGTCCAAGATTGATGGGACTGCTTAAAGCTTGGTGACTTGGTGCAGTCAGTTTTCGCACTGGGAGGTTTGTTCCCGCGAACTGGTTTTAAAATGCATTTTTCATGTGACTTTCTCCCCTTCGAGACACAATAACTGCAGTCAGTGTACCGTGATCAAAACAAGAAACACTGCAAACGAAATTCTCTAAAAGTTATTTTCAAATGCATTTCGCAAAAATAAATGTAAACAAGCCGCGAGGTGCGACCCTTGAGGTCCACACGGTCAACTTCTCAGTAATATCTACATAAATATCAACAAGATTAAACTCAATAATGATTTTGAAAATACTACTACTTTAAATAATAACAATGAGAGGTATTCATAGCAGTAACAGGAATGAGTTAATATCAATCAAATCGTCTACGGGAGGGTCCATTGATTACGTAAGGTTTTTGGTCGATGAGGACAGATTGAATATTCACGCGGATCAATCGGTGGGAGCCTTTTTGGCCTTGAAAAATTTTGTGTATGCAGTCAAAAGTAGGTTCAATTGCATGTAAAAAGTAAAATGTATTACAAATGATGATGATTATTGAAATCTTACGATTACTAAAGAATGAATCTACTAAAAATTACAATTTTTTATTCGATGAAAGCTTTTCAAAGCATATCATCTTGCAAAATATTGACTACAGAACATTTTGCCATTTAAAGCGTTGATTACCGCAAATGCGAATTTGATCGAAATTTTGTTGGTTTTCAAAATTTAAGCAGTTTTTCAATTATAAGACTATAAAAACTAATAAAAATCTGCTCAAATTACGCAAATATTTTAAAACTTTGATTGAATTTACAACATTTTTTTTAGAATAAAAGATATAAAGTAATATCATTCGTATGAACCGTCTTTACATGGTTACAGCTTTGAATGATTTTTTATTTTTGATTAGGTTTTTTTTCATAATCATGGAAGAAAATTTTGCTGGTTTCTCTTCGAAACTGATAAGAATGTATAAATTTTATAAACTGGTATCACTGTGCTGTGGAAATCAGGTTAAACATATTTTTTATGAAAAAAACCATAATTTTTCGCATTTTTTCCTATTAAATTGAAAAAACGGCTGAAACGAATTTTTATAATGTTAAAAACTTCACAAAGATGTTAATACACGTCAACTGACTTTTTATTGATGCAAATATTATATCTGGTTCGTGAGATATAGTGCATGATAAAAATGACCTTGAAAATCATGATGACTTTTAATGATGATGTTTTTATTTTTTATTTAATTTTTTACGTAATCATGACGAAAAGTTTTGATAATTTTTTAGAAAACATTGTTTGTTTAAATTTTATAAACACTGATTATTATATTTCGCACATCAGGTTGAAAATTTAATGTTAATGAAAAAAAAAATTTTTTGCACTTTTTTTCTTAAATTAAAAAACGGCTGCTACTATTTTTTACAAATTCGACAGATTCGCGAAAATGCTAATACGCCTCCACTGACACCTAAACTATGCAAATCGTATGTTTGGTTCGCGAGATATAACGCATGACAGAAATGACCTTCAAACGGGCAAAACAGCGAAGTTTCCCAAAAACTAATCAGCTCTTAAGATTGCAAAGGGTTTGTTTACGTGAGTTATGCTCGTAGAAAAAAGTGCCCACACACACAAACATCTCCATTTCTAAAAACACTTTATATATACTCTATAGACCTCAAAACGTAAAGAAATGTTTGATTTTCGAGGCGATTACAAGAACTTCCCATATACTGGGAAGTTAACAATATATGCACAAATTGCTGCAAATTGGACTTTACACAAGTTTGCCATGTTAAACTTTTTTGTGTCGTGGTTTCGGAGATATGGGGGTGTCCCACTTTTGTTCGTTGTCAAGGACCCCAGAGGATTGAGGCTGCGACCCCAGAAACTTGAATATAAGCTCACAGTAAGACATACTACACATTGCACCAAAAGTTTGCTCGCCTACAAAATGCTCCGTGAGTTTAACAATGGGGGTTTTGCAATCTGAAGCCGATCGCGAAACTTGAACTTAAGCTAACTATAAACTATAGAATTGACCGCACATTGCAATAAAAATGCGACGGTTTACGTTGAAATTCGGACCATTTTATAGAACTATTTTGGTCAGAATAGATTGAATTACCTTACATGAGTCAAATGGTATGCATGTTTCGGATCAGTGAAATCGAGCTCAATCAAAATAGCAAATATTTTTTTATGAATCGCATCTTATCAAACGTGCCAAAAGAAACCAGTCGTGTTTAAAATCTAGTATAAGCACAGGCTGGAATATGCGTACCTTCTCATTGCATTATCTAGTATACGTAGTGTCAGCAAACGCGAGCGCAATATTACCGAGTGTGTTATTAGCACACGTTGACGAACAATACACAAATATACACATATTCAAGTTAGAGGTGTGGTCAAGTGCTATTGTAGTTACAAGTTTTACACACAATAATTAAATATGACTGAACAGGCATTACGGCTCAAAATACTGATTTCAAACGCTGGACAATTAAGGGGGGGTAAGGTTTGACAACTGTTTTTTTCTTCCATTTTTTTTTTCTGAAAGTACAACATCTGAAGAATATTGTATTGAATTTGTAGGCCATTCGGAGTAAAACCAACGAAGTTACAGTAGGTTGAATAACCGTACCTCTTAGGTTTGCGCGCCTTTTAGCTACCTGCGCTGAGCGGCGGCGAGCAGCAACTGTTTCGGTCTCTATTTTATTACTTTTATCGACAAGAGCAAAAAGATGCCTAAGATAACGTGGATGATAGTGATATACTGTATGGACCCGCCATCGATGAAAACATGTACGTATTTTATAAGAAAATCCAGTTTTTTTACGATGTTTTCATTTTTTCAGTGTACAAAACTCTAAATCAATTTTCCCAAACATGTAATTTTTAAAGTCGGTGACCAGTCTACAGAAAAAACTACTGAACCGATCGTTTTGATATTTTGTACACATATTTTGCATATAAATAGCTCTATATAGCTTTGTTGAGTTTTTTAAAAAAGAAATTAATTCCTAACAATTTTACAATAACAAAACGGTCGATTTTTTATGTCAAAAATCGTTATTTTGGCTTCAAAATGGTGCCAAAAATCAAAAAATTTAATAATTAAAAAAAACTTGTCGAGACTGGAGAGATAAAGTAATAAACTGAAGAAACCATTTTGATTTTTTGGTTTCAAATGATCCAGTGATGCTGTAGGCTGGTCACCGCACAAAAACTTTTTTCTAGGCGCCTGCGGAGATCTACAATAAATCCGTTATTTCTCTCTATTTTTGAACAAAATTTTTCCTAAATATTCTTCATATGTTGTACTTTCATATAATAATAAATAAATATAAGTAATAATTTTTCAAAAAAAAATTCATGAAAAAAGGTATTTTTTAGACGAAACAAACCTCACCCCTCACCCCCCTTAAGTCATCTCAGACGTATTTAAACGATTCAATAGTGGCGCAAATAGCAGTTGTTGCATTGCGTCGCGTCAACGATTTGACAGATTTGTGGAACTGTGGTACAGATTTGGTGAAATTCAAACTGAAATCAAAAAATGGGAAGGTGCAGAAAACTTCCAACAAAACCACAGAAGAAAAATGAGTTGCTTTGAAACAACATATTTTGAAGTGACAGCGCGCGGAAAATTCAGAAGGATTCCGTTTCAAAACAAGAGGCATCATAATTCCTCGCTTCAAACACTTAAAAAATGCGGTATCTTTTATCTGTGCTGAAGGATGAGCCACACGCTATGGATAGCTCAATCAAAACATTTCACGCCAATTGCGTCGCAGCTTGGAATATGTTGGTCGAGAGATACGATGACAAAAGTTTGATAATCCAAAACCATATCCGAACTTTCTTCGAGCAACCTATATTAACCAAAGTAAATCAAAAAGCTTTGCGACGTTTATTCGACGCGGCTCTGCCGTATATGCGCGCGCTGATAACTCCCACTGGTGTTTTTAGTGATATACTGACTTATTTGGTCATTAATCAGTTATATCAAAATACGAGCAGAGAATGAGAAATCACGATATAAGGGGTGAAATTTCAACTTTCAATTTACTGACAAATTTTCTTGTGCAATGTTGTAAAATATTAGAGGCGTCATCGAATTTACAAAAAACTGTATCAAACATGTCCAGACAAACTAAATTCGAACACAGTCAGAGTATAACTGCTCACGTAGCTACGACAAACGATATTAGCCCATATTACGGCGAAAAAAATCATTCAATATACAAGGGTAACACGTTTATGCGACTTGAAAAAGATCAACGAATCTAAGAAACAAGGGCGCATTAACTCTGCCTGAATGGTTTGAGGTTAAGGTCAAAAAAGACAAGGTAAAGGAGGATTATATCGGAAGTGCAACAAACTTCATTCTACGTTCCTCCATTCGAAACAAACACCAGAAGATCAATTTGAGACTTTTCCAAAAAAAACATCAACGAGCTTAAATCTTGCTGTATTTATCAAGAAAAGCGACAAAATCTCCTGATAGCATTGAAAATGGCGTTACTGCGTATTTTATACGGGCGGCAAATTTATGACCAGTTTACCAGTAAGCTCAAATTTCAATTTCTTGGGTCGCAGCTCCTGTAGAAACTTTCTATTTTTTATTAAGTCTATTTGATATAATAATTAACAATATTATGGACGTGCGTCCGGTCGCGTCGACGTTCGCTGAAAGAGAGAAGAGATCAAAATTAAAAAGTGCAGCATACTAAAATGGCTACGATGGGCAATTTCGAAATGTCCCGTGTGTACTATTCCGTGCGCAAGACTTCCACCGCTAGATGTGCTGGTGTCGCTGGAAAGTCGCCACAGTATCCTCCCCTAGTAACTCAGTTAATGTCGTAGTTGGCTATGATTGTCATTGAGTTACGAATCGGACTTTCTTCGCTGGTGGATACGTTTGTATCGTAGCTGGGACATTTGAAGTTTTAGATTTTTCGTTGGCTTCTGTCACTTGGTTTTCGCTTGACGTTTCCACAAATTTTTCGATGTAAGCTGGCTTGATTCGTTCTGTGGATACAGTTTCCGATTTTTCATTCATATTAATTCGGAATACGCGATCAGACAAACGTTCCTCTACTTCGGAAGGCCCGTCGTAAGGCTGCTGACAGGGTTTTTTCGTAGAATGGACTCTAAGAAATACGTGGCTGCATGTATTTAAATCCGTGAAAATGAAAGGCTTTGCACGACTATGATGGGTTGTCGGAGAGGGTTTAACTTTTCGCATTAACAATTTAAACTTTTCCGCGAACATCGTAGGATTTAGAACCGGTTCGTCAAGTTTGTTGATGAAAATTTCGCCAGGCACACGTAACGATGCTCCATATACTAGTGTAACTGATGTTGCATTGATATCCGGCTTGAAGCTTGTTCGTAGTCCCAAAAGCACAATTGGAAGGATGTCGACCCATTCTGAATTTTGATGGTACATTATAGCTGCCTTGAGCGACCGATGCCATCGTTCTACGAGTCCATTGGAAGCTGGGTGGTAGGAAGTTGTTCTAGTTCGTGAACATCCTATAAGATTGACGAATGAGTCAAACAACTGCGATTCCAGCTGGGATCCACGGTCTGTCGTTATGGTTTCGGGCGATCCGAATCGTGAATTCCACTGATTGAAGAATGCAGTTGCGACGGCGACGGCCGTTAAATTCGTGATTTGAGCTGCTTTCGGCCAACGGGTAAATCGGTCGATCATCGTAAGGCAGTATCGGTAGCCCCGTGATGTTGGCATGACGATAATGTCCAAGTGAACGCGTCGAAAAAGATCGGATGGAATCGGAATTGATTCTGGAATATTTTTGACATGCAGATGTGTTTTGCTTCTCAAACAATTTTTTGCTCATTCCATGATGTTTTTGTTCATGCCATACATAGCGTTCGCCCATAAAACGTTTTGTTGTTTTGCCACTGGGGTGTGACATTCAATGATGCTTATCAAAAATGTTTCTTCGCATTGTTTTCGGAACATACAAACGAGTGCGCCCAGTGGATATATCGGTATAAACTGGAATTTTGTTAGCGCCAACCAGAATTTTTCGCAAGCGCAACGATGTTGAATTTTCGATCAGTTGCTGCAGCTCCGTATCTTCGGATTGCTGGATGCGAGATCCTGGATGTTGATGTGTGTTGGCATCGTTATCTCATCGACGCGAGAAAACGGATCAGCGACAACATTTTCAGCTCCTTTGATGTGTATTACCTTGGTCGAAAATTGGCCAATAAAATCCAGCTACCTTAACTGCCGTGGCGATGCCTTCTCCGCTTTCTGCTCAAATGCATGCGTCAAGGGTTTGTGATCAGTAAAGATTGTGATTTCGCGCCCTTCGATCAAATGGCGGAAGAATTTTACTGCTTTAAACACCGCAAGCAACTCTCGATCATATGCACTATAATTCTTTTGTGTGTTTATCGAGTTTTCGTGAGAAAAATCTCAGTGGAACTAATTTTTCATCAATTTCTTGTTCCAACACAGCACCGATAGCAATATTAGAAGCATCGCATTGTAGTAAGTGGAGCTCCTTCGACAGGAAATGTGATAAAAACAGCGTTCGCAATTTGGTTTTTGCAATTAATAAAAGCATTTTCAGCTGCGGGTGTCCAGATTATCGGCCGCTTGTCTCGTATCCTTGATCCTACGATGAGATCAAGTAATGGAGCTTGAACTTGAGCTGCATGCGGAATACAGTTTCGCTAAAAAATTTATCGTTCCAATGAACCGTCGAAGTTCCTCAACAGTTTTTGGTTTCTGAAATTCCATCAAAGCCTTGATACGATCCTCAGGAGGTTTGATACCTTGCGAATTTAAAATGAAACCCAAATATCGAAGCTCACGTTGTCCGAAAACACATTTTGCCACATTGATGGTTGGTTGGTTGTAGTGGCAGCCCCCTTTGTCAAAAGGCGGCTCACTTAGGCCAAGATAGGCCCATTGTGATACCACATTTTAATATGGAGCGGCACTAAAACCTGTTGGGTGACGAGAACCATTTCGATTCTCGTATGAATCCGACAACGCAGCTAATGTTCAAATCAGCTACTTCCGTGAGGCTGTCCAGGAAGGGTGAGCCTAAGGTTTTCATGCGTTTCCTGGACAGTGCTGGGCATTCGCACAGAAAATGTTGGATCGTTTCCTCCTCCTCCTCCGATCTGCAGCTGCGGCAAAAATCGCGGAAAGGAACACCCAGTCTTTCAGCGTGTCTGCCAATGAGACAATGCCCCGTCAGTACGGATACGATGAAACTTAATGTTTCACGGCTCGTGTTGAGGAGCTGCTTGGTGCGCTTTGAGCTTAGTATGTGCCAAGTTTGCCTGGTTGTCCTGCAGGTTTCTTCCAGCAGCCAGGCCCTATTTGCAGCCTCTGTATAATACTGCTTGAAACTTAGCTTGACGGAGGCCAACGGATGGCTGACTTGGGGTGTTAGTGTATAATCCTGGAGCTCAGTGCCAGCTCTAGCTAGGGCATCAGCTTCGCAGTTCTCAGGTATATCACTGTGACCCGGCACCCAGCAAATAATCACTTCGCAGTGAAACGACATCGGGTTCAGTAGTGCGCGACATTTCATTACAATTTTCGATGAGGTATACACGTTGGATAATGATTGGATAGCAGCTTGACTGTCGGAGAAAATGTTGAGATTTCTTATAGAAATTTTCTAATTTCTCAGCCAGTCCACTGCCTTATGTATTGCGTTGACCTCTGCCTGAAAGACACTGCAGTGATCTGGTAGGCGGAAGGATAGTCTCAGACCTAGCTGTTCGGAGTAAACACCACAGCCAACTTTTCCATCCATTTTTGATCCATCAGTGTAGATGTCGACCGATTCCTGTATCCTATTTCCTTCAATGATCCAGTCATCTCTGCTAGGGATGACGGACTTGAAACTGTGGTGGAAGTAGGGAATCGGAGGAGTGAAATCTACTTTCTCTGGCGTTGGTCCATCCCTCCTTAATATGGAGGAGTGGCCGATATTCCCATCACGCCAGAGATTTAGAGCTTTCAATCAAATATCAGAGCACATGGCCTGCTGTTTCGTTAGGAGCTCCGTCGGGAGCCAATTTAATAGCATAAACAATGCTTTTGTCGGAGTAGTGCGTATAGCCCCGGTGATTGCAATAGCTGCAGTCCTCCTGACCCTGTTAACCAGGTTCGCGTTTGATGTTTTGCCATTACTGGCCACCAAATAACCACGTCATACAGAAGGATTGGTTCCACTATCGCTGTATAGAGCCATGATACAGTTTTGGGTTTCAGTCCCCATCTTTTCCCAATAGCTCTTTTGCAGCAGTAGATTGCGCATGCCGCTTTACGCGCTCTTTCCGCAATGTTTGCTTTCCATGCGAGTTTGGAGTCAAAGATCAGACCTAAATATTTGACCTGATGAGATGGATTGAGACTTGTCTCACCAAGTTTAGGTGGAGCAAATCGTGGAATTTTGTATCTTCTCGTGAAGAGCACAAGTTCCGTTTTCTGCGGATTTATCTTTAGACCACAGGGCAAAGTTTAGTCGTTCCGATAGGGTGTTAACAAATTTTCCCGATATTGCTATTGCAACATCGTCGGCATAAGCTACGACTTTGCAGCCTGTCGCTTCTATTTTTGACAGGAGTTCATCCACCACTAGGTTCCATAGAAGGGGTGATAGCACCCCTCTTGTGGTGTGCCTCTGCAAACCCTCCTTCGTAAAGTACTGTTTCCTAGCGTGGAGTTGATGTTCCTGCTGCTAAGCAATTGACCGATGAACCCTATCAGGTTGTCGTCGGCATTGCTTCACCCGAGTGCTTTACCAATAGCCTTATGGCTAATATTGTTGACAGCCCCTTCGATATCTATAAAAACTGCTTGCGTTTGATAGTTATTCCGTATTTTTCGAATCGCTCGAATATGTTTTCCAAATGTAGACGATGTTGCTGCGGATGACGAGATGCTACAATAACATCGTCGATGTGGCAATGGCAGAAGTCGAGGCCTCGCAGTACTGTGTCCATGAATCGCTGGAACGTTTGTGCCGCATTACACAAGCCGAAAGTCATCACCTTGGACTCGTATAAGCCGAATGGTGTAATGACAGCTGTTTTGTGACGATCTTCTGACGCAACGGGAATTTGGTGATACGCTCGATTTAAGTCCAACGTCGTGAAAATCGTGCAGCCTGCCAAACTTGCGGTGAAATCATTCAAGTGTGGGATGGGGTATCGGTCGGGAATGGTAACCGCATTCAACCGTCTATAATCACCACAAGGTCGCCATTCACCTGATTTCTTTTTTACTAAATGTAAAGGTGATGCCCATTCGCTTTTCGATGGCTGGCAAATATTATTCTTGAGCATGAACTCAAATTCTTCTCTTGCCGCCTTCAGTTTTTCACCTGACAGTGCACGTTCTGCCACAGGTGCACCTTTCGTCAAAATATGGTGTTGAATGTTATGGCTTTCCGTCCTTTTCAGGTTAAACTTTGTTGTAGCTGGATATCGTGACAGGAGTTGCTGGTACGGATTGGTGATATCATACGTGTGTATAGAAAGTGTACTGGATGTAATTACTGGTGCTTTGGCTCTTAGCCGAGTAGTCTGGTCAACTAACCGTTGATTACATAAGTCCACTATGATGTTATGGTGTCCCAAGAAGTCCGCTCCAATAATCGCTTGGGTTACTTCCGCGACCAAGAATGTCCACACGAAATCGCGTCTTAATCCTAACTCAACTGTAATTGTTTTTGCATCATACGTCTTTATTTCGGAACCGTTTGCAGCGTAGAATTTCTCTGAAGACATTTGACGTCTGCCCACAGCCAATCTGGGCAGAACTGATACTTCTGCTCCCGTATCAATCAGGAACTTTACACCAGATTTCCTATCGTAAACTACGAGTCGCCTTGTGTGCGTGTCGCGACGTGCGGCTGCAGGTTCGCACGTCGCTTCTACTAGTTTTTTAGCGACATTGATTTGCTACATGGCTGTCGACACTTCCGCGCTTGTTCACCAAACCGTGAATGGTAGAAACACATACCTTCGCTGGTTTTCCTACCGCTTCTGCTCCTAGAGGATGATCTGTTCCGCGACCTGGATTGAGTTTGCTGCCGCTTGAGCGGACGTATTTCTTGGGCCAATTTGGTAATTTCTTTTCGCATTGCTGCCATGCCGGTAATATTCGTTCGGCGCTTGTACAATTGATGTTGCGGCAATTGATGGACGTGAAATTTCAATGATTTTGTCAGCTTGTGATGCCATATTAGACAGGTTCGTTATTTCACTGCCGATGAGAATCTGACGAACATTTTCTGGCAACTGCTCAAGAAATAACGTTTTCAGCACAGTGTCACTCACTTCGTCGTCGGCCAAGTTTCGTGATTGCTGCAAAAACAAAGATGGCTTTTCGTCTCCCATGTCCATACCCCGTAAGACGCGACGCAGTCTGGCTTCAGCGGACTCGGCAAACGTGTCTATCAGACCCCTTTTGAATGCATCGTACTTCCCCTCTTCCGGACGGTTTTTTATAATGTCGGAAACGATTGACAGTAGCGATGAATCTAGCTGCACTACCACATGGCGAAATCTTGATCTGTCGCTGACTATGTGCGCGAGTTCAAGTGCAATTTCAACTTGCATGAACCGAACTGTCGGATTATCATTTAAAAACGGAAGTATCGCCAACCGATTCATCGAATGCATATGAATTTCGGATCGCGGCCTGGGCTCTTCGCCCTTTGCGGGGGTCTCCGGTGGCAAAGACATATTGAAAACGATCAAAACGGCACAAAAAAACTAACTGCACCAAAATGGCGTCACTCGGTTCGTTGCGGCGTCTCTTGCTCTTAATGGCGTCACTCGGTTCGCGGCGGCGTCTCTTGCTTTTAATGGCGTCTATGCCAGATCACCACGAAAAAAATACACTTCACCACTTCCCGATCACGTCGGGGTCACCAATGTAGAAACTTTCTATTTTTTATTAAGTCTACTTGATATAATAATTTACAATTTCATGGACGTGCATCTGGTCGCGTCGACGTTCGCTGAAAGAGAGAAGAGATCAAAAGTAAAAAGTGCAGCTTACTAAAATGGCTACGATGGGCAATTTCGAAATGTCCCGTGTGTACTATTCCGTGTGCAAGACTTCCACCGCTAGATGTGCTGGTGTCGCTGGAAAGTCGCAACACTCCTATCCTCACAGCTCCATCTTGAAAAGAAGAAAAAGTAGGACATCCTTCGCCTACAAATTTATTATTCCTGGAGGGACTCCCCCATTTATTGGATTTGTCCCTAAATGAATAGTTATTCAGCACATTACAATATTAAATCAAATACTTATTATTATAGTACTAATTTTATTTTCTCTAATTATCCTCTTCTTGTATTTACGACTAGGTTATTCAGCATTTATAATTGGATATATAATTGTCCTTCCTTTCGCCTCTATTAAATGCGTGAAAAAATTTGGAAATCATCACTGACACTCTGATTTCGGGTTTTTGAACGCAAACCCGCAAGTTTACAAAAATTATGATCGTATTAAAGGCTGTAATTGTTGATTACCAAGCACAATAAATTTGTCTTGTTATTGAAAAAATAACACAGTCTCTTTCAGCAAATCAACTCGATCTGGACAAATAGCAAATCCCGAATGGTATCAAGTTGGCAGATACTGAATTCAATCAGCCGTCAACTGGGGATATATTGATTCGAGCAAAGATATTTTTAGCAACAACCTCGCGTTCGAACATCCAAGGATATCAAAACATTTGGCCTATGGCACGGCACCAGCTTCGTTTTTGGCAGCCAAGATCATTCACCAATTGGCTGATTTGGAGGGGAAAGATTTTTTTATTGGAAATTTCGTGGCCTGCAAAGATTTTTGCGTTGATGGTTAACAACAGGAGTAAATTTCAGCAAAGATTCCTTGAAAATTCGTGATCAAGCGATGGAACTACTCATAAAAGGAGGTTGATTGCTTTGAAAATGGGCTTCAAATAAGCAAGTGTTGGTCGAAGACTTGGCGATATTTCTACCTCGAATACTGTTTGGAATTATTCAAAGCTTAAGTTGAAATCCTTCAGAAAACGTATTTCAATAATTCTATATAGTCATAGATTCTGAATTCACACACGAAAAGATCGATTTTATTTAGTATCGGTCAAATATTTGATCCATTGGGTCTCCCCGGGTCTGTGGAACTTATAACAAAAATTATTATTCATGGGCTTTGGAAACTGCAAATTGTTTGAAATGATTCTCTGCCTTCAGACATTCACACTCAGTGATCGCCTTACGTCATGAAGATTCAAACTATGAACGACCTGCACGAGTAGACCTTGATGGCTTAAAGATCACGTCATGAAATATTCCCCGTGAATACCGGAACTCGACGACAGTCAGCTGAATCAACAACGATTGTAATTCAGACGAAAGAAAAACACCCAGTGTTATCTCATTTGTCGAGGCTCACAGAACTCTCAGTTGTGCATGAAAATCTATGTACGGGAATTGATAAGACACTAAGGGTGTCCAGTACCGTCAAACTGCTGCTTCGCAAGTTCATCACTTGCTTCAAATCAAAACTTCGTGTATCGGAGCTACGTCTGGGGAGCGTTGAGTAATTTCTTCGAAACCTTTCACCGGCACCAGAGTAGACTTTTGCGAACCCATAATAATACAGCATACAGGATGGCAAACGACGAAACAGCAAACACACTAGAGCGTACGTCACATTTTCCGTCCATTAAAGCTGTTCATTTGGAAGTTGTTTCGAATTTGATTACGGACGCGATCCTCACCGCTTTTAAACGCTACATTAGTTGCCAAGGAAAACTGGCTAATGTTTTCTCTGATAACGGCAAGAACTTGGTTGGAGCTCATAATGAGTTGGAAATAGGATTTGAGAAATCAAGCGGAGCATCAAGGCAAAATCATCAATAGTATGGCGATTGAGCCTATACAATTGTGTTTCATGCCACCTCAAGTTTCGCTTTTTTAGTAAGTAGCCTCAGACGCTGCCTTAACGTTCAAAAAAGCATTAACGCTTGTCAAATCAATCATTAACACGCTTAACGGCAATATCAATGGATCCAAATGATTTCAACTATCTCTACACTGGTAATTTCTTGACTGAAAAATCAGTGACTTCGTATTCTAAGCCTCGAAGTAAACCGATTGTCAAGATCGAAAAACTTGGAGCCAATTCGACAATATTTTTGGAAACGTTGGTCTTCAAAAAATATTCAACACAACTTCATAGACGCATCAAATGGCAATCTAATCAAGGATCACAGCTTCAAATTGAACAATTAGTCTTTTCACAAGAAGATGGGGTACCTCCGTTAACATTTGGTCTCAGAAAAGTAATGGAAGTCTACCAGGAAAGTGATCGAATCGTCAGAACGGCTATTGTCAAAACAAATACAGGAGTCTTCAGAGAGCGTAAAAGTAGTCCAAGAAAGATTAATATATGAATATGTCATGAAAAAATCCAAAGCAAAAAACAATAGAAAAACAGAGAGTATGTAAGGCGCTGCCATGGCCATCGTGTGTATGATAGACAGTGGGAAAACTCTTTGTCGGGAAATGAAACTTGAAAATTAAAGTTAAGGAAGATTTAAAAGAAATTTCAGAGATATCATAGCGAAAAAACTATAGAATATACACATGTTAAGCGGAGAAGAGCATATGCTCGCTTAAAGCTGCGTCATTCTTCGGAATGGCCATGGCTTTGAGAATTGATAGTCCGCTTTTTATCGTAAGTTTAACGACTAATTTATACATAGACTATGGTCATGACGTTGAGTCACGTTATGATGAACAAAGATTTATTACAGGGCATTGAAATTATATACCATAATGATTCAAAGAACAAGCGCATAGGATTGATTCTCAGTTGAGAAGAAAAAAACAACTTGTTTATGATAAGGACGATAAAAAAAATATTTTAAACAATTCTCCCATTCGTTTCATATAAAAATCTCGCTGTTTAAGTTTTAATCGATATGTGAGTCAGCATACATATGTGATAACATTTTTAGTAAGCCATATATAGCAGCTCATTCAGTGATCACAAAATGTTTTAAACAAGCGATCGCAAGTAGATTTAAAAGTTTCATTCTTTTTAGAGTATTTGAAAATAAAATCGATGTTTCTTGTAAGTTTTATTTCAACGTAAAAAATATTTAGATTTTATACACAAAGTTGCATCTTCTTGGTATTACGTGCTCAGGTAAAGA
The DNA here is from genome assembly GCA_963942545.1 of Oxycera nigricornis. Lineage (NCBI taxonomy): Eukaryota > Metazoa > Arthropoda > Insecta > Diptera > Stratiomyidae > Oxycera > Oxycera nigricornis. The sequence goes on from OZ012662.1 coordinate 78,135,724, forward strand.
GCGATAATGACGAGTTTTTCGTGAGCGAACCACTACGATATTTATCTAGACTAAAAGGTATGTTAAACATTATAGAATTAAAGCTTTCCCGCTTTTTACAATTCCAAGTAAAAAAACATATACGGCGAACGCATAGTGTTTCATGTACGGGTCTTAATTATTTTTCCCCATTACTGCATGGTGGCTGTGAATAATATCAAACATAATGGTTCTTCAAACTATACATCCCCAAAATCGTTTAACTAAATACAATAACGAACAACGAAGCATAATTAACTGCCCAGTATATGGGAAGTTCTTGTAATCGCCTCGAAAATCTTTAAAATATATTTTAAGTGTTTTAAGAAAGAAGTACGTATGTGTGTGTGTGTGTACGTACGAACGTACGTGCATGCGTTCGCGGACAGTTTTTTCGACGAGAATAACTCACGTAAACAAAGTCTTACTGACTTCCGTGAGATGTCAATCGAAGAGCCTTTGCAATTTTAAGAGCTGAGTAGTTTTTGAGAAACTTCGGTCAGGGGGGGTTGCTGTTTTGTCCCCTTAAATGTCATTGCTGTCATGCGCTTTATCTCAAATGTTGGAGCCGTTTTTTATTTTATTAAAAAAATGAGCAAAAAATTAAGTATATATCACTACAGATTTGAACCTCCGAGTCTAGCCGACAGATTTTTTGCCTGCTAATGTGCTTTTTGGTTAGCAACTTACTAACACTATGCTTGCACATTGATGGAGGTTCATTTACTTCCAGATTACAGGCTGGTTCCATAATTTAATGAAGTGGGAAAGTGTGGTTTCGGCGTGTCGGATGGCATCCTCTTCAGGTGCTGTCATATGCCATCCGTTTGGCTTATTGATGGATTAAGCTCATCATACTTCAACTAATTTTTATAATTATTTGTATCCGCGAAGTATAATGACTGTCAATTTTTAGTTCGTATGTGCCTATGTCGCTATTGTATATATTACTACAGATTTGAACCGTCACGCCGAAACCACACTTTCCCACTTCATTAAATTATAGAACCAGCCTGTAATCTGGAAGTAAATGAACCTCCATCAATGTGCAAGCATAGTGTTAGTAAGTTGCTAACCAAAAAGCACACTAGCAGGCAAAAAAGCTGTCGGCTAGACTCGGAGGCTCACCTTGCGAGAAAATCTCTTCTGTCGGCGTACTAACAAAATCAGCACACATTTTTGCTAGCGCTGTTTTGTCCTTCAAGCATCAATATAAAAATAAAATAGCGAAAAAAGGCTTTGTAGCGTGCCCACCTCCGATTGATCCGCGTGAATATTCAATCAAACCAATCGACCCTCAATGCACCAGAAGCCTTTCGTAATCAATGGTCGCTCCAGTAGATGATACGATTGATATTAACTCATTTCAATTACTGTTATCAGGAGCTCTAATTATTATTTTATAAAGTAGTAGTTTTTCATAATTATCATTTCCTCATATCATTATAGATATTACTGGGAAGTTGACCGTGTGGACCTCAAGGGTCGCAATTCTCGGCTTGTTTTTTTCTATTTTCAGTTTAGATGGGAAGTTCGGTTATGGCCGAAATAAATATTTAAAATGAGGAAAACTGGTATTTAATTGACAGCAAAGTTATCGATTTTATGACCGGCGTCTGCTCACTTAAACGGCGTTGTGTTAATCAGGACGGTGCTACGAGCCATGGCGATATTTTGGAAAACAACGAATCTATATCTGGCGCTGAACCGACCTATTCGATTGTTGGTGAATTTTGGAGTGATTCAAGTACTTACACATGTGGTGTCACCTTTATATGTGAGATCACAATGCATTTGAAACAGTACGCAAATTTCAGAAGAAGTAATGGAGTTTTCTTTGAAAGAGCTCCTGCATGAAGCTTTCCGTTTTTCCATAGCAGATTTTCACTACGTGATTACACATACAATATGTGCGTGGGAGTTTAGTCGCTGAGCTAAGTCCTAATGTCCTTAAATTCCAGGATGTAACGTCATCAAAATATTTTTTACAATAATTTTTAACATATTTCACAAGAAATCGTTGAAGAACAATTTAAAATGTCATAAATATCTGCTTTTCATAAGGATTTGAATTGGGATTTCATAAATTAAAAATATCTGCAACTATGTTTTTATCCACAAAACCTTGGTACCTCAAAAAATCATCAAATTCGGATAATAACGTTCATCTTCTTCGTCAGTCGTTTTTCTCACATTTCCAGGAAAACAAAAATTAAGGGTCAAATGAATGAAATGTATTTTCAGAGGCAAATTGGTTCTCATTTCGTGATTTTCCTGCAAGAAATACGAATCAATTGCTTCATAATCATAAGAAAACCACGCATATTTTTCAAAGCATGATAAATAAATACTGAAGATTTCTTTTTTCAATATATTTCTTATTTGAGGACAAACAAAAGCTCCAATTTCAGGTTTTGCGACAGAAAGATTAGGGAAATTTTTTTTTTAAATATTCAAATGACACTAAAAAAAATTTCTTCAATTTAAGTTTTATATGACGCGGTGGTCAGATTACATCGTTGGATACAATCGGTAATTCGTGTTTAATATTTATTTTACTAAATACACATTCACATTTATTCATACATAAGTCATTCGTTTTCATATAGTGGTAATTGATGGCCCTACTATCCCATAAACACAAAAAAATGTTTTTGGTATAACTACCCCGCAAACCGAATAGTCTCACCACTTTCATATCTGTGCACAATTTCCAATTGCAATCTTTATATTTGATGGGTTCAATCAATGTTCACAATGTGTGAAAAAAATTCTTAGAATTTATATGTATGTTTATATTAAATGGCTTTTTGCTACTACTAGATAACAATCCTGCTTCCAAAGTTCGTTTGAAAAAGTCTGTAATCAAAGACAGTTCTTCTTCATTTTGTTTCAAAAAGACATCTCTTCACACTGTTCTCTTTTAGAATTTAGAAATGGTTGTTTGCATGCAAGATATTTTTGGCTTTTTCTAGCAAAGACATATTTCAGCTATGTATTTTAACGTTCCTCAAAGTTTGCATCGCCCTTACTGAATTTTGTCTGGTCAGTGTTTTCCTGTCTAGAGTCAGAGAAAAATAAATATGCCTAAAGCTCACAGAACCAAACAAAATATTATACCAAAATTTCTTCTGAATATAAAAAAAACTTGACGTTCAGCTTATTTTCAATCAATTAGTATTTTTTCATTTCTTTTCTCGATACTCCCTTTGCTCATAGTTTTATGCTTGGCTTCGCTTTCACGAAAAACTCCGTAGATCTTAGACCACACTTGCCTTTTCCTTGCCAAAACAAATATTGCTTAAGCTCCAAGCGCTCTACGGCTTAACTGTATCACTGGTAGCATTTAACATATGTTAGCGAATTAATATAACGATCACAGCTACATAAAAAGTGAGTAATTTTTGTGAGAAGCACGTTTACCTAGATAATCCGGCAGGTAGCGTTGCAAATGCACCTCGAGAAAAAATCATATTTTATCAATTTATTGGTGCCTTAATATAATTTTGTGCAAATATCTATAGGTTTTGAGATAGAAACCACCCGAAAAAGAAAAGCATCATCAATAAAATCCTAACACCTCTTTGTTCTTGCTGCTGCCGCGAAAAATTGAAGGTGATTTTTTCACATGTCGTTATATTGAACACGCCAAAAAGGTCCTAAAATGTCCCACAAAGCTTCTACTAAGTACATAGGGTTGTCAAAAACATTTATTTCCAAATGTTGACGATTTCACAGAGTGTCGCCTAATCAGTCAAATGTCATCAACGCTGGAAAAAATTATAATTAAGAAATTTCACAGAACTTCTCTCTGAAAACAAGTCATCAATTTAATGCAACTGTCTCAAGAAATTCGACGCATTTGGAGTTCCTGCAACATGAATATGCAGAAAAATTGAGAGGATCTATGCTTTAGAGCTGGAATGCGCTCTCATAGACAGGAGCAGCAGCGTTGGAACCATCTCCCTGGAAGATGGTGGAAATCGCTCTTCTTCGGGTGTACAAACCCGTACTTGAGGCAAACCCAGGCTCTCCACTTTAATCTGGTAGCCTGCACGGATCAACGCTCAGCCGATATATATAAGCAGGCTATTAGCAGTCTGGGAACAGTCTGGACCGGAGCAAAGCTAGAAGCTGTTTCCAGGGAAGACATCCCGAATCGGCCTCAATCCAGAGCATGGATACCGGCGGAGCCATCCACACCGGATGAAATTGTTGAGCTTATCAAGCTCAGCAATGCTGAATTTCCGGTGGACAACTGGAAGGTAGCCAAGGTAAGGCAGTCCAGCAATGGACAGCGAGAGGCCCTTATAATCCTCAAGGAGAGAGTCGCTAGCTCCTTTGTAGTCTAAGCGTGGGGTGATAAGCTACGGTCTCTCGGCTATCACCCTGCGATTATTTTGCAAGGACCATACTGGGAAGGCAGTACGGGAGCCGAGTAAGAAGAGTGGGAGTGAGGTGACTGTTGACCTCTCTGCGTCAAATCTTCGCTTCGACAACGGAAGAAGTACCACCTCCACTAAGAAGTTGGCTGGGGACCTTCCCCAATATCTCGACCTGGTTGAGAATGAGGAGATGTCCTTATTCGACGAGGAAGCGGACAATACTCTGTATTGTGATGCTGCAGTTTCTATAGATAAACCTCCAGCACTCTAAGGCGGCATCCGCCGCACTGCTCCTCCACCTGGCCCAAAATGGAGAGGAGCAAATACTGGCCCAGGAATCTTAGGTTGTGGGCAACCAGATTTGCGGGCTCTATATGAAGGGATACAAAACAGTATCTCTCTACACATCAGGTAAACCTAGAGCTTGTATATTAATAAAGGAAGGCTTGAAGTTTCTAACCTTGTACAATTTCAGTGACCAGGACAACGTTGCCATAGCAGTAAAAAGGCAGTCCAAACCCCTTTGGGTTGCCTCCTGCTATATAGCACACGATGTTCTGTCACCTCCCATCAACATACAGAGGATCGTCACAGAAGCCACTGCACGGGGCATCCAACTAGTCATCGGGGCGGACGCCAATGCCCATCACCGCATTTGGGAAGCACCTGTACGAACAAAAGGGGTGAGTCACTCTTTGAATTTATTTTCACGCATGGCTTAGCGCTAGCAAACAAAGGCGAGGATCTTACTTTCATTACGGCAAGCTGTAGGGAAGTTTTGAATATGACTCTAACGAATGAGCACTTGTACCACGCTATTTGTATTTGAGTCTGCACTAGAAGGCGGACCACCAGAGATAGAAGACATATGCGGTCTGCGGGAAGTCGTTGAGACCCTTTTATCTGCCTTCAATGAGGTAACAAGGTCTGCATGTAGTTCAACGAAGCCTAATGGGTAAAATAAGCGCCCTTGGTGGAACAGAGGCATGGCGGAGCTGCGGAACGAATGTAGGAAGTCCTGTAATTGGACTAAAGAATCCAATGACTGGTCGTCTTATGAACTGAAACTGAAGGAGTTTGAATGCTCCATCAGAAAAGCCGAACGCACCTCGTGAAGAAGTTTCTGTGCAGAACTAGACCACTCCAAGGATGTCAGTCATCTGCGAAAAGTTATCACGAGTTCCCCCTTATTTTTGGGGTCTATCAAGGACGCAAATGAGACCTGGAACAAATCCAGCTCCGAGCTCCGCTAGCCATTCTCATGGACACGCGCTTTCCGGGCAGTGAGAATGTGGCTGACAAAGCTGATCCACATACACCACCGAACTGCCTGTCAACCGCTGTGCCTGTAGACGATAGTCTCTTACGCAGGGCAATCAGCTCATTTCAGCCCTTTAAATCCCCTGGAATGGACAACATCTCACCAAATCAATATAGCGCTACCATGGCTAGAAGCCATCTTTAAAGCATGTCTACAGATGACTTATGTTCCACAGCGGTGGAAAGAAGCTAAAATGGTCTTCATACCCAAAGCGGGCAAGACATCCCACTCATCACCTAAGGACTAAAGACCTATCAGCCTCGCCTCTTTCCTGCTGAAAACTCTGGAACGGCTGATAGAAATTCATTTGAGAGCTACTCTGCAACCACTCTCTAATGCGCAGCACGCATACACAAAAGGGAAAAACGCTAAGCGTCAAAAAATATACGCAAGCGGCTTTTCTAAACATCGAAGGGGCTTTCAATAATGTCAGCCACAAGGCTTTTGAAAAGGCACTCGAGGAAAACAATGTGGATGATAACCTGATTAGATTTATCGTACAACTGCTAAATAGCCCCCCGATGGTTAGATTTTCTTAACGTTCCACACTCCACCGTATCCGACCCTGGCCACGGTTTGGCAATCCCACCCGGCTTCACCAGCGAAGAGGGGTGTGGGAATAAATATTTCAAGAAAAGGGCGCCACCCATTTCTGCGCCGGGACTGCCCTGTCCGCGAACCCTGAAACGGGAATAGGGTCCGCGACGACCCAAAAACCACCGATGGAATAGGAGAGCACAAGGAACATAAGCCGGACACGCGATTTCTGCCTCGCCACTTCACAAAATCACCAATTTAAATTAATTCAAGGAACAATTTTATTTTAACAAACTGACTCGCCCTAACTATACTTAACGCTACTTACAATTTGTGTCTGTCCTTAGTCCTATTTCCACTGCTCGAAGACTTCTTGAATCAGGAAACGACGCTCCAACGACGAGCGCTTTGTCACCTGGCTCGATCCGCACCCCCAAAAGTAGGAAATCCAACCTCGATGTCTCATCCAACGACCTCCACAGCACCCCAACAAGCAAAAAGTTCCACCTCGACGAATAATTCAACGGCCTCCACTCGACGCTCCCGCTGTCCACGTCTGCACCTCGTCACCAGACTCGCTCCGCTTCAACCAGCTTAAAGTCCCCGTCAGCTGTACCTTTGGCCCTATATAACGGGGATCTCCCGGTCCCGTTTTTAACGCGTCCGATGTTCATTGCCCTCTAAGCTGGGTAGCTGACCTCATCGCAGCTTTCAAAAGCTTTGAGAACTGGTTTGGTCAGCGTCAGACGTTGTGTCTCGATGCGAGGGAAAATGCTGTGATTGCCGCCTGTCCGGCGAAACACTCGCGGCAGCCAGTGCCAATGGTTGTGGGTATCATTGGCGCATAGGGGACTCCATTGGGACGACCGGGCGGGGCCTGGGCTTGGATCCGCTGCGCGATTGGGTGATCGGTGTTTGTTGCCGTCGTTGCTGGCAACTTATCTGCAGGGTCTGTGACGGTGTCCGGAACACTCTCCATAACAAACTTAATACCTACTTAGTTATCTAATCTACATCCTACACCTTCTCTACATTTATATAATTCAAGTTCTAGCCTAAATTGACTTACTCCCTAAAATACAATTAATTAATAAGCATTCAATTCATTAAGTAACAATATAATTCAGTACTAGGCTTGATTGCGTGAAGTGGCGAATGTAACATTATAAATTCGTTCAAGACAGCGTTGACCCGCACGGTGGTTTGGGGTCTTCAAGGAGAGGGCAGACCCCCATTTTGCCTATATGGGTTGTGGGTCGACCACGTTGCGTGGCGAACGTAACAATCAACTCCACACTAGGAGATAGCATCCTTAAAAGGCGGACGTGCAGAGGTACCCCGCAAGGATGGGTGCTTTCACCCCTACTATGGAACTTAGTGGTGGATAAACTCCTGTCCACAAAAGAAGCGACTGGCTGCAAAGTCGTAGCCTATGGCAACGATGTTGCAATAGCATTATCGGGCAAATCCGTCAACATCCTATCAGATAGTCTAAACTTTGCCCTAGGCATTCTTACCAAATGGAGCAAAGAGTGTGATCTAAAGATTAATCCTCAGATAACGGAACTTGTGTTCATTACTAGAAGATACAAAATTCCACAATTTGTCCCACCTAAACTTGATGAGTCAAGTTTCAATCCAGCTCATCAGGTGAAATATTTAGGTCTAATTCTGCACTTCAAACTCATGTGGAAAGCGAACATAGCAGAAAGAGCGCGTAAAGCGGCATGTGTAATCTACTGCTGCAAAAGACCTATTGGGAAACGATGGCGACTGAAACCAAAAACTGTATCATGGCTCTATACAGCGATAGTGGAACCAATCCTTTTGTATGGTGGCCAGCGATGACAAAAATATCAAACGCGAACCTGATTAACAGGGTCAGGAGGACTGCACTACCCCGACGAGGCTCCTAACAAAACAGCAGGCCAAATGATCTGCTATTCGATTGAAAGCTCTAAATCTCTGCCATGATGGGAATAGTGGCCACTCCAGCATATTACGGAGGGATGGACCATCACCGGAGAAAGTAGACTTCACTCCTCCGATTTCCTGCTTCCACCAAGGTTTCAAGTCCGTCATTCTTTGCAGAGATAACTGGATCATGGAAAGAAGTAGGATACAGGAATCGGTCGACATCTACACTGATGGAGTGAAGATGGATGGAAAAGTTGGCTGTGGCGTTTTCTCCGAACAGCTAGGCCTAAAATTATCCTTCCGGATACCAGATTACTGCAGTGTTTTTCAGGCAGAGGTCATCGCAATACAAAAGGCAGTGGACTGGCTGAGAAATCAGAAAGTTTCCATAAGAAATCTCAACATTTTCTCTGACAGTTAAGCTGCTATCCAATCATTATCCAACGTATCCAAAATTGTAATGGATCGTCGCACACAACTGAACCCGATGTCGTTCCACTGTAAAGTGGTTCTTTGCTGAGTGCCGGGTCACAGTGGTATACCTGGGAACTGCGAAGCTGATGCCCTAGCTAGAGCTGGCACTGAGCTCCAGGATTATACACTAACACCCCAAGTCAGCCATCCATTGGCCTTCGTCAAGCTAAGTTTCAAGCAGTATTATACAGAGGCTGCAAACAGGGCCTGGCTGCTGGAGGAAACCTGCAGGACAACCAGGCAAACTTGGCACGCACTAAGTTCAAAGCGCACCAAGCAGATCCTCAACACGAGCCGTGAAACATTAAGTTTCATCGTATTCGTACTGACAATAGGGTTACCAATTTTCAACCAATTCCCAACGTCTGCGTAGCTTGTACCAACGAGCGCAAGTATATGTTCTTCTATTTTTAACACGTGTCTTTTGTATAGTTGTTTTGCGTGAACCACTCCTAATGCTTTCACATATGGTATATCGTTTTAAGGTTTAACTTTCCGACCGCGAGTTTTTCAAAAGTTTATTGTATACATTGTGGCCTGGAATGTTATAGATGGGCTAAATAAAACTCAAATTTATCTTTTTAGTATTGAAGAAGCTCATGAGCCAGCAAAAATTGGATGCCTCGATGCATGATACAATAGGGTAACGGAACCCGACCATCTTAGTTTTGCGCATGTAGTCACTTGATTATTTTCTAAAGCAGCATAGGCCATAGATGATCAGGCCAGTATATCCGTTTTGCATGTGCGAGGGCTCTTAATGGAATGCTTTAACCACACACTATAAATGGCAGACGTGTTTTGGCACTGGCTTTATCTCTTACTGAGCCAAGTGACGTTTGTGTGGCGTTGACTTTCATTTATTGTATCATGGGCTTGGTTGAGCAGCGGACAAAAATACTCAACGATATTAGTGCGACCAACCAACGGAAAAGAAAAACAAGCCGCGAGGTGCAACCCTTGAAGTCCACACGGTCAACTAGCCAGTAATATCTACATATGTATTAAAAATATTAAACACAAATATATTTATGAAAAGAAACTGCAAAGTGCGACCATTGAAGTCCACACGGTCAACTATCCAGTAATATCTGCATTAATATTAAGAATACTAAACACAATAATAATTATGAAAAAATACTACTTTATAAAATAATGATTAGAGCTACTCATAACCGTTATTGGATTGAGTTAATATTAATCGTATCATCTACGGAAGCGTCCATTGAATACGTAGTGCTTTTGGGGGAGAGGGTGGATTGGTTTGATTGAATATTCACCCGGATCAATCGGGTTTTCTACGTTATTTGTTATTTTCATATCGATGCTTGAAGGACAAAAGAGCGCTAGCAAAAATGAATGGAGTTTTTGTTATTACGCCCACTGAAGAGTTTTTGTCGCGTGGTGGCCATTTTGAATAGTTGTGTTCGAAATCGTCAAGACTTCAGCATAATCATTGAGTTTGTATTTGTTCACGATTTTACAAAAATCAGGCTTATACTTATTTCTTATTTTCAGTTAGTCTTGAAAAACATTGAATGTGTAGTCAATAATCGGTTAAATTACATGTAAAAACTAAAAGGCATTACGAATGATAATGGAGGAAATAATTGAAATCTTACGAACACTAAAGAACAAAACTACTAAAACTTACAAATTTTATTTGACGAAAGCTTTTTAAAGCATATGATCTTGCAAAATTGACTACAAAACATTTTACCATTCAAAGCGTAGATTACCGCAAATGCAAATTTGATTATTATTTTTTGTTTTGGAAAATGTGTTCAGCTTTTTTATTAAAATTAAAACACGGTATTGTAAAAACTATAGAAAATCTGCTCAAATATTAATAAACTTTGTTCGATTCAACAACAATGTCTTTAGAATAAGAGTGATCAGGTAATATCATTCGTATGAACACTTTTTACATGGTGACTTTGAATTATTTTTTATTTTTAATATAATTTTTTTTTGTAATCATGACAAAAGATTTTACTGGTTTTTCTTCAGATCTGAGAAGAATTTATAAATTTTATAGACATTTATTACAATGTTGTGCAAATCAGGTTAAAAATTAATTTTTTATGAAAAAACTCTAAACTTTTGCAATATTTTTTAAATTAAAAAACTGCTCCAACGATTTTTAGAAATGTAAAAACAACATGAAAATGTTAAGACGCGTCTATTGACATCTCAGTGATGCAAATACTATATTTGGCTCGCCAGATATAGAAAATGACAAGAATGACCTTGAAGGTCATGATGACTTAATGATTTTTTATGAAGTGTGAAGTTATTGTAATGGGATCGGTTATGCAAATCCAAAATTTTGACATATCTCCACGACGAGGAGGAAGACAAGGTGGATGACGAGGTGGTGGACGAGGAGGAGGTCGAGGTTGTCGAAGCTTTGGTTAGGGAGGCGTCTTCCTCTAACAAAGATTTTATGGCTAGATAAGAAAATAAAAATAATGAAAGTAATTATAATAATTTGGAATAATAGTTATTATTAATAGGAATTATTAATAATAGTAATTATTAATAAAAACTAATTATAGCCTTTTCATTCGCTCATGGATCGCATTTAGCAAACTTTTTTTAAATTTTTTTTCATAGTCAGTAGAAATTTTTTTACTGGTTTTCTCAAAAACTATTTGCGGTGTATAAATTTTAAAAACATTGATCACTGCCGTTTGCAAATCAGGATAAAAATATATTGTTCATGCAGAAAAAAACTTAATTTTTTGAACTTTTTTCAATAAATCAAAAAACGGCTCTAACATTTTTTTAAAAAAATTGACACAATTACGTCAATGTTAATACGCGTCAACTTGCACCTTAATAATCGAATTCTCATGTTTGGTTCGTGAGATATAGCGCATGACAGCAATGACCTTCAAGTGGTCGAAATAGCAACCCCCCGGCTGAAGTTTTCCAAAAACTAATCAGCTCTTAAGATCCCAAAGGCGCTTCGAGTGAAGCCTCGAGGAAGTCGATACGTCTACGTTTCCGTGAGTTATGCTCGTAGAAAAATTGTCTGCGAACGCACGTACGTACGTACACATATACATACTTCTTTTTAAAAACACTTTAAATATACTATGAAGACTTCAAAACGTAAAGATATGTTGAAAATTTCAATTTCGATTTTCGAGTCGATTACAAAAACTTCACATATACTGGGAAGGTAATACTACTACTTTAAATAATAATAATGAGCGGTACTCATAACAGTAATTGAAATGAGTTAATATCAATCATATCATCTACTGGAGTGTCCATTGATTACATAAGACTTTTAGTGAATACTGGGTGGATTGGTTTGATTGAATATTCACGGGGATCAATCGTAGGGGAGCAGGCTACAAAGCCTATTTACGCTTTTTTTATTTTCATATCGATTCTTGAAGCACAAAAGAGCGCTTGCAAAAATGAGTGCAGTTTTTGTTATTACGCCCACTGAAGAGATTTTCTCGCAAAGTGGCCATTTTAAATTATTTTGTTCAAAATTGCCATGATTTCAGCATAATCATTGAATTTGTATTTTTTTTACGATTTTACGTCAATCTGTTCAATTGCATGTAAAAAGTAAAATGTTTTACACATAACGATGGAAGAAGCAATTGAAATTTAGCGATCACTAAAGAATAAATCTACTAAAAACTTCAATTTTTTATTTGATGAAAGCTTTTTAAAGCTTCCAATGTATTGACTACAAATCATTTAACATTCAAAGCGTTGATCACCACAAATGCAAATTTGATTCAGATTTTGTTGGTTTTCAAAATTTAAGCATTTTTTCATAAAAATTGAAACACAGTGAAAACCATTCAAAATCTGCTCATATTATGCAAATATTATGAAATTTTTATTGACTTCACAAGAAAGTCTTCAGAATAAAAGACATAAGGTAATATCATTCGCATGAACCCTTTTAACATGCTAACTTTGAATGATTTTTAACTTCCCAGTATATGGGAAGTTCTTGTAATCGCCTCGAAAATCGAAATTGAAATTTTCAACATTTCTTTACGTTTTGAGGTCTATAGAGTATATATGAAGTGTTTTTAGAAAGGGAGATGTATGTGTGTGTGTGTGTATGTACGTACGTACGTACGTACGTACGTATGTACGTTCGGGACACTTTTTTCTACGAGCATAACTCACGTAACCAAAGTCATATCGAGTTCGTTGAGGTGTCAATCGAAGCGTCTTTGCAATCTTAAGAGCTGATTAGTTTTTGGGATACTTCGGTCAGGGGGGTTTGCTGTTTTCGCCCCTTGAAGGTCAACCATGTTATGCGCTATATCTCACGAACCAAACATGCGATATTCATGATTAGGGTTTCAATCGACGCCTTTCAATATTGATATGATTCTGTCAAATTTTTAAAAAAATTCTTGGAGCCGTTTTTTAATTTTTTTAAAAAAAGTGCAAAAAATTAGGTTTTTTTTCAAAAACATCAAATTTTTAATCTCATTTTCAAATCTAAGTAATCAATGTTTATATAATTTCTATACTCCAAATAGTTTTTGTGAAAAAACAAGCAAAAGTTTTTTTCATGATTATGAAAAAAATTAAATAAAAAATAAAAAATCATTAAACGTTCAAGGTCATTTACGTCATTCATTATATCTCGAGAACTAAATATAATATTTCCATCATTAAGGTGTCAATCGACGCGTATTATCATTTTAATGATGTTTTTATATGTTAAAAAAATCTTTAAAGTGGTTTTTTAAATTTATTGGAAAAACTTGGAAAAGTAGTGTTTTTTTCATAGAAAAATTCATTTTTCACCTGATTTGCACATCGTAATAATAAATGTTTGTAGAATTTATAAAATTTTATCAATTTTTGTAGAGAAACCAGCAGAAACTTTTCTCATGATTACAAAAAAAATTAAATTAAACATAAAAACTCATTCAAAGTCACCATGTAAAAAGGGTTCATTCGAATCATAATACCTTAAATCTCTTATTCTAAAGACATTGTTGTAAAGTCAATCAAAGTTTATTAATATTTGCAAAATTTAAGCAGATTTTCAATAGTCTTCACATCACCATGTTTTAACTTTAATGAAAAAACTGCTTTGTAACCTGTCCCCACTCCGATGAATACTCAATCAATGGACGCTCCCGTAGATGAAACGATTAATATTAAGTCATTCCAATAACTTTTACGAGAAGTACATTTTTATTATTTGAAGTAGTATTATTTCCATAATTATTATTGTGTTTAATATTTTCAATATCTTTTTAGATATTACTGGGAAGTTGACCGTGTGGACCTCATGGGTCGCACCTCACGGCTTGTTATTTTTAATTTGCTGTTGTTTTTCAGAATCATGGAAAAAAATTTGCTTTTTCTCTTCAAAAACTGATAGGAATGTATAAATTTTATAAACATTTTTTACTGAGCTGTGCAAATCAGGGTAAAAAAATGCTTTTTTATGGAAAAATCCCTAATTTTTTCTTTTATTGAATTAAAAATTTTGCTGAAATGATTTTTCTATAAAGTCAAAAACATCCCAAAAATGTCAATAGGTACAGTGAATGATAAAATGTCCTTGCAAATCATGATTACTTTTAAGGATTTTTTATTTTTAATAAAAATTTTGCGTAAGCATTAGAAAAAGTTTTGCTGGTTGTTTGTACAAAAACTGTTTGGAGTATATACATTTTATAAACATTGATTACTGGGTTACTCAAATCAGGTTAAAAATTTATTGTTTATCGAAAAAACCCTAATTTTTCCACTTTTTTTTAAATAAAGTAAAAAACAGCTTCACTTTTTTAGGAACTTACTAGAATTACACAAATGTTAATACGCACTGACTGATGGATTAACGATGCAAATCCTTTGTTTGGTTCGTGAGATATAGCGCATGACAGCAATGACCTTCATGTGGTCGAAATAGCAACCCCTCGGCTGAAGTTTTCCAAAAACTAATCAGCTCGAGTGAAACCTCGAGGAAGTCAATACGTCTTCGTTTCCGTGAGTTATGCTCGTAGAAAAACTGTCCGCGAACGCACGTACGTACGTACACATATACATACTTCTTTCTAAAAACACTTTAAATATACTATGAAGACTTCAAAACGTAAAGATATGTTGAAAATTTCAATTTCGATTTTCGAGTCGATTACAAAAACTTCACATATACTGGGAAGGTAATACTACTACTTTAAATAATAATAATGAGCGGTACTCATAACAGTAATTGAAATGAGTTAATATCAATCATATCATCTACTGGAGTGTCCATTGATTACATAAGACTTTTAGTGAATGCTGGGTGGATTGGTTTGATTAAATATTCGCGGGGATCAATCGTAGGGTAGCAGGCTACAAAGCCTTTTTTACGCTTTTTTTATTTTCATATAGATTCTTTAAGCACAAAAGAGCGCTTGCAAAAATGAGTGCAGTTTTTGTTATTACGCCCACTGAAGAGATTTTCTCGCAAAGTTGCCATTTTAAATTATTTTGTTCAAAATTGCCATGATTTCAGCATAATCATTGAATTTGTATTTTTTTTTACGATTTTACGTCAACGGGACTAACATTTATTTCTTATTTTCAGTTGATCTTAAAAAATATTGAATATGCAGTCAATAATCTGTTCAATTGCATGTAAAAAGTAAAATGTTTTACACATAATGATGGAAGAAGCAATTGAAATTTAGCGATCACTAAAGAATAAATCCACTAATAACCTCAATTTTTTATTTGATGAAAGCTTTTTAAAGCTTCCAATGTATTGACTACAAATCATTTAACATTCAAAGCGTTGATCACCACAAATGCAAATTTGATTTAGATTTTGTTGGTTTTCAAAATTTAAGCATTTTTTTATAAAAATGAAAACACAGTGAAAACCATTCAAAATCTGCTCATATTATGCAAATATTATAAAAATTTTATTGACTTCACAAGAAAGTCTTTAGAATAAAAGATATAAGGTAATATCATTCGCATGAACCCTTTTAACATGCTAGCTTTGCATGATTTTTTATTTTTAATTTGCTGTTGTTTTTCAGAATCATGGAAAAAAATTTGCTTTTTCTCTTCAAAAACTGATAGGAATGTATAAATTTTATAAACATTTTTTACTGAGCTGTGCAAATCAGGGTAAAAAAAGCTTTTTTATGGAAAAATCCCTAATTTTTTTCTTTTATTGAATAAAAAATTGCTGAAATCATTTTTCTATAAAGTCAAAAACCCCAAAAATGTCAATAGGTACAGTGAATGATAAAAACGACCTTGAAAATCATGATTACTTTTAAGGATTTTTAATTTTTATTAAAAATTTTGCGTAACCATTAGAAAATGTTTTGCTGGTTGTTCGTGCAAAAACTGTTTGCAGTACATACATTTTATAAACATTGATTACTGGATTACTCAAATCAGGTTAAAAATTCATTGTTTATGGAAAAATCCCTAATTTTCTCACTTTTTTTAAATAAAGTAAAAAACAGCTTCAATTTTTTTTAGGAACTTACTAGAATCACACAAATGTTAATACGCATTGATTGATGGATTAACGATGCAAATCCTTTGTTTGGTTCGTGAGATATAGCGCATGACAGCAATGACCTTCAAGTGGTCGAAATAGCAACCCCCCGGCATCATGGAAAAAAATTTGCTTTTTCTCTTCAAAAACTGATAGGTATGTATAAATTTTATAAACATTTTTTACTGAGCTGTGCAAATCAGGGCAAAAAAATGCTTTTATATGGAAAAATCCCTAATTTTTTTCTTTTATTGAATTAAAAAAATTGCTGAAATGATTTTTCTGTAAAGTCAAAAACATCCCAAAAATGTCAATAGGTACAGTGAATGATAAAAATGTCCTTGCAAATCATGATTACTTTTAAGGATTTTTTATTTTTAATAAAAATTTTGCGTAAGCATTAGAAAAAGTTTTGCTGGTTGTTTGTACAAAAACTGTTTGGAGTATATACATTTTATAAACATTGATTACTGGGTTACTCAAATCAGGTTAAAAATTTATTGTTTATGGAAAAAACCCTAATTTTTCCACTTTTTTTTAAATAAAGTAAAAAACGGCTCCAAATTTTTTTAGGAACTTACTAGAATCACACAAATGTTAATACGCATTGACTGATGGATTAACGATGCAAATCCTTTGTTTGGTTCGTGAGATATAGCGCACGACAGCAATGACCTTCATGTGGTCGAAATATCAACCCCCCGGCTGAAGTTTCCAAAAAACTAATCAGCTCTTAAGATCCCAAAGGCGCTTCGAGTGAAGCCTCGAGGAAGTCGATACGTCTTCGTTTCCGTGATTTATGCTCGTAGAAAAACTGTCCGCGAACGCAAGTACGTACGTACAATTGACATACTATTTTCTAAAAACACTTCAAATATACTATGAAGACCTCAAAACGTAAAGATATGTTGAAAATTTCAATTTCGATTTTCGAGTCGATTACAAAAACTTCACATATACTGGGAAGGTAATACTACTACTTTAAATAATAATAATGAGCGGTACTCATAACAGTAATTGAAATGAGTTAATATCAATCATATCATCTACTGGAGTGTCCATTGATTACATAAGACTTTTAGTGAATGCTGGGTGGATTGGTTTGATTGAATATTCACGGGGATCAATCGTAGGGGAGCAGGCTACAAAGCCCTTTTTACGCTTTTTTTTATTTTCATATAGATTCTTGAAGCACAAAAGAGCGCTTGCAAAAATGAGTGCAGTTTTTGTTATTACGCCCACTGAAGAGATTTTCTCGCAAAGTTGCCATTTTAAATTATTTTGTTCAAAATTGCCATGATTTCAGCATAATCATTGAATTTGTATTTTTTTTACGATTTTACGTCAACGGGACTAACATTTATTTCTTATTTTCAGTTGATCTTAAAAAATATTGAATATGCAGTCAATAATCTGTTCAATTGCATGTAAAAAGTAAAATGTTTTACACATAATGATGGAAGAAGCAATTGAAATTTAGCGATCACTAAAGAATAAATCTACTAAAAACTTCAATTTTTTATTTGATGAAAGCTTTTTAAAGCTTCCAATGTATTGACTACAAATCATTTAACATTCAAAGCGTTGATCACCACAAATGCAAATTTGATTCAGATTTTGTTGGTTTTCCAAATTTAAGCATTTTTTTATAAAAATGAAAACACAGTGAAAACCATTCAAAAACTGCTCATATTATGCAAATATTATAAAAATTTTATTGACTTCACAAGAAAGTCTTTAGAATAAAAGATATAAGGTAATATCATTCGCATGAACCCTTTTAACATGCTAACTTTGAATGATTTTTTATTTTTAATTTGCAGTTGTTTTTCAGAATCATCGAAAAAAAATTTGCATTTTCTCTTCAAAAACTGATAGGAATGTATAAATTTTATAAACATTTTTTACTGAGCTGTGCAAATCAGGGTAAAAAAAGCTTTTTTATGGAAAAATCCCTTATTTTTTTCTTTTATTGAATTAAAAAAATTGCTGAAATGATTTTTCTATAAAGTCAAAAACATCCCAAAAATGTCAATAGGTACAGTGAATGATAAAAACGACCTTGAAAATCATGATTACTTTTAAGGATTTTTAATTTTTATTAAAATTTTTGCGTAACCATTAGAAAAAGTTTTGCTGGTTGTTTGTGCAAAAACTGTTTGGAGTATATACATTTTATAAACATTGATTACTGGATTACTCAAATCAGGTTCAAAATTTATTGTTTATGGAAGAAACCCTAATTTTTCCACTTTTTTAAATAAAGTAAAAAACGGCTCCAAATTTTTTTGGGAACTTACTAGAATCACACAAATGTTAATACGCATTGACTGACGGATTAACGATGCAAATCCTATGTTTGGTTCGTGAGATATAGCGCATGACAAAAATGACCTTGAAAGGGTCAAAACAACAAACCTCCTCGACCGACGTGCCACAAAAACTAGTCAGCTCTTGCGAGTGCAAAGACGCTTCGATTGACTCCTCACAAAAGTCCATACAATTTTGTTTCCGTGAGTTTTGCTCGTAGAAAAAACTGTCCACGAACGCATGTACATACACACACACATACATACATACTTCATTCTAAAAACACTTTGAATATACTCTAAAGAATTTAAAACGTTAAAAATTGTTGAAAATTTCCATTTCGATTTTCGAGCCAATTACAAGATCTTCCCATATACTGGGAAGTTAACAAGGTCACTCAAGAATGAAGTGTTACTTCATAATAATGCCAGGCTCCACTACAAGACAAAAATTGGACAAAATATTACAAAATTGACGGAGAAACGTTGAAATTTTGAGTCCAAAGTCCTGACCTGTTATAAAGCGACTTTCACATTTTTGAGGGCTTCAAAGAAGCAATACAACCCCAGCGATTCGATAACTGTCGCGTGGTGAAGGAATTTGTGGCCCAATGGTAACGTAAACGTCTCTTTATTACCTGCGAATAATGGATTAAAAAACTTCCATTCCATTGGAAAAATTTGTTTCCTTGGCTGAGAATACGCTAATGGCTTATTTTTGTATGCTTTACAAAATAAACCAGAAAATTTTAAGAAAGCCAGGCCCACCTATAATTGTATCACCTTTTCAGCTAAATAATCTTGAATTTCTTTAAGGGGTGTGGCCACTGTAGCAGGTGCATAATCATGTGTTTTTTAAATATTTTTTATAAGGAAATTTTATTTATATATAGAAATAATTATAAGTACATAAAACTTCAATATCGGAATATCGAGAAAAAAATTAATAAACGCATATTTCAAACAAAATGGCCGACTTTTCGTAGTTCCATTCCGAGGGATTTTTCAAATCGGCCGGACTAATAACTCGAACAATTCTCATTCGATCGACTTAAAATTTTAATCACATATTTATAATTGCATTTCGCGAAGAAGTACCTGTAATTTTTTTATAGATCAAAAACTTTCCATTTTATGAATATGTTTTAACGGTTTTTTCGAAAAAAAGAGTTTTCACTTCAAATGCTTCCCATTTTCCGGAAAATCAATATTTCTAAATGTTTTCAGGTACTTCTCTAGGTATTCTGAAGCAGTTCAACGGATTTTTTTTGGTTTGTTCTAGGTTCAAAATTGTGGCTGCTAGCTGTCCGGCCGCGGATCGCTTTAAAAAAAACACCTCGGAATGGAGCTACGAATAATCGGCTATTTTCTTTCTTTGCGTTTATAAATATTTTTTCCGATATTCCGATATTGTAGTTTTATGTATTTATAATTATTGTTATAAATAAATAAAATTTCCATTTCAAAAAACATATTTTAAAAAAACACATGATTTTGCACCTGCTACAGTGGCCATACCCCTTAAAAAAAGTTTGTTTCGCCCAAATTTTGAAACCAAATACCATTTAACTAAATAAAAATAATTAGAACATTTTAAACTCGGTTACGAAGCAAATATTAAATGTGTTGAACTTATTCCATATGTGTTTCCCTAATGTTAGTACGTATTGAATATTTCATTGGATGACTTCATTTTTGTTAGCGCCAGCGTGTTATTTTCAAAACAGGCAAATGAATAAATCTTAAAAATTATGACATATCCACATTCTCACTATTTCTTTTTTTTATTAGCACAGATAAACTCTGATTTTAATATTACATTGTTCAGTGTATTGAAATGAATTAAATATTTACCTTATGCCACCTCGTTGCAAATCGTGATTAAGTACAGTTTTTCCATGCTCCCACAGTATAAGTGGTTCACTTTGAGTAATGTTTGAAATGACGCAATTCAACTCAATTGTGCTTCCAGCTTTATAATACTTTTCGCGTGCTGCTGAGAATCGCTCATCGACAATTTCAATTCGTGGCTCTGAAAAAATTTATTCGTACTTTATTTACAAGTAAAATAATTTTTTTTTAAATCTCCCAACAATTAAATTTTACTATTACTTCCCTCACATCTAGGTTTCAAAAAAATCCCATTACAATATCGTTTACAAAATTAACTTTGTCGCTTTATATCTTGTATTTTTCGGAATTAATTGATATCAATTTCTGTGAGAGTTCATACATTTCAACGAACTACAAATTGAGTGGCCTACATACGTTCACTATGCTTGATGTTCACTTCGGTCTTCATAAATTTCATATTTCTAAGAATATTTCAAAAATTTGCTAACTCTAAAATCAGCTCACTCTACTATAGATATAATAGAAAATAACTCACGAACGTAGCTTTACAGACATCTATGTAAAACATAATCATCGTTTATTAACTACTAGCAGAACCCAGCACTCGAAAATCGAGTGCAATGATGATTTTATTATAACTGACTCTAGAAATTCGATCGAATAATCATCAATCAATATAATAAAACGGCAAGCTAAATTTGTTTTTCTATTGTGGTTAAATAATGTTTATGAATTTTAATAATGTTTAAAAATCATTATTCAATTATTGGCGCTTCAATGCGTCTCGAACGTATAACATGCTAAGCGTTTTACGCATGTCATCATTCGATTTTCATATTATTGAGATGTACCCAACCGGTTGATGTAAATGATGTTAGAAAAATCAAACATCGTTTTTAAATCTTGAAAGTTTTCTTTAACTCAAAACGCTTTTTTGTGGGATGTTAGACGACCTTCAGCAAAAGAAACAAAAAAATATGTTCTTGTGCCAGAAACATGGCTCGAACACTTGTGATAACTTATTCAATGAATAAAGCAAATTTTACAGACCACCAGTTCACCAGAATTTACACCATATTTCCTTCAAAACAAACTAATATACAAAATCTGCTTTCTCTTAGTGACTAACGATTCGCGATCTCCTTCCATTTCCATGGCTCCAGCGACGTTTGTGCTAGTTTCTATATCAAATTTCATATTTCAAGAATTAAAACGCATTTAATTTAGTTGGAAAAAAAATACTGCCAAATAAACAACTTTTATTAACTCAAATCATGACATTTTCGTTGCATATTTTGTTTGTTTTACATAATCGATTCGAAAGATATTTGATGTTTGTGAGCAATGCAAAAATGCAAAACTCACTTTTTGAAAATGATAATTTGGTAATAATCGTCGATAGCTGGTAACAATACTTGATTAGCAGTAATAATCCTTGGTAGGTGAAAAAATAACAAATATTTATTAAAACAATGAGTTTTGGAATAAAATTCATTAAAATTTCATTATTTGTTGCCTAACTTAGCGATTAAACTGTCAAATGAAGTAGGGGAAAATAACACACATTAAATCATTACAAAGAGCAATGGCGCGCGCAAAATAGTGATGAAATTTGTATATGCATTTGCATTATGAACGGCGACGCTAAATACAATACACACGAATGGTCTACAGGTAGAAAGCTATCACACAACACCGAACCAGTGAACGGCTAAATACAATACACATGAACGGTGTAAAGTGAGAATGAAAACATTGCTAAATGTGGTGAAATTTGATGATTTAATTAGCTTCTAATAAAAGAAACTTAAACACTTGAACAGTCCTTGATATGAACCTGGGACACCCGCATGCAAGAGCAAATCGCATCCACATGCAACACACAACCCATAGATAATCAGGGTTTCTATCTTGGTAGTCAAGGCTAATATACCATTCGTATTTATTGCTGTATGTGTAACACCAAGTGATCAGCAAATTATTCAGCGACATGGCAATAAAGTCATTACCCTTTAGTAATAAGATTCTACTATCAATTACGCATATGCATTGTTTAGGTCATTCGCTTTACTTACTCAACAAATTAGCAATTGCCAATTCAAGCAATCAGCAAAGGGCAAAAACCTACCTGCTACTTGAATTGGCAATAAAAATAATGCTGTTCTTAGCTAAAATGCATATGGGTAAAAGTTCACTTCCAAATGTGCAATATTGTAATCATATAAATATGGACAATTAATAAAGAAATTTCATTCGCTCATCAACCAGTATTCTTTTAATATTTCACACCGAAACATTGGTCCGTCGAGCCGGATGGCATACAAAGCGCAGGAACTGAACTTCAAACAAGTTCAAAGGGTTATCACTAACTTCAAGAAGGATAGTGATGTACGCCATAATCTTGAGTATTTTCAGATTAGACTTGAGTGGGTAAACTCGTCATGGAGCAAGTGCGAAAATCATCATCTGGCAGTTACAGAAGAATTGGCAGAGAAGGCTGAACTTCTTCAGCACTACAACAAGGAGTACAAGAAGCTGGAGGAATTAGTGTTGGACTATCAAACACTATTCAGAGGGAAGATCAACCTTTACCAAGCCGGATCACCCACCAAGTACGAGACCTCTGACGCATTGAAGCTTGAACGGGTAAGAATTCCATCATTCAACGGTGCTTACATCAACTGGCTGGCGTTTCGGGACCTATTTAAAAGTATGGTCCATGAAAACGCGCAATTAAATCAAGTGCAGAAACTGCAGTACTTGAGGAATGCGGTACGAGAGGAAGCGGAGCAACTCATCAATCATCTAAGCATCACTGAAATGAACTATGAGCCGGCATGGAAGTTATTGTGCGAACGATACGACAACCATCGTGTGATCGCGCAAGAAATGATGCAGCGGTTTTGGAGCATTCAAACCTGTGTTCCTAGTGACTCCAATGGTTTGAGACGGATGCTTGATACCGTCAATCAACTGTTAGCTGGAATGAAGACACTACAGGCGGATTCATTTGATTTAGTGACAGTATACTTACTGAATCAAAAATTAGATGAGGAATCAAGGAAAGAGTGGCATAAACATATCGCCGACTCAAACGCCATCCCATCTCAATCACAGTTTTTGGATTTCGTGAAACAGCGTTTCACTATGCTCGAAGCTTTAACACCAGGAAAAGCAAAGGGCGAACAGGGGCCAGTAAGAGTCAACACAGCACATACTGAGGCGAAACAGTCATGCACAAAGTGTAAGGCTCCACATAAATTGTATGAATGCCCAATATTCAAGCAACGCAATGTCCAAACACGACGAGAATTCGTAAATTCAAATCGTGTTTGCTACAACTGCCTAAGTCCACAACATAAGGTTGGTCAATGCCCATCAAAACGGGGCTGTAAGATTTGTGCGAAAAAGCACAACTCATTATTACACATTGACCCCATTCATAGCAAAATGCAAGGTAGCAATATGGTGAGTGTACAAAGCCTATGTGCACCTGCGAACAAGTATATACTGCTGGCTACAGCACAAATTCGGGTCAATACACCAAATGGCATTCCCATAATATTAAGAGCATTGCTGGATACAGGAGCCCAACGCTCCTTCATAAGTGAATCAGCAATGCAGTTATTGAATGCCAGTCGAAGTCAGGAAAAAATAAAAATCAGTGGCATTGGAGCAATGGAAAATGTTATTACTCGAGGGGCAAGCACAGTTACTGCTATTGTAAAAAACGACATGGGCAGCACAGAGCAAATAACGATCACTGCATTGATCATACGCTCTTTTACAGCGCCTATACCGTCGCAACAAATTCCAATGACAATACCACCTGGACTCGAACTAGCAGATTTAGCTGACCCAAGGTTTTACATACCAGGAGACATTGACTTGCTAATCGGAGCAGATGTCTATGGACAACTCATACTACCTGGGTTTCTTTCTGGCAATCCATGCGCCCAAAACACGAAACTTGGATGGGTTTTGTTCGGGTCAACAGCAGAAATATCACAGATACATGATTGCCGTGCATTTGTATCATACCAACAATTAGATAAGTCCTTAAGGCAGTTTTGGGAAACAGAAGAGCTTCCATCTGTTACTCATTGGACAAAGGACGAAATAGAAGCAGAAAAACAGTATACGCAGCATGTACAACGTGACGTAACTGGAGTATATTCTGTAAAATTGCCATTCAAGGCAAGCATGAATCCCGTGTCAGAGTTGGGAGACACCCAGAAAATTGCCTACATACGATTTCGACATCGCGAACAACGATTGCTAGGCAACTCAGCTCTGTACAACGAATACCGAATGTTCATGGAAGAATACATTAAATTGGGACATATGACGAGAGTTCCAGCGAACCAAGTCAAAATACCGCTAACGTACTATCTTCCCCATCATGCTGTTTTGAAGGAAAGTAGTTCCACAACAAAATTGCGTGTGGTGTTCAATGCCTCACAAAGAAGCTCCACAGGAAAATCGTTGAATGATTTTCTGTTGACAGGCCCGACAATTCAACATCATATACTCCATCTTCTCATGCGTTGGAGGCAACATCGCTATGTTATAACAGCCGATATAGAAAAGATGTATCGACAAATTCAAGTAGATGAAACTGATCGAGACTTACAACGAGTCCTTTGGCGATCGAACCAGAACGATCCCATTCAAAATTTTCGTTTAAACACTGTTACCTACGGTACAGCATGCGCACCATTCCTAGCCATCAGGACACTTCATCAATTAGCGATGGACGAACAGACACGATTTACAGAAGCAGCTAATGTGATACGGGATGATATGTATGTGGACGATCTACTAACAGGTGCAGAGGATATAGAAGAGTTGTTAAAGATACAATCTGATTTGAGAAGCCTGATGCATCGAGGAAGCTTCCATTTAAGGAAATGGTCGGCAAGCCATTCGAAATTACTTAAACGCATTCCAGACGAAGATCGAGAGGTACAATTACCACTTAATATCACTTTAACAGAAAATATAAAAACACTGGGCGTACAATGGCATCCAGCAACAGATGAGTTTTCGTTTGTAATTAACAATCCAAACCACCATTCGGTGAATACTAAACGAACCATCTTAGCAGAAGTGGCAAAATTATTTGATCCAATTGGCTGGTTGCAACCATGCATTATCATTGCCAAAACCACTCTTCAGAAGCTCTGGCTAATTGGGAAAGATTGGGATGAGCCTATAGAAGAAGAAAATATCAAGGAATGGCTTACACTACACAACCAATTGCCAAAACTAAGCGACTTGCGCATCAAGCGTTGGATAGATTATACATCCACTAGTCGCATTGAGTTACATGGTTTTTGTGATGCATCAGCATCAGCATATGCTGCAGCGATCTATTTCCGTGTCATCACGAGATCGTCAGTATCCGTTACTTTATTAGCGGCAAAATCTAAAGTAGCTCCTGTTAAAACTCAATCAATACCCAGACTTGAGCTATGTGGAGCTGTACTATTAGTGAAACTCATGAGCGAGGTCATGAAAGCACACAAATGGATACACGTTGCGAAGTATTACTGGACAGATTCTACAATAGTACTATCGCGGCTCCAAAGTCCTGCAGCTAAATGGGAGGTATTCGTTGCAAATCGGGTCGGCATCATTCAGCAAGAAAGCTCCGTTAAAATGTGGCACCATGTAGCAACGCATGAGAACCCTGCAGATATTGCTACCCGGGGAATGTACCCTGCAAATCTATTAGAATCAACTATGTGGTGGAAGGGACCCAAGGGGCTGAATGCTCACTTAATTCAATGGCCGAATAGTCTACAGCCAATAAATCGCATTGAGGAAGAAAGAATTGAAGCATTGATTGGAGTGCAACCAGAAGAGCCAGATATTTTTCTGCGATACTCTTCATTTTTCAAATTAAACAGGGTGCTTGCTCATTGCATTCGATTTGCTCATAATTCACGTAATCCTCGATCCAAACAGGCTGGTCTCTTGACGGACAGAGAAATCAGAGCAGCACACAATAAGTGCATACAAATGGCACAACAACACGCCTTCAAGGCAGATATAAACCATTTACAGCAAACAAATACTGTCCCAAGTAACAGCAGGCTGCGATCGCTTTCACCATGGATTGACACTGAGGGTACACTCAGGGTGGGCGGAAGAATACATTTCGCATTGATCGGAGAAGAAGCCAAACACCCTGCAATTATACCCAAAGGTACCTTAGCCAACCTTCTCATTCGGCAAGCTCACTTGCAAACCTTACACAGTGGAGTTCAGCAAACCTTAGCAACTCTGCGATTGCACTATTGGATACTATCAGGGCAATCACTGACAAAAAAAATACTTCACGAGTGTTTAACTTGCTTTAAATTAACGGCCAGACCAAGAAATCAACTAATGGGTATTCTTCCAGCGTCTAGAGTACTATTGGAAAAACCATTTCTAAACACAGGTGTTGATTATGCTGGGCCAATCACAATTAAATGGAACGGAGGACGTGGAGCAAAAACAACGAAAGCGTATGTAGCAATTTTCGTTTGTATGGCCACAAAAGCTTTCCATTTAGAGCTAGCCTCCGATTTATCTACAATAACATGCATTGCAGCAATTCACAGGTTCATTGCCCACCGTGGGAAATGCCGTACAATATACAGTGATTGCGGAAGCAACTTTTTAGGTGCCAGCAAGCATCTGCAGGTTACTTATAGAGAGGTATTAAAAACAAGTAGTGCACAGCTAGCTAACCAGGGAATAGATTGGAAATTCATTCCTCCTGGCAGCCCACACTTTGGTGGACTCTGGGAAGCCGGTGTGAAATCTATGAAGAGACATTTGTACAAAACTATAGGACATCAACTACTTAATATCGAATAAATGATGACCCTTCTAACCCAAATTGAAGCGTGCATGAATTCAAGACCTCTCACGCAAATAAGTGACGATCCAGCAGATAATATAGCATTGACTCCAGGCCACTTTCTTACCGGAGAGCATTTATTTGAAGCAAAAAGTGATCCTGTTGAAACCAACTACACTCTATTAAAAAGACGGAAACTGGTCCAACAAATGAAACACTCCTTTTGGCATCGCTGGAGTCAAGAGTATCTACAACGATTACAGCAAAGGCCAAAATGGCTCCAGCCACGAAAGAATGTTAAAGTCGGAGAACTTGTATTGGTCAAAGTAGACCATACTCCATCAATGAAATGGCCATTAGCAAGAGTATTGGCCGTACACCCAGGCCCAGATGGAATAGTACGCACCGTTTCACTAAAATGGAACGGTCGCATTAAGCAACGCACCACAGCAAAGATCTGTCAACTACCGTTCAACGAGTCTGATGAGCAGCAGGAAATCCAAGAAACACCAAAGGCTACCCCAGAACTCGAGAGCAACCAACCTTCTACTCAGAAACGATCGGCAGCACAACCAGATTTTGGTTCTAAACGAAAAAGGACCATAACGAAAGAGCAAAAAGTATCAATATCCACAGTGATATTAACCGCTTTAATGGTTTTTGGTATCTTTCCATCAACAGCATTTTCTGCGGTCAATGTCACGAATCTAAATGGTGGTCTATACATCGAGCACATATGTGTGGCTAATCTTGTACGAGGAGACTTACAGATCAATATCCAGCTACCAATGACTGATTTGGAAATAGATGAAAAAAACATCCATACGGTGAACAACAGCATTAATTCTATGTGCTCAGTGGGAAGGCAGTTAGCAAACCGTTAAAATTGTTGGGATTTGGCACATCATCTATCAGAGTTCGGGCAAGAAGTGCTACACAAAATCAACACAATCCGCTTTTTGCGGTCTCGTACTAAACGAGGCATTTTTGGGAAAATGTTAACAGCCGTGTTCGGAGTAAATGATGAAGTGATTGCCGACATCCAAAACCTAGGACAGAATCAAGAACATCTGAAGGAAACTACTCGGCACCAAGGAAAAATCATTCTCCAAGCCACAAAAACTCTAAACACAACTTCTAGCAGGATCAACAAGCAGTTGAGGCGTTTTTCAGAACAGCTGAATGAGGGACTCATGCAAATTAACGAGCTAAAAAAATGGTACGTCACTGTAGATATTAACATGATCCATATACAGTTCTTAGGCACATACCAACGAGCCATCAACTTCATCCAAGAAGTTTATCACAAATACAACAGCATCTTGACAGCCATCTACTCAAGAGAAGGGATATGGGATTGCATTAATTTAGCAGATCTTGCTTCAACCATCAAGTCAACACAAGTGCTACTATCATCTCTTTTAGAAATTCTTCACACCA
The DNA here is from genome assembly GCA_963942545.1 of Oxycera nigricornis. Lineage (NCBI taxonomy): Eukaryota > Metazoa > Arthropoda > Insecta > Diptera > Stratiomyidae > Oxycera > Oxycera nigricornis. The sequence goes on from OZ012662.1 coordinate 78,164,345, forward strand.
CAACATCGAAATTGTCCATTGAGCAAACTGATGCGGCAATTATAATTCTTGGACATCTTCCCATAATCGATAATCGCAAATTCAACCTCGTTAAAGCTACCACTATTCCGCAACAACAAAGAACGGATATATTCACAGCATACAACATCCCAAACTCTGTGCTTGGCATTAACTACAACGATCAGCTATATTTTGAAACTACTGATGCTGACGTAGGCGAAGCACCAAAATTTAATGATGGTACTTATCTCATCGCCACACCAATCCTTATTGACATGCGCTCAAAACCCAATTGCATCATTGATAACCTTTATAACAATTACAAAGTAGAAGACTGTCCGACATCTACTTTTCGAATTTCCTCACTTGTATGGCAAAAAATGCTATCAACCAATACTTGGCTGTTCATTGCTCCTCGTCCGGTGGCCGCACAGACTGTCTGCCAGGGTACTAGGAAGGATATTATGCTCAATGGTACAGGGATATTAAGGATAACTCAAGAATGCACTGTACACACAAGGGACTTCATTCTAGCGGCTGAGCAAAATTACAGGGGAGCTCAGTTCCCAGTCTACATTTCATCCGTCGTACCTCAGCTGAATTTTACCATCCCAGATACAGAGCTAAAACTTCTCAACATTTCAACCATCATCAAACCCTCCGAGTCATTCACAAGCTTGGTCACTCAACAGGAAGAGTTAACAGCAGCTGCCGAAGGTATTCAATGGAAGCGGATGCGCCCACATGCTACTACAGCAAGCGTTGCAATAACAGTTTCATGTTTGACACTTGCATCACTTACTATCTTCATTCTCTGCCACTGCAAAAAACATATGAAGAAGGCTAAAGACCTACCGAAACCATCTTCCTTTACCACTTGGTATGACGAACATCAGCTTGAAGATCCTACAGGCTCTTGGTGGGCGGTAATGTAACACCAAGTGATCAGCAAATTATTCAGCGACATGGCAATAAAGTCATTCCCCTTTAGTAATAAGATTCTACTATCAATTACGCATATGCATTGTTTAGGTCATTCGCTTTACTTACTCAACAAATTAGCAATTGCCAATTCAAGCAATCAGCAAAGGGCAAAAACCTACCTGCTACTTGAATTGGCAATAAAAATAATGCTGTTCTTAGCTAAAATGCATATGGGTAAAAGTTCACTTCCAAATGTGCAATATTATAATCATATAAATATGGACAATTAATAAAGAAATTTCATTCGCTCATCAACCAGTATTCTTTTAATATTTCATACCGAAACAGTATGAACGTTCAACGTTGTGTATGTATTGGTAAGAAAATCTATTTTCAATTTTTTGCTATGTTTTCCGAACAGATTTTCACAAAAAATACAATTCAGCACATCTACAGGATATTTTCTTTCTATTGATGTATTTTTTATGAAAATCGGTCCAGAAACAACGGCTAAAATTGTACCACGAAATTTATCTTTGACGTTTAATAATAGTGATATGTTGAATCCTACATTTAGAGTTACACTCTTTATCCTAGCATCATATTGAAAACTGTAAGTAGAATCGTTAAACTAAAAATAGTATATAATATTGAAAGGCCGGAAAACGTAGATCATTTTAAGTAGTCGCTTCTTTGTCAAATTCGTGAGATTACACGTATATTTAAATATTACTGAGCGTGTCGTGATTGATTTCTGCGTCAATTTAAAAACTAAAGTTCAAAAATATTCACAAAAATGAACAAGCTGCGAGATATGACCCGTCAGGTCCACACGAACAACTATATTATTAGTAATATCCACATAGGTAAATAAACCAATAATAAAAGCAACAAGCCACGAGGTGCGACCCTTGAGGTCCACACGGTCAACTCCCCAGTAATATCTACATAAATATTTAAGATATCGAACACAATAATAATTTTAAAAATATTACTACTTTAAATAATAATAATGAGAGGTATTCATAGCAGTAACAAGAATGACTTGATATGAATCATATCATCTACGGGAGGGTCCATTGATAACGTAAGGTTTTTGGTCGATGAGGACAGATTGATTTGATTGAATATTGACGCGTTTCTACGTTATTTGTTATTTTCATATCGATGCTCGAAGGACAAAAGAGTGCTAGCAAAAATGAATCCAGTTTTGTTTATTACGTCCACTGAAAAAATTTCGTCGCGTGATAGTCATTTTGAATAGTTGTGATCAAAATTGCCATCACTTCGGCATAATCACTGAATTTATATTTTTTCACGATTTTACATCAAAGAGACTAATAGTTATTTCTCAATTTCAGTTGATCTTGAAAAATATTGAATATGCAGTCAATAATCAGTTTAATTGCATGTAAAAAGTAAAATGCTTTACACATAATGATGAAGGAAGTAATTGAAATCTTACGAACACTAAAGCGTTGACTACCACAATTGCAAATTTGATTGAAATTTTGTTGGTTTTCAAACTTTAAGCATTTTTTTATAAAATTAAAACACTGTGAAAACTATTCAAAATCTGCTCAAATTATGCAAATATTATAAAACTTTGATTGACTTTGTAACAAAGCCTTTAGAACAAAATATATAAACCCTTTTTACATGGTAACTTTGAATGATATTTTTTAATTTGGTTTTTTTTTTTTCAGAATATTGCAATTTTTTTTTCAATTCGAACATAACTATTGTAATGCTGTGTAATGTACAATATTTTTCGTTTTTTTTCTTCTGGAGAGAAAACAAATAGCGCCGATGATTTGCCGACTCTCGAGCACGCAACGTACAACTGCCCATGCAAAAAACACGGAAATTCAAGGTTTATTCCACACACTTCAAACGATTGGCCTTGGGATTTATTAATTGTCATTGCGAACGCAAGGCACACTGGAAACTGGACACGTTTAAATTCAAAAGGAAAGTCAGTTGGCATTAGTGGTATTCTTGGAATAAGCACAGCCTCGCCTTTGAACTTTCCTATGATTATAGTAGCTTCAATCAAATTTCTCATAATTTTTTTAACGGCGAGTTTTGTTCCGTTGCACAATTTTGGATGATTCAGATTGCGTAACATAATTATCACAGAGCCAACCTTGAGCTGTAAATTGTGTGGCAGTAATCGTGGCAAATCCAATGAATTTGGGAATTCAGTTGGATAATTAACTACTTCGTTTGGATCGATAATGGAATCGATCGACTCAAATGAATCCTTTTGTCCATCAATTTGACTCTGAATTTTTATATTTAAATCATCTACATCGTTATTTTTCGCTGCTAAAATGGCTCGTTCGCTCAACCAAGCATGGTTTTTATAATTTACACCAATATTTGGGAACACTTTCGATATTAATTCTTCCTTTGACGTTGTGAATTGACAAAAATTTGGTGAAAACGAAATGAGGCCAGTAGAAGTGTCAACATGAATTTTCGCATTGCCAATGTCTAATAATGCATTTGAAAACATTTCTGACGATATATCATTTTGTAACGCCACACATAAATTTGATGCCTGCAAGCAAGCAAGCATTTATTTCATAAGCAGCTGTTGATCTGGAAATGACTGGCAGCTTTTGACGAAAATCTCCAGCCAGTAGAATCATCGCGCCTCCGAAGAGGTTCTGATTGCTACGCAAATCTCTTAATGTTCGATTTAGTGCCTCTAATACTCGTTTGTGTGCCATCGTACACTCATCCAAAATTATTAATTTACAATTTTGTAGCACTTTCGCCATTGCTGATGTTTTGGTTATATTACACGTCGGTTCATCTATTGTTTGCAAATTTAATGGCAGTCTGAGCGCAGAATGAGCGGTTTGTGTACCTTCCAACAATGTAGCAGCGATCCCAGATGATGCCACTGCCAGTGCTATTTTACTTTGTGGCCGAATTCTATCTAAAATTAATGAAATCAAGAATGTTTTACCAGTTACGCCGGGTGCATCAAGGAAAAAAATTCCTCCATTACTGGCATTAACTGCTTTTATTATCGTATCGTAAGCTGTTTTTTGCTGGTGATTTAAAAGTGGGACTCTACTTTGTACGGATTAACTCAAAGTATTTCTATCGTATTGCAAAACATCTTAAGCCATATTGTTTTGTTTGTTGACACTGACGCCACAATCAAAACGGAGAAACGTCATTTATAAAATAATGTTCAAGCTATCAACTGCTCAATATATCAATATATTCATCTCTCATCTCTCACAGTCTTTTGTCTCATTCACTCACTCACTTTTCATATTATGAGATTAAAAAAAAATTCTGTTCGATTTTTTAAAAAAAAATTATACAAACCTTGCCCTGACAATAACGAATACAAAAAAATAGAATTATCCAATTTGGTGCAATCGTTCGGTAGTTATGCGCGTTCGTTCGGCGAATCATTTATATATATATATATATATATATATATATATATATATATATATATATATATATATATATATTGTTGGACTCAACATAATGCTACCATGCTTTCATCAACAACGGCAATACAACGTTTTGTTGCTGAGATTTCATGCGTGATAAAAATGGCTTGAATGTGTCAAAACAAAAAACTACTAAACCGAATCTCACCAAAATCTAGTCATCTGGGCTCATTGCTAATATGCTTCGATTAACATCTAAACCTATTGACTTCAAAAAGTATCGTTTTTAGAAAAAAGTGACCTCTAACGAACGTTAGTTAGAAAAGTCAATTACTCCAAAGACCTTGAAACATAAATACACTCAGAGTCATAAGTCTACAAGCAACCAATAAAAAAATGTTTTTTAGAATATTTTTCCAAAAGTCAAGAAATTAGCAAACTTAGTTTTTATTTTTCTGGTGAAATATTCAATGCACAGTGTCGATGCCTAATTTCTTTGCACGTGTTCGCAAAACAGCCGAGATAACAGTACTTTCGTTCTTCGGTGTAACATAACAAACGATCAAAAGTCTACAAGCGGTCATTATTGTTGCGATCTTGCGAGCGTGCAGAAGGTAATTTGCTTGAAATTTTGATTGCATTTTATTGATATATTAATTGATCAGATAGTTAGAATAAAGTCTCTTGTTTTTTTTTGTAAAAAAGCTAAAAAAAAATGTAATCAAGTTTAAAAGGAAAGAAATAAGTGTCGGCGAGAGGTAAATCATCATTAAGCTCTGGAAGGAAGAGAAGACAAACCGAGAAATTGGACAATTGGTTGGAAGATCGCACTGCTCAGTCTATACCGTAATAAAAAAATTTAAAACTACCGGAATTATCACGTCAAAACCTCGTTCTGGTCGCCCACAGAAGCTGACGTCCCGTGAAAACCGCTCAATATTGAATGCAGTGAAGAAGAATCCACGCTTGACTGCATTGCAAATTACTAATGATGTTCAGGAAAGATTCGCCAAAAGTATTTCTGTCGTTACTGCACGACGAATTTTGAGACGGTCTGGTTTTCATGCTAGAGTAGCACGAAAGAAACCGCTTATTTCTGTAATCAATCGAAAAAAGCGCATAGCTTTCGCAAAGAAATACTTAAATATGCCTGAAGAATTCTGGAACAACGTGCTTTTCTCCGATGAATCGAAGTTCTGTATTTTCGGTATAAAGGGACGCAAATTAATATGGCGTACGCGAGGAGAAGCATACAATAAGAGCAATCTTTACCCAACGGTAAAACATGGAGGTGGTGGAGTGATGGTTTGGGGTTGTATGGCAGCCAATAGTACGGGCAACTTGGAGTTTGTGGACACAACGATGGATAAACATATATATTTAAATATTTTAAAACGTAATATGCAATCCAGTGCTGACAAATTGGGACTAAAACAATTTTTTATTTTCAACACGATAACGACCTCAAGCACACTGCGGAAATTGTGCGCACTTGATTACTGTACTAGGCCCCCAAACAATTACACACGCCAAACATACTATTTCAAGAAAACAACAGCTCAAAGACATAATATTAAAGGAGTGGGCGAAAATAACGGTTCAGGAGACCAGTAAACTTGTAGCTTCGATGAAAAACCGTTTATTGGAAGTTCTTAAGCATCGCGAGTATTCAACTAGCTATTGAATTATATGAAAAATATTATTTTAACGTTCTAAAACATCTTTATAATTATTGCTTGTAGACTTTTGATTCTTTTGTTTGCTACCCAGAAGAACAAAAGTACCGTTATCTCGGCTGTTTTGCTAACACGTTGAAAGAAATTTGGCGTGAACATGTTACTTTTATTATTGTTTAAGAAACATAAAAATTGAATTAAATAAATTGATTGATATTTAAAATACATTCTTACGAACCCTTTTTAATGGTTGCTTGTAGACTTATGACTCTGAGTGTATATGTTGAGAATTACAATTCGATTTTCCGAGCAATGACAAGAACTTCCCATTTACTAGGAAGCTATAAAAGGTTATCTTTTGAGCCCCATATCTTTTTTATGTTGACTTTAGCCGCATAAACAACTAGCATTTATTTTTATGCAAAATGTGACGAGTCATTTGTTGCAATCGGTCTATATTTGTGGGGCTATTGCGTCTCAAAGGCAAAAGCCTCGTGAAAATTCGTTTTCAATCCTAATACATGCCTCTTGGCTGTTCTTTTTGTTACAAATAACACGTGATTTTATAATTTTCTAGCTTACATCGTCATTTTAGGGAAATGATGTTTTTCCAATATACATATATTTGATCATTATTCTCTTCATGATTCCCATGAGTTCTTTCGTGCTCATTTTCTATGATAGGCAGAACGTTCTCTAGATTGCAGACATCCCCGACAACTTATTGAAATGTTTTTGGCTCAATTTTCGCATTAATTAACTTCACAGTAAATGGGGCGTTCTTGTATCCGCTCCGAAAATTCAAATTAACATTTTCTGCGTATATTTACGTTTTAAGGTCTTTAGAGTATATTTAATGTGTTTTTGGGAAACAATTTCTGTATGTGTGTCTATTATAATTATTTGCAATTAATAATTTACAAATAATTTCTCATGACATGGTTGCGATTTCTATCAACAAGAATTATTATTTCTATGATTTGGTTAAATTTTCAATAAATAAAGCACAAATTGAATAATTTTTCTGAAAACAAATTTCCATCCTCTTTTCACTTCTGGTAATCAATGCTTTACAAAATCGGCAGCTTGGCGCTGGTTTCATCAAACAAAGAATCGTCGTTTCTAATACAAGCTAAAATGTTTACATGGAGACAATAAACAGCGAATAATTATCGTGAATAAAGGAGCGCGCATGATTAAATGTAAGATTCATTTGTAAAAAAAATGTAAGGGTTTGTAAGATTTCAGTAATTTCTTAGTCTATCTTGCGTGAGATTTGACAATTGACCAATTGACCAATTACAAAATATACAGTTTTTCGAATGTAAAATAGCAAAACTGTCCAAATGCAATTTCTACGCAGAACTTAAGAAATTTTGCACTCAACTTTCACAAATACTACTGCATTCATTAACTTAAATCTCAATTCCATTGAAATGTTCGATTACGCCCTTGAGTCTTTTAAGGAATGATATGATAATAGCCACTTAGGTAAGAACAAAGCTTTACAATCAATCATTATTATTATTTATAGTACTTTTAACATTTAAGTAGACATTACTATGAAGTTAGTAGATATAAAGGTTGAGTAGATATTACTAAGAAATTATCCTCAAGGTTCACATTTCGCGAACTTGTTTAATTTAGTTTTTGATTCTTATCATTAAATAAGACAATATGAATGACGTCAACATATAGGTAAAATCTGTTTAGAAGGAGTCCCTCAATTATCCATACACTACATGTATCAACATATTTTTGCACGTTGCACATTGTAATTATCATGCTTTTTAATTTATAATATTTATTTTCCTACACTTATTAGTAAAAGCTGACTCAAGTATGGAAGCAGTCTTACAGGAAAAACTAAAGAATTTCCGCAACCTTCGGATTTCCTAGGCAGGAAATTGAATAGCACTAAGACGAAATATTCGATCTATATTAGAAAAATATTGGCAATTTATTTAGCGATGAAGCATTTTCGATATTTCATTGCAGGCAAGTAGTAAGGACCATGCTTTCCCATCTTTTTATTCAGGTGTGCGTAAAGACAAACAATACGTATGGTCAATTTTCAGACACGCCTCCCATGTAAACGGTATTGGAAGTGTAGTCGTCTCGGACGAATTTTTTTGTTCTTTTTATGCCGCCAATGGGTGTGAATGGGTTAGATCTAGCATGCGAATTTCTATGCGAGGTAAGTTATCGCGAGAGGAACGAACTGTGATAACTGGTATGCTTATCTCACCTGAGGGTGCGACATTTGATTTGAAAGTGCGATAATCCAGGCATCGGATTGTGTGGTAGCGAGATCTTCTGTTGCTGTCGCACTTGTCGGGATTTCCGGCGAATTTAGCTCGCGAATTATGTGTTACTAGTCGCTCCTGTAGTTGGTTGGGAATCGATGCATGGGAAAACAGTGGACGTTTGCACGATCGTTTCCGAGCTCGGAAACCGAACCTGTATGCATCTCGCTCAATCATGTGAATGTTCATTATGATTTGGCTCGTGCATTTCTAAGGTATCTTCGGATCGTCGTGAGCTATCTGCAATGGTGGGACGAGGCAGGAACATGATATTGTTGATATGGCTTGTCGTGGAAGAGTGGGTAAGCGAATTTTGTTTACCTGGCTAGCACGAGGTGATTTTGCTTGTTATCGTTGATTACTTGCGCGGGAATACGCTTACAGCGAATACTTACCGTTTTATGCTTATGCACATGTAAAATGTGTGATGATGAAGGTTTGATCAAGCGTGAGAATTAGTCCGTATGGTAATAGAAGTTGGGATCAACAAGATAATAATAATCAGATAGAGGCAATGTAATGCGATCGCATGCTTGCGACGGCTGGATAGTCAGAACGTCAGATGAGTCTGAAATGCTTACTGTGTTTTTTGTTGCGAAGATCAATGAAAGGAAAATACCGAATGATACGGAGTTGCGTGTGAAATGCAATACCTGCTTGAAGATCAACGTTGTTTACTTATTTTAATAATGATGAGTAAAAGACCGGGTTACGTGAAAATTTTGCGTCGTTGGATGCCCTTGGCAGTAATTTGTTGTAGTTAGCTAATGAGCAATTTCATGTTAGTATTATTGCAATGGTATGATATAAGTTAGCAACACACGTGCTTTATGACCTTCCACTCAACCCAATCCACCTGACCAGCTTGCACATAACACCATTTCCGCTCCAAATTATTCACCTGATCGAAGCATCAGCAATTTCCCACAACAATAGGAATTTACCGAGACACATGCGTCTGCGTAAGCAATTTTCATGTGGAAATTCCGCTGGCAATCAGACGCATTAATCAGCAATAATAAAGTATTAAATAGATCTAGCGTGTAAGAAATTTGTGAATTGTAAAGTGTAATCGCTGGAATAAACATTGTTTTTTTTAAACCCGTCTTACGAGTTTAGTTAACTGGCGCCCGAGCAGGGACCACTTCACACTTGATCCGCGTAGTGTAGATTCAGTGCTTTAACCAAATCCTAAATTACTGGTGATAACCGGTAACCAGTATACAGTTTAGGAAAGCCAGAAATCCCAACACAGGACACAGCAAAACGTGATTACCCAATCACGCAGCAAATCAAGGAGCATCAAGGAACGAGGCCCCCGAGTACTACTTTCAACCGAAGGAAGAAAAAGGACGTTGCAAACTCAACAGCCGCCTTGATCAGAAGAAGTGGTCACCACCAAAAGGAAATCCAACAACCAAGGATTCATCGATTGTTCAACGAAGTAGCACCAACGAAGACCCTTGAAAAACACTCACGGTCATCAGCCAAGTTACGAGACGTTCATCAATCAAACTACAAACGTTACAAACCAAGGATTTATCAATTCATCAACGAGGAAACACCAGTCGATTATCGAAACGAGTCGAAGACAACAATGCTTTTCACAGAATTTTGGATCGTTATGTAAGTCGAATTTTAAGTCACTTCAAATATAATTATTGAATTACTATTATTTCGATAAATAACTATTTAAGTGGAAAAACAAGTGTAATATTGTCTGTGAAAAAAATATCATCTGTGTTTGCCTGTGAAAAAAAAATCAACATTTTGTAAACACCAACTTATAGTCCTTTGAATATAAAAAATAAAATTCATTCGTGCTTGGTCCTTAACATAAATTTATAGCCTTATTAATATAAAAAAAGGAGAAAAAATTACTTGTGTGTAGAGCAAATTCGTGCTTGCTGTGATTTATAATTGCAAGTTGTGATCACGAATTATCCGATAAAATGTCTAGCCCAAGCAAATTGTTACGGCCATCCAGGCTAGATATGAACACGGGGTTGCCTCCACTACCCGAGGATAGCGTTTTAAATCAGGTTGAAGCATCCCCCGGGGGCAATGCAAGTACTTCTCAGAGTTTCGTAAATCCTCCCCAAATGCCACAATCCCTTGAACTAAACGAATATATCGCGAGCGTAGTGTCAGAAACACTTAGGGTTCAAGGAGCGCAAATTTTTCGCTCCATAATGAACCCGGCATCGGATACTAACAATGATGTTGATATTCCGATTCAAATCAATGAAAACATGGATTTGTCGGGAATGGATAGAATCCCTGATGTCGTGAAGAGTCTGCGACAATTTTCTGGTGAAGACGGCGAGTTTAGTTCATGGAAGAAAAGTGTCGAAAGGATACTTCGAATCTATGAACACCTCAAAGGAACGCCAAAATACTACGGAATTCTTTCCGTCATCAGGAATAAAATCGTAGGACACGCAGACATAGCTCTCGAGTCCTACAACACTCCCTTGAATTGGAGCAAAATCTCCAAATGTCTGACACTTCACTATGCGGATAAAAGGGACTTAGGAACGCTTGAATATCAAATGACAACCTTAGTGCAAGGAACTCAAACAGTCCCCGAGTTTTATCAAGCCGTGTATAACCACTTATCACTTATTTTAAATAAATTATGTTCATTAGACCATTTAGGGCACGAGTCTCTTAACATAATGACTCAGTGCTACAGAGAAAAGGCACTAGATACATTTGTAAGAGGCCTCAAGGGTGACTTACCAAGACTGTTAAGCATCCGAGAACCTGCAGATTTGCCACAAGCTCTACATCTTTGCCTGAAAATGCAAAATATAGACTATCGCACCCAGCACGCTAACAACACACATAGCGCCGTGCGAAGGTCTCATCATGTATCAGCTCCTCCTATTCCTCCTAAGGGGAACTATCTTTCACTTCCACGTCCAGTTCCAGCGCCCAGAAGGCAATTTTATCCAGAACTAGTACATAATCCACAATCTCTTCAGCCACCACGATGGTTGCACAACCAACAACAGTTTCAACAATCCAGACAGCCTAATAATCCTCGGCCACTCCCTCCCAAGCCAAGACCAAGGCCTGAGCCGATGTATGTAGATCGATCCATAAGGTCCCTAGCGGTAAATTATCAGAATCGTCCACAAAATCCACAATTATACGCTCAGAAACGACCAACCAGGCAAAACAATCAGTATACTGGTAAACAACAGCGAATGTTTCACACGAGCAGTTACAACATACAGCCGGAGGTACTTAATGAGGTAATGAACCAGTCGCAACGTGAATCCGATAGACAGGATCTCATCGAATATTTGGCGGAAGATGAAACAGTTCCCTTCCCACCAAAACTGGAACAGTACGAGGAACGGGTCACTAACGACCAGACCTTGAATGAATATATCAACGAAGACTCTGCTAACGAGCAAGTTGACGACATCTATTTTTTAGATTAAGGTGCTCTTCGCTCCCCTACTTTGAATTTATATCAAGGAGTGGAGAGCCCCTCAAATTCTTAATTGATACAGGCTCAAATAAGAACTATATTCAGCCTGGGCACATTAGAAACCCTCTTCCTAACGACATACCTTTTACCATTAACTCAGTTTCAGGAAATATGAAAGTAACACACCATTCACTTATTCAAATTTTCGGTCCTAAAATAGGAAAAATGAAATTTTACATACTCCCTAGCCTCATTTCATTTGACGGCATAATTGGCAACGATAGTCTTAGAACAATGAATGCAGTCATCTACACGAACGATAACTATATGACTATCCTTTCTGACCTTGTCATTCCTCTTAAACAACAATTATCAGCTGCCGTTCATAACGCTAATCTCAGAACTTCTCACATGAATAAAGATCAGACGACTCAATTATCCAGAGTCATCGGTAAACATCCCAACCTCCTTTCAGAACCTGATGAAAGACTCACTTTCACAACCAGTGTCAGAGGAGAAATCCGAACAATCACAGAAGAGCCTGTGTATTCTAAATCATACCCTTATCCCATGGCATTGAAAGCAGAAGTTGAAAATGAGATAAATAAGCTTCTCCAAGATGGTATCATTCGACCATCTAAATCCCCTTATAACTCGCCTGTCTGGATAGTGCCCAAAAAAATGGATGCATCAGGCGAAAAAAAGTATCGTCTCGTGATTGATTATAGAAAACTCAACTCAGTCACCATTCCGGACAGATATCCTATCCCGGAAATTAATGAGGTTCTTGCCAACCTTGGTAAAAATAAAAACTTCTCGATAATAGACCTTAAAAGTGGCTTTCACCAAATTCCCCTTAGGCAAAATGACATCGAAAAAACAGCCTTCTCTGTCAATAACGGAAAGTTTGAATTCACCCGCCTACCATTTGGTGTCAAAAACGGGCCCTCAATTTTTCAACGAGCTCTTGATGATATTTTAAGAGAACACATTGGCACACGTTGTTATGTGTACATCGACGATATTATCATCTTCGGAAAAGATGAAGTAGAGCACTTTGAAAATTTGGAAGCCGTGTTTCAAACTCTAGAAAAAGCAAACTTGAAGATCCAAATAGATAAATGCGAATTCTTTCAAGAAGAGATCGAATTTTTAGGCTATGTCATCGGAACAAATGGTATAAAAACCAACCCAAAAAAGGTCCAGGCAATCGTCAACTTATCACCTCCCAAAACTCTTAAAGAACTTAGGTCATTCCTTGGAATGTCAGGTTATTATCGGCGCTTCATTCCGAATTACGCTAAAATAGCAAAACCCCTGACATCCCTTTTAAGAGGGGAAGATGGACGAGTGTCCAAAAACGCCTCGAAAAATAAATCTATTCACTTAGACAATGAAGCGTTACTAGCATTCGATCAGCTAAAAAATTGTTTAATATCCAGAGACGTTGTACTAATGCACCCCAATTTCGAAAAGGCTTTCGAACTTACAACTGACGCTTCTAACTACGCCATAGGAGCAGTCCTTTCACAGGACAACAAGCCGATTATGTTCCTTTCTCGCACCCTCAGTAAAACTGAGGAGAATTATGCAGCAAACGAGAAAGAAATGCTCGCCATCATATGGGCACTTAATTCCCTAAGAAACTTCTTGTATGGGTCAAAGAAGGTACATATTTTTACTGATCACCAACCATTAACATATGCCTTATCGAACAAAAATACAAATTCAAAAATGAAGCGGTGGAAGGCAATACTTGAAGAGTACAACTACGAACTCAAGTACAAACCTGGAAAAACGAACGTCGTAGCTGACTCTCTATCCAGACCGCCCTTAGCAACTAACATCCACTCACTAACGCCATCGGTACACAGTGACGATAGTTCTTCACACAATTTAATCCCTACTGTTGAAGTACCAGTCAATTGCTTCCGTAACCAACTCGTTCTTAAAGTCGGTGACGAAGACAGTTACCAGATACTTAATCCATTTAGCAACTACACCAGGCACATCATCATCAAGCCTGCATATGCAAATGTCGATATAATTAATGTATTCAAGAGGTATCTAAATCCAAATGTCATAAATGGTCTCTTGACCAACGAAGAGACAATGGGTAGAATACAAGAAATCTACCCACTCCACTTTAAAACTATCGAATCCGTTTTACGCAAAAGATAGTAGAAGATGTACACAACGAAACTGAACAAGAAGATCGCATCGTCAGAACTCACCGCCGAGCACATCGCAACGCAGAAGAAAATAGACTCCAAATTCTCAAAAATTTTTACTTTCCGAAAATGTCTTCAAAAATAAAGAAATTGATAAAGCAATGTTCCATTTGCAAAGAAAACAAATATGACCGTCATCCGAACAAGCCTTTGCTCAATCCTACTCCTATTCCTACATACCCAGGACACACTATTCATATCGACCTATTTTTCACTGAAAAACATCATGTGTTGACAGCTATCGACAAATTCACAAAATTTGGTCAAGCAAAAATAGTCGCTTCAAAATCTGCTGAGGACATGAGGAGACTCTTAAGAGATATCATCTTTTCCTTCTGCGTACCCGAAAATATAGTCATAGATAACGAAGGTGCTTTGAAATCCCTCAGTTTAGTATCTATGATGGAGGACGAACTTAAAATCACCCTCTTTCGAACACCTCCTTATAAAAGCGAAGTAAATGGGCAAGTAGAGAGATGGCACTCTACTTTGATAGAAATTATGCGCTGCCAGAAAAAGGAGAATCCCCAACGCTCTTTCGAAGAACTACTCGAACGCTCCGTTAATGAATACAATTTTACTATTCATTCAACCACGGGAAAAAACCTGTCGAACTGTTTTTCGGAAGAAACCCCCAAATTGATCTTGAAAACTTTGAAAAAGCTCGCCTGTCTAATATAGAAAAAATAAAACTTCAACAACAGAGAGACCTCGAAAACCATAACAAGAAAAGAAAGCCTATAAAACAGTATGAAGCAGGCAAAATTATTTATGTTAAACGTAATAAGAGATTAGGTTCAAAATTAGCAGTACGTTACAATAAAGAAATAGTTAAAGAAAATAGGAATACAACAGTCTTAACTGAATCAGGGAAAGTCATCCATAAAAGCAATATACGAAATTAATTTTACTTCTAGAATCATTCTCGGTACCATCACTTGCGAGATCCAAATTCGGGATTACACGAATTCCCAAATCATCACTATAGCTTCCGGACAAGCAAAAATTAGAACTGGCAATTTTAAAATCATCCACGATGTCAATCTAAAACAGTATATCCAAATTACCACCGACATTGCGAAGATTCTCGAGCACAACATGACGGAAAATATCCTTTTCCCTTACATCTCCCATGAATTGCAACAAACCCAGGAGCTACTAGATAACCTCAAGCCAAGGAAAACGAAACGCTCCTTGAACTTCATCGGATCAGCTTGGAAATGGATCGCGGGTAACCCCGATCATGAGGATTTCGTGACAATAAAAGAAAAAATTAATGACGTCCTTGTGAACAATAATAACCAAGTCATATTGAATAAAGCATTCAGCGATAGGTTGAATAACTTAACTAATATAAGTAATAAAATCCAACAACTTGTAATACATAACGAAAACTACAGGCACGAGTTTATGAGCTCATTACAATACAAACTAAAACTTGTAAAAGAAGAATTAGTTAACATAAAGTACGCTATAAGTTTTGCTAAGACAAATGTAATAAACACAATGATGCTCTCTCAGAAAGAAATTCAGTTGGCTTTAGATTACTTAAATGAAGAAAACTTTCCGTATGCTTCCCCAGAAGAAGCCCTTCAATTCGCTGAAATAAAAATTATTTCAAATGACCTTGCGCTTCTTTACATTATTAATATTCCTGCTACAACAGATGATATTTTTCAAAAATTTATAATTAGACCTGTAAAAAGAAATAATGCTGTAATAGAAATTCAACAAGATGTAATTCTGAAAAACCATGAAACAGTTTATAGTATTGTAAGGAAATGTAAAAATTATAATAAGCTATCTATTTGTAAACTAGATGATTTAATAAATATCAGCAACACTTCCTGTATTCCGAAAATTTTAACAAACTCTAATTCTGTTTGCAATATGACGAGTGGTCAACATTTTTCAAAATTTGAGGAAATTGCACCTGGTCTGCTATTAATTAATGATTTCAAAGGTTCTATTGACATCAATAATGTCCCACATAGCCTGAACGGTACCTTCGTAATTAAGTTCAATAATGCTACTATCCTCGCCAATGGCCAAACATTTACATCAAAGGAAGTCACTTTCTTGGAATCTCTACCGGCAGTCTTACAACCAACGCCAAAAGAGAATCAATATAAAGAAATCCTCTCACTTGAACTAATGAAGGCATTACATATAAATAACACCAAAGAAATAAAGTTCCTGAAAAATCAAAACGAAATTGAGAAACTGACTAATTACGGTTTCGGTGCTTCAATATTCATAATCGTCTTCTTAATCTTGTTGCTCAAACTCCCCTTTAAACGTAGATCAAAATTTATCATAAAACAACAAATCGAAGAGCAACCTGTAACATCTTCAAATCATTTACCACATTCAGGAAAAGAAACATTGGACTATCAGTCCACCACATCAAAACATACTGTTCTTCCAATAGCAAGTTTGTATAATGGACCATTCTTCTGAACTGATGTGGACATCAGCATTTAAGAGGGGAAGAGTTAGCAACACACGTGCTTTATGACCTTCCACTCAACCCAATCCACCTGACCAGCTTGCACATAACACCATTTCCGCTCCAAATTATTCACCTGATCGAAGCATCAGCAATTTCCCACAACAATAGGAATTTACCGAGACACATGCGTCTGCGTAAGCAATTTTCATGTGGAAATT
The DNA here is from genome assembly GCA_963942545.1 of Oxycera nigricornis. Lineage (NCBI taxonomy): Eukaryota > Metazoa > Arthropoda > Insecta > Diptera > Stratiomyidae > Oxycera > Oxycera nigricornis. The sequence continues at coordinate 78,181,016 of OZ012662.1, forward strand.
CCGCTGGCAATCAGACGCATTAATCAGCAATAATTAAGTATTAAATAGATCTAGCGTGTAAGAAATTTGTGAATTGTAAAGTGTAATCGTTGGAATAAACATTGTTTTTTTTAAACCCGTCTTACGAGTTTAGTTAACTTATATGTTTGTTGGTTTGGTTAGTACTTGATTGTGACTCGTGATTTTCTGTGTTTTTATTATTTTTCAAACAGTGGACGGATATAAATGTGTGAATAAATGTAAAGATTTCCTTGATACTTGTGTGACCAAGCAGAATAAATGAAAGAGGAATATATTTGATCACTGGTAACTATTCTACATCCGATGGTTTTTCCCAGAAAGACAAAATCTCCCTTGAATGAGCAACCACCATAGTAGAAGCTCACAAAGTCTCTATTTTAATGCAAGTGGCAACTCATAAAAGATGCAGATCTAATGAGGCAGCCCCGAATCAGCAGAGTGCCCAACTGTTGGTCACCAATACCAAGATTGGTCACGTTCAACCCTGTAAAAGGCAGGAGTTTCAGCGAAGCGGCCAAAGATAGCCTGATATGGGCTGTCATTGACAGGAGTAGCAGCGAAAGAAACATCTCACCGTCAAACTGGAAGATGGTAGAAATCGCTCTTCGTTGGGTGTAAAAACCCATACTAGTGGCAAATCCAGACCCTTCACCAAGTTTTCGTGACGCTGGTTGGTACCAGGTTCGTTTCAAGCTGAAAGCGTGCAGCGGATCTGATCTATCAGGCTATAGGTAAATTGGGAGAAGTTTGGTCCGGAGCAAAGCTTGAAGCTCCAGGGAAGACATCCCGAATCGGCCTAGGTCCAGGGCATGGATACCAGCGGAGCCATGCACACCGGAGAAACTTAGTTAAGCTTAGCAATGTTAACCTTCCGGTGGACAATTGAAAGGTATCTAAGGAAAGCGAACCTAGCAATGGATAGCGAGAGGCTCTTATAATCCTCAATGAGAAAGGGTTGGGTGATAAGCTTCGGTTTCTCGGCTATCACCCTGCGAGTATACCGCAACGACTGTACTGAGAAAGCAGTACGGCTACCGGGCAAAGAGAGTGGGAGTGAGGCTACTGGAGTAACATCAGCAGATCCGACCGCAGACCTCTCCAAATCAGATTTTCTCTCCGATGACGGAAGAAGCACCATTGCGGAGCTGGCTGGGAACTTTCTCCAATCCGTCGACTTGGTTGAGAAAGATGTCCTCATCTGACGAGAAGGTGGACGAAACTTTGTGTCGTGATGCTGAGGTTTCTCCAAATAAACCTCCATCACTCTAAGGCGGCATCTGTCACACTGCTCCTTTACCTGTCTCGAAAAAATGACGAGCTTATATTGGCGCAGGAACCTTCGGTTGTAGGCAACTAGGTTTTCGAGTTCAGCATGAAGGGATATAAGATAGTGTCCCTCAATACAACAGGTAAACCAAGAGCTTGCGTAATTATAAAAGAAGGCTTGAAATTTTTAACCTTGAATGGTTTCAGTGACCAGGACGTGGTTGCCATAACAGTAGAAAGGCAGTCCAAACCCATTTGGGCTGTCTACCTATATGGCACATGATATTTCGCCCCTTCAACCAGCCTGCTGAGGATTGCAAAAAAAACCACTACAAGAGGCATCCCTATGATAGTCGCAGCGGACGCCAATGACCATCATCGTATTTGGGGTAGCACCCACACGGTGAGCTACTATTTGAATTTATTTTATTGCATGATAGCCCTTGCTAACAAAGGTGAGAATCCTACCTTTATTACGGCAAGCCGTAGAGAGGATCTGGATATCACTCTGATGAATGAGCACTTGAACCAAGCTATCAAGGGATGGCACGTATCGCAAGAGTGCTCGTTCTCCGATCACCTATATATAAGGTTCGATTTGGCATCTGACCCTCCGACAAATCCAACCTTTATTAACAAAAGGAGGATGGATTGGGTCAACTACCAATCGGTATTCGAGTCTGCGCTGGAAGGCGGACCTCCAGAGATTGTAGACATACCCGGTCTTGAGGAAGCCGTTCGGACCCCACATTGGCATTCAGCCTAGGGGAAAGTATAAGCCACAATGGTGGAACAGTGACATGGTGGAGCTGTGGAAAGAATGAAGGAAGTCCTTCAATTGGGCTAAAGAATCCAATGACTGGTCGTCTTATAAACTCAAACTGAAGGAGTGTCAATGCTCCATCAGAAAGATTAAACGCACCTGCTGGAGAAGTTTTTGTTTAGAAATAAAAAAACTCCAAGAATGTTTATCGTCTGAGAAAGTGGTGACGAGCTGTACCTCATTTTAAGGATCTGTTGAAGACGCAAATGGAGTCTTGATGGAATCAAGCTCGAAGGCGTTGTCGGTTCTCGTGTATGAGAACTCCCCGGGTAGTGAGGATGTGGCTGACAAAGCTGATGCACGCAAGTTCCCGGACTGTTTGTCAACCAATGTGCCTGTAAACGACAGGCTTCTACGCTGGGCAAACATTTCAACTCTTTAAATCGCTTGGAATGGACAACGTCTCACCAAATCCCTAACTTGCAGTGTTTTTTAGGAAGAGGTCGTTGCGATTTACAAGGCAGTAGACTGACTGAGAAACTAGAAAATTTCCATAAGAAATTTAAACATTTTCTCTGACAATCAAGCTGCTGTAGTATATTCCTAGTTCTAAATCTGGAACTAGCCCATACACAACTAATTTCCCACACAAGCTTCGCTAAGCTCTCTATTATACCAAAGCACATCCTCAAACCTATTTCCCGAATTAATCCCTCAGCAAAGAGCTTTTCCTTCATACAAGCTACATTGATATGGTAATCTAAATTTCCCTTTTTGTCACCGTGTGAAACTCTTAGAAGAACATTGAACCTAGATTAAACAAAAATATAACTTACGCGACGTTAATTGGGGAGTGCAAAGTAAGCTATATTGGACGCGACGAATTCCGTGGGAACTAATTTGAATCGCGTTCGGTTGGTTATGGTAAGTAGATTTAAGACTAGATTAGGAATTTTTATGTAATAAGCAAATTTAGTTTACATAAAAATTAAGAAAGAAACTTTTCTCAAACCACTACCACACTGAAGTGGTACGGGATTCAGAAAAGTTTGACATGTCATACCATCGATTTGATCTACCTCAGAACTCTCTCCACTATTCAATATATTTCTTTCATCTTCTTGACATAAATTAACATCTCTCTCGGTATTTTTTTTTAAAAAATGAGGCATTCTTTCAATACCCTAACAGAATTACACTATATGGAATATCTTGTAAAATTTTGCAATAGAAATTTTTTCTCCTCCCAAGTAAAGGTTGATTTTCTTTTCCTCACAATTCTAACTAAATCACTCAATGTAGAGGAAAACAAGGAATATTCTATACTTATTGCACTATCTTGTGCTTAAATAATTTTTTTACTTCCATTTATATTTCTTCTTTTCTCTATTTTATCTTAAATTACATCTAGCTCTCTCCTTAATTGAGGGTGGTTGGTGTTAGCCCCGAATGGCTGATGAGGTTATTTTCATTTTTCTTCGCACACTTCCACTCTTTCTGCTTATAGGTGCATACGCCCCCATTGTCGCATGTGCTACCCCCTTGAATTCTTTTCCTCCTTCGTTCTGCACCCTTCTTCTCAGTAGCTCCCTTTCACCTTATTTCCTTCTACCTTCGTTCTCTTTTATTCCGAGGGGTATACATTTGCACTTTCTTCTTGTGCACTACCAGCCTTTTCTTTAAGGGTCACCTGGTCTTCTGTTAGACCATGTCTGTTGGACGGTACTTCTCTTCACCCTGCTGTCCTCTTTCCCGTGTCCCGTTTTTGCGTAACTGGCACTCCCCAGTAGGAGTTTTGCAGTATCGAAATGGGACCTCACTTGGATTCGAATCTGCTTTTCCTTTCTGAACGTTTCAAAATCTGAAAAGAAAATATAACAAGCCGTGAGGTGCGACCCATGAGGTTCACACGGTCAACTTCCCAGTAATATCTAAAAAGATATTGAAAATATTAAACACAATAATAATTATGGAAATAATACTACTTCAAATAATAAAAATGTACTTCTCGTAAAAGTTATTGGAATGACTTAATATTAATCGTTTCATCTACGGGAGCGTCCATTGATTGAGTATTCATCGGAGTGGGGACAGATTACAAAGCAGTTTTTTCATTAAAGTTAAAACATGGTGATGTGACGACTATTGAAAATCTGCTTAAATTTTGCAAATATTAATAAACTTTGATTGACTTTACAACAATGTCTTTAGAATAAGAGATTTAATGTATTATGATTCGAATGAACTCTTTTTACATGGTGACTTTGAATGATTTTTTATGTTTGATTTAATTTTTTTTTGTAATCATGAGAAAAGTTTCTCCTGGTTTCTCTACAAAAATTGATAAAATTTTATAAATTCTACAAACATTTATTATTACGATGTGCAAATCAGGTGAAAAATGAATTTTTCTATGAAAAAAACACTACTTTTCCAAGTTTTTCCAATAAATTTAAAAAACCACTTTAAAGATTTTTTTAACATATAAAAACATCATTAAAATGATAATACGCGTCGATTGACACCTTAATGATGGAAATATTATATTTAGTTCTCGAGATATAATGAATGACGTAAATGACCTTGAACGTTTAATGATTTTTTATTTTTTATTTAATTTTTTTCATAATCATGAAAAAAACTTTTGCTAATTTTTCACAAAAACTATTTGGAGTATATAAATTATATAAATATTGATTACTTAGGTTTGAAAATTAGGTTAAAAATTTGATGTTTTTGAAAAAAAACTAATTTTTTGCACTTTTTTTAAAAAAATTAAAAAACGGCTCCAAAAATTTTTCTAAAAATTTGATAGAATCATACCAATGTTAAAACGCGTCGATTGACACCTTAATCATGAAAATCGCATGTTTGGTTCGTGAGATATAGCGCATAACATGGTTGACCTTCAAGGGGCGAAAACAGCAAATCCCTCTGACCGAAGTATCCCAAAAACTAATCAGCTCTTAATATTGCAAAGACGCTTCGATTGACACCTCAACGAACTCGATATGACTTTGGTTACGTGAGTTATGCTCGTAGAAAAAAGTGTCCCGAACGTACATACGTACGTACGTACGTACGTATGTACGTACGTACATACACACACACACTCATACATCTCCCTTTCTAAAAACACTTTATATATACTCTATAGACCTCAAAACGTAAAGAAATGTTGAAAATTTCAATTTCGATTTTCGAGGCGATTACAAGAACTTCCCATATACTGGGAAGTTAATAAATATAATAGTGATAATAAGTTATACTCACTTCTTACTTTCTCTACATACCTTCTGCCGAGGATGTATAGTTTATGTCTGAATTAAACTGAAACTGGTTACCCTCTTTTATATCACATTGAATCTTATTTTTTCTCTACTTTGTTCATTAAAGATGTAAATTGACGATCACGATATATTGACCATCCTGGTAAAATGCTTCTACATTAACATTCGATTATCTAGATCTAGATACAAAGTTAATAAATTATCCATCTAACATCATGTCTCCTTTATCAAAAGATGGTTCACTTAGGCCACTATAGACCCATTGCGATACCACAGAAGATTGAGGTGGCACTGGAACCTGCGGGATGATGAGAACCGTTTAGATTCTCGTATGCTATGCAGCTAATATTTAAACTGGTTACTTCCGTGAGGATGTCCAGGAAAGGTGAGCCTAAGTTTTGCTTGCGTTTCCTGAATAGTGCTGGGCATTCACACAGAAAGTGTCGTATTGTTTCTTCCTCGTCTTCCGATCTGCAACTTTGGCAGAAATCGTTGAAAGGAACACTCAATCTTTTTGCGTGTCTGCTAATCAGACAGTGCCCCGTCAGTACGGTTAGGATGGAACTCAAGGTTTCGCGGCTCGTGTTAAGAAGCCGCTTGGTGTGTTTGGAGCATAGTGCGTGCCAAGCTTGCCTGGTTATCCTACAGGTTTCTTCAAGTAGCCAGGCCCTATTTGCAGCCTCCATGTAATACTGCTTGAATCCTAGCTTTATGGAGGCTAGAGGTTGGCTGACTTGGGGTATAAGTGTCTACTCGTGGAGCTCAGTGCGAGCTCGTGCTAGGGCATCTTGTTACGTTCGCCACGCAACGTGGTCGACACACAACCCATAAGGGCAAAATGGGGATCTGCCCTGTCCTTGAAGATCCCAAACCACCTTGCGGGTAAACGCCGTTCTTAAAGAAAATTGATGATGTTACGTTCGCCACTACACCCAAGCCAGCCAATTAATGAAATATTTTGTTGTTAATGAATTATAGTGTTAGAATTGAATTATATTGTTGTTAATGAATTATATTGTAGGAAGTAGAGATTTGAATTATATGGTAAGGAGTAGAAGCTGAATTATATAAATGTAGAGGAGATGTAGGATGTAAAGATATTAGATTAGATAACTAAGTAGGTAGTAAGTTTGTTATGGTTCCGGACACCGTCACAGACCCTGAAGATAAGTTGCCATCAATGACAGCAACAAACACCGATCACTCAGTCGCGCAGCAGATCCAAGTCAAGGCCCCGCCCGGTCGTCCCAATGGAGTCCCCTATGCGCCAATGATACCCACAACCATTGGCACTGGCAATTCGCCATTGCTGGCGGCTGCCGCGAGTGTTTCGCTGGACAGGCGGCAATTGCAGCATTTCCCCTCGCATCGAGATACAACGTCTGATGCTGACCAAACCAGCTCAAAGCTTTTGAAAGCTGCGATGAGGTCAGCTACCCAGTTGAGTGGGCATTGACCATCGGACGCGGTAAAAAACGGGACCGGGAGATCCCCTATATAGAGGACCGAAGGTACAGCTGACGGGGACTTATTGCTTGTTGGAGCGGATCGAGTCTGGTGACGAAGTGCGGACGTGAACAGTGGAAGCGTCGACTGGAGGCCGTTGAATTATTCGTCGAGGTGGAACTTTTTGCTTGTTGGGGTGCTGTGGAGGTCGTTGGATGAGACATCGAGGTTGGATTTCCTACTTTTGGGGGTGCGGATCGAGCCAGGTGACAAAGCGCTCGTCGTTGGAGCGTCGTTTCCTGATTCAAGAAGTCTTCGAGCAGTGGAAATAGGACTAAGGATAGACACAAATTGTAAGTAGCGTTAAGTATAGTTAGGGCGAGTCAGTTTGTTAAAATAAAATTGTTCCTTGAATTAATTTAAATTGGTGATTTTGTGAAGTGGCGAGGCGGAAATCGCGTGTCCGGCTTATGTTCCTTGTGCTCTCCTATTCCGTCGGTGGTTTTTGGGTCGTCGCGGACCCTATTCCCGTTTCAGGGTTCGCGGACAGGGCAGTCCCGGCGCAGAAATGGGTGGCGCCCTTTTCTTGAAATATTTATTCCCACAGCCCTCTTCGCTGGTGAAGCCGGGTGGGATTGCCAAACCGTGGCCAGGGTCGGATACGGTGGAGTGTGGAACGTTACGAAAAATCTAGCTGTAACAATCTGCTTCGCAATTTCCCGGTATAGCACTATCCCCCGGTACCCAGGAAAGAGTCACTTCACAATGAAGCGATATCATGTTCAGTAGTGAGCGGCATTCCATTGCAATTTCGGATGAGATATGCACGCTGGATAGTGATTGAATAGCAGTGTTATGAGCTTAATGTAAGTGGAGTGCGTGGTTGACCAGGTTATATATGCGTTTCGGGTGCTGGACGTTTTGCGTGCTTTCCTTGACGTCTTCGACGATATTCTTCGAGAGAAATGATCTTCTTCTCTCTGTGGACAAAGTTATTCTCAGAGTAGGAAAAGAAACAGCAGGGATCTATCAGTGACCTACCGGCAACTGTCTAATTGCCACATGTTTGGCGCAATCCAAAAGGACAGGCAGCTGATATTGCTAAGTTTCCAAATTGCCGAATTAAAAGGCAACTTGTAGTTTGCCGAATAAAGCAGACTTTGCTCAAATATTCCTACTAAACGTTTTGCCGATATGAATACAAAAGTTGCAGATTAAAACAAGCAACCTCGTTAAACTATGGAACAATTATGAGGCTGAGTACCAGCTTCGTTCCTTATTTTTATTCACAATTTTCTTTCTTGATTTTTATGTAAACTAAATTTGCTTATTACATAAAAATTCCTACTCTAGTCTTAAATCTACTTACCATAACCAATCGAACGCGATTCAAATTAGTTCCCACGGAATTCGTCGCGTCCAATATAGCTTACTTTGCACTCCCCAATTAACGTCGCGTAAGTTATATTTTTGTTTAATCTAGGTTCAATGTTCTTCTAAGAGTTTCACACGGTGACAAAAAGGGAAATTTAGATTACCATATCAATGTAGCTTGTATGAAGGAAAAGCTCTTTGCTGAGGGATTAATTCGGGAAATAGGTTTGAGGATGTGCTTTGGTATAATAGAGAGCTTAGCGAAGCTTGTGTGGGAAATTAGTTGTGTATGGGCTAGTTCCAGATTTAGAACTAGGAATATACTACAGCAGCTTGATTGTCAGAGAAAATGTTTAAATTTCTTATGGAAATTTTCTAGTTTCTCAGTCAGTCTACTGCCTTGTAAATGGCAACGACCTCTTCCTAAAAAACACTGCAGTGGTGTGGTGGCCGGAAGGATAGTTTCAGGCCTAGCTGTTCTGAGAAAACGCCACAGCAGACTCTTCCATCCATTTGTTATCCATCAGTGTAAATGTCGATCGATTCCTGTATCTCACTTCTTTCTATGGTCCAGTCATCCCTACTTGGGACGATTGACTTGAAACCGTGGTGAAAACAGGGAATCGGAGAAGCAAGGTCTACCTTCTCTGGCTTTCAACCGAGCCGCAGAGCACTTAGCCTGCTGTCTTGTGAGTAGCTCAGCCAATTTAATAGCACGAATCATGCCTTTGTCGGAGTGGTGCGTAGAGCCCCGATAATTGAAATAGCTGCAATCCTTCTGCTATTTTTTAGCAGATTTACATTTGATGATTTTGCCATAACTGGCCACCAAATAACTGCGACATACAGAAGGATTGGTTTCACTATCGCCGCACAGAGAGGTATTTGACCAATTTAGGCGGCCAAAAGTCAATTTTTCAAATTTTATTGTACGTAATAAAAATTAATAGTACGAACTAAAAAACAAGTCTGGCAACATTAACTAAGCGTTCCTGCACCCGCACATACTAAATTTCCTCGAATTTTGTTAGTCGGAATTTGATCTAGCGATAGTATGTACGTTCCTGTTCTCGACACGCTAGGTTTGTTACCATTTTGAAAAGTCGTATTTATTTTTCGGAGTTTATTTTGAAAGCGTTTGTGATGGATCCTGATAAGTCAGGTAAGACACAATACATTACAATACGTTACCAGGTTTCCAGGTTTGTCCCGGCCGTAATTTCTTAAGAAACTAGTAATTTAGATCTTTCTTTTGTAAAATAACAGCAAAATAGCTGCTCCTACCCGCGATTTTGCAAATTTGGAGGTTATGAATAATTTTAGAAAAAAAAATTAAAATTATCAATTAATTTTAACGTTGGGTATAATTAACTTTTGCTTGTTATAGGTTCACCGGGTGGTTCAGGGGTAAAAGTTGTAACTCGGAAGTATTTATTTGTTCAAATGAAACAACAAAAATTAGCTAGGTTCGAACAAAAACTGAATTATTTGGAAAATTATCTTTTATCGTGCGAAGAGTATACGGAGACTCAAATTAATGATTTGAAACATAAATTTGCACATTTTAAGTCAGAAATGACACAAAGGTGGTTGAAATCCGGTAGAAAAGAAGAATCATTTTTAAAAAACAACGAGTCTTGGTTGAATGGAACTTTTGAAATTCCTGTAATGCAAAGTCGACCAGGCAGACCAAGTAAATCGTTTGAGGAGTCAAGCGGGCGAACTAAAAGAAGAAAAACGGAAGACATTCGCGCTACCATAGATGATGAAGTAATGATCTATGCTGCAAAATTAAAATTACAAACTAGTGGCAAAAGAGTTGCTTCGCAAGTGTTTAACGAGATCACAAGTTCTCCAACACGTGCGACAAAGTATAAAAAGCATACTCTCAAACAATGCAAGATCAAATCGTACAAATGACACCGGTGCAAGCTTTGTCAATTTTCAAACCCTAATTGATCATACAGTTACGCGTTTATGTAAGTACCTGAATGAGGTTCTCATAACTTTGAATGCATCTGAAAAAAATCCCTAAAAATTGTTTGCAAATGGGGTTGTGATGGATCTCAACAATCACAATACAAACAAAAGTTGGAGAGTGGTGCAGATTCTGACGCAAATAAATTTTTGAGTTCTTTTGTGCCTCTTCAAATAGTTTGTAGAAAGGATAATAAGAAAATTGTTTGGCAAAATCTCACACCATCATCTCCCCGATTTTGTAGGCCGATAAGATTCCGTTTCCTGAAAGAAACTACGGATATCACTGAAGAAGAGATCAGCTACGTTAAAAACGTAGCTAAATCTCTAGCCAAAACTAATGTCCACTTAGATGATAATCAATTTACCTTTGAACATATTTTTATAATAACAATGGTTGATGGAAAGGTCTGCAATGTCGTCACGGGTACAAAATCAACAAATATGTGTAATATTTGCGGAGCAACTTCCAAAGATTTGAACGAACTTGATTCAAAAAAGAAAGTCGAAGATAAGGCTCTTGAGTTCGGACTTTCAATCTTACATGCCAGAATACGTTTTCTTGAAAGTATTTTGCATTTCGCCTATAAACTACCTGTTCGCAAATATCGCAAACAAAAAACTGCATCTGAAAAACCTACAGAAAATGAGAGAAAACGCGACATCCAGGAGAGGTTTCGCGTAGAGACCGGATTGTTACTGGATAGACCAAAAACTGGATTCGGCAACACGAATGATGGTAACACTAGTCGAAGATTTTTTGAAAATCCACAGTTAGCAGCAGAAATAACAGGCATCAGTTACCAGTTAATTTTCAGATTAAAGGTGATATTAGAAGCAATATCCAGTGGCTACGAAATAAATATCGAAAAATTCGAGAAATACACCTTCGACACTGCCAAACTGTATGTAGAACTTTACTCATGGCACCCAATGACTCCGACCATGCACAAGATATTAATGCATCGTGGAATTATAATAAACAAGCCGCGAGGTGCGACCCTTGAGGTCCACACGGTCAACTTCCCAGTAATATCTATATAAACATCAACAACATTAAACACAATAATAATTTTGGAAATACTACTACTATAAGTAATAACAATGAGAGGTTTTCATAGCAGTAACAGGAATGAGTTAATATGAATCATATCGTCTACGGGAGGGTCCATTGATTACGTAAGGTTTTTGGTCGATGAGGACAGATTGAATATTCACGCGGATCAATCGGTGGGGGCCCTTTTGGTCTTGAAAATTTTGTATATGCAGTCAAAAATAGGTTCAATTGCTTGTAAAAAGTAAAATGTATTACAAATGATGATGGTTATTGAAATCTTACTATTACTCAAGAATGAATCTACTAAAAACTACAATTTTTTATTCGATGAAAACTTTTTAAAGCATATGATCTTGCAAAGTATTGAATACAAAACATTTTACCATTCAAAACGTTGATATCGCAACTGCAAATTTCATTGAAATGTTGTTGGTTTTCAAAATTTAAGCAGTTTTTTTAATTAAAAGACTATAAAAACTTAAAAATCTGCTCAAATTATACAAATATTTTAAAACTTTGAGTTTACAACAATTTTTTTAGAATAAAAGATATAAAGTAATATCATTCATTCTTTAAATGGTAACTTTGAATGATTTTTTATTTTTTATTTAATTTTTTTCATAATCATGGAAGAAAGTTTTGCTGGTTTCTCTTCAAAAACTGGTAAGAATGTATAAATTTTATAAACTGGTATCACTGTGCTGTGCAAATCAAGTTAAAAAAATATTTTTTATGAAAAAAACCCTAATTTTTCGCATTTTCTTCTATTAAATTGAAAAAACGGCTGAAACGAATTTTTAAAATATTAAAACTTCACAAAGATGTTAATACACGTCAACTGACACCACAATGATGCAAATTTTATATCTAGTTCGTGAGATATAGTGAAAATCATAATGACCTTGAAAATCATAATGACTTTTAATGGTTTTTTATTTTTTATTTAATTTTTTACGTAATCAAGAGTAAAAGATTAGATTGTGATTTTACAAACATACTTTGGAGTATATAAATTTTATAAACATTGATTATTATATTTCGCAAATCAGGTTAAAAATTTATTGTTTATGAAAAAAACCTAATTTTTTGCACTTTTTTTTCTTAAATTAAAAAACGGCTGCAACGATTTTTTAAAAAATTCAACAGATTCAATATATTGTTAATACGCGGCCATTGACATCTAAATTATGCAAATCGTATGTTTGGTTCGCGAGATATAACGCATGACAGAAACGACCTTGAAGATCATGATGACTGTTAATGATTTTTTATTTTTTATTTGAATTTTTTTGTAATCATGAGAAAAACTTTTGATGAAATTTTTAGCCAAATTGTTTGGAGTATATCAATTATATAATTATTGATTACTTGGACTTGAAAATAAGGTTAAAAATCTATTGTTTTTGAAAAAAAACCTCAATTTTTGGCCCTTTTTTAAAAAAAATTAAAAAACGGCTCCAAGAAATTTTAAAAAACTTGATAGAATTACATAAGTGTTAATACGCGTCGATTGACACATTGTTCAAGGAAATCGTTTGTTGGGTTCGCGAGATATAACGCATGACAGAAATGACCTTCAAACGGGCAAAACAGCAACCCCCCCCCCCCCCCCCCCGACCGAAGTTTCCAAAAAACTAATCAGCTCTTAAGATTGCAAATACGCTTCGATTGACACCTTAACAAAGTCCATAGGACTTTGTTTACGTGCGTTATGCTCGTAGAGAAAAGTGTCCACGTACGTACACACACACACACATACATCTCCCTTCCTATGTATACTCTATAGACCTCAAAACGTAAAGAAAAGTTGAAAATTTCGATTTTCGATGCGATTACAAGAACTTCCCATATACTGGGAAGTTAAAAAGCATTACTGCCAATAGGTCAACTATCAGAGGAGGCCGCAGAGGTCCAAAATAGACACTTCCGGTAATATCGCCAAAATTTTGCGCGCAAATTCACAAGAGAATCTTGTAACCTATATGACAAACTACTTTTAAGTTCTGACCCCTTATTGAGCAGTATAAGACAAATAAAAAAACAAAAATTGAAGACGTTTTTACCGAAGACCATTGAACTATTAATGCCCGCTGAGCCTAATCCATCTGATCCAATGGAAAGTGAGGAAGAAAATGATTCTGAAGAAGAATTATAGTTAAAAAAGTATGATATAAACTTTTTAATGAGATGTACTTTTTCTAATAATATGTAATATAATAAGTTGTATGGAGTTATTTTTGAAATAAATGTTGTTTCTATAACAAGAACACGTAGTTACAATTAAAAAATAAATTTAAAATAATAAAAATCCTAAAATAATTTTGGCCGCCTAAATTGGTCAAATACCCCAATGCGCGCCGTATAGGGTCATGATGCAATTTTGGGTTTCGATTCCCACCTTTTTCCAATCGCCCTTTTGCAGCAGTATATTGCGCATGCCACTTTACGCGCTCTTTCTGCTATGTTCGCTTTCCACGCGAGTTTGGAATCCAGAATCGGACCTAAATATTTGACCTGATGACATGGGTTTAGACTTACTTCATCAAGTTTAGGTGGGACAAATCGCGGAATTTTTTATCTTCTCGTGAAGAGCACAAGTTCCGTTTTTAGCAGATTAATCTTTAGACCGCACTCTTTGTCCCACTCGGTAAGAATACCTAGGGCGAAGTTTAGTCTTTCTGAAAGGATGTTAACGAATCTGCCCGATATTGATATTGCAACATCATCGGCATAGGCTACGACTTTGCAGTCAGTCACATCTATTTGTGACTGGAGTTTGTCCACCACTAAGTTTCACCCCACCTTGTGGGGTGCCTCTGCAAACCTTCTTAAGGTGCTGTTTCCTAGTGTGGAGTTGATGTTTCTACTGCTTAGCAATTGTACGATGAACCCTATCAGGTTGTCATCGACATTGCTTTCCCCGAGCGCTTTCTCAATAGCCTTATGGCTGACATTATTGAAAGCCCCTTCGATGTCTAGAAAAACCGCTTGCGTATATTTTTTGACGCTTAGCGTTTTTTCGATGTAGCTGATGAGCGAGTGAAGAACTGTTTCAACCGATCTCCCTTTTGTGTATGCGTACTGCGCATTAGAGAGTGGTTGCAGAGTAGCTCTCAAATGAATCTCTATCAGCCGTTCCAGAGTGGAGAGAGTTCTGAGGTAGATCAAATCGATTGTATAACATGTCAAACTTTTCTCAATCCCGTACCAATTCAGTGTGGTAGTGGTTCTAGTAAAGGTTATGAAGGGTTATCTAGCCATACAAAGTTTTTTAAAAAACCCAACTTAGAAGAGGAAAAATAACATTTTGCACAAACGGCCTTGATACAGAAAATGAGGATCCTCTCCTAGTCTAAAAAAAAATTGATAATGTTATCAAAGATGTGGTGTCAAATTCAGAGAGAGGAGGTAAAATCAGCTTTACCATATCTCTCCCGGGATCGTCTAATATATGTAGAACCAATCTGGTCCAGCTTACGATCTACCCGTGAGGTAAATGGGAAGTACATACTTGGTCTGATTTCAAATGTAAACCAATCGAACACAGCTTTTCTGCATCCATTGATTACGAAAGGTTTTTGGTGGATGGGCGTAGATTGACATGATCAATCAATCGGTGGGACCTTTTCTACGTTATTTGTTATTTTCACAACGATGATTGAAGGACAAAAGAGCGCTAGCAAAAATGAATGCAGTTCTTGTTATTACGCCCACTGAAGAGATTTTGTCGCGTGATGGCTATTTTGAATAGTTTCGTTCAAAATTGCCATGACTCCAGCATAATCACTGAATTTATATTTATTCACAATTTTACATCAATGAGATTAATAATTACTTTATATATTCTATTGGTCTTGAAAATTTTGAATATGCAGAACTTTGAATATGAAATCTTACGATTACTAAAGATTAAATCAACCAAAAATCACAATTGCAAAGTATTGACTAAAAAACATTTTACCATTCAAAGCGTTGATTACCACAAATGCAAATTTCATTGAAATTTTGATGGTTTTCAAAATTTAAGCATTTTTTTTTTGATAAAAAGACTGTAAAAACTATTAAAAATCTGCTCAAGTTATGCAAATATTTGAAAGCTTTGATTGAATTTACAACAATTTATTTAGAATAAAAGATATAAAGTAATATCATTCGTGTGAACCCTCGTTACATGGTAACTTTGAATGATTTTTTTATTTTTAATTTAAAAAATGTTTTTGGATTCTTTTCTAAACCTGATAAAAATGTATAAATTTTAAAAACATTTATTACTGTGTTGTGCAAATCAGGTTAAAAAAATATTTTTTATGAAAAAACCGTAATTTTTTGCATTTTCTTTTATTAAATCAAAAAATATGGCTGAAACGACTTTTCATAATGTTAAAACAATCACAAATATGATAATACACGTCGATTGACACCGTAATGATGCAAATATTATATCTGGTTCGTGATATATAGTGAATGACAGAAATGAACTTGAAGATCACGATGACTGTTAATCATTTTTTTTTATTTAATTTTTTTTTGTAATCATTAGAAAATGTTTTGATAATGATTTAAGAAGCACTGTTTGGGGGATATAAATTTTATAAAAATTGATTACTGTCTTCCATCAGGTTAAAAATTTATTGTTTATGAAAAAAAAAAAATTTTTCCACGCTTTTTTCTTAAATTAAAAAACGGCTGCAACCATTTTTTCCAAAATTTGATAGCTTCACACAAATTTTAATACGCGTCGATTGACATGTTAATAATGCAAATCGTGGAATCATAGAAAAAAAGCATTTTAATACCTGTTTATCTGGTTCTAAAATGCTTTTTTCCTAAGACTTGGCCCCTTCGAGACACAATAACATCCGGCATGGTACAGTGATCGAAACAAGCAATACCGTAAACGTTTGGTGATAAAACTGTCTAAAAGTTATTCCCGAACGAATTTGGTGGTAATAGGGGAAACCAAAAAGTTGTGGCGCGTGAAAAATGATCCCCCCTTTTCAACGTTGTTTTTGGCGTGTAACTCTTTTAATATTGACAGCACGTGAAAATGATGTAACCACAATTTACTGCAAATTGAATTTTACACAAGTTTGTGATATTCATCTTTTTTGTGGGAGCGGTGCTTTCCAAGATATGGGGCCGTCCTTTTTTTGTTCTCAAGATGGCGCCAAGGGGATTGGAGCTGCGACCCCAGAAACTTAAATTTAAGCTCACATAAAGGCATATTACTCATTGCAATTAAAAAATTTCTACCCACTAAAATGCTACATGAGTTTTGCAATGGGGGGTTTGCCATTGAAAGCCGATTATTTCGCCAAAACTTCCTTTTTCACGTGAGTTTTCTCCTTTTGGGATGCAATAGCTCCCGCCAGTGTACAGCGATCAAAACGATCATTACCGCAAACGACTTGCGACAAAATTGTCTTAAAGTTATTCTCTATGTGTTTTGGGGTTAAAGTGAAAACAATGGATTTGTGGCGCTCGAAAGATATCCCTTCTTTTTGGATGTCGTTTTAGGTTTTATTTAACTATTGATGCCACGTGAAAGTGAAGTATGGACGACTTGCTAAAAATTCTAATTCAACGCAAGTTTGCCATACACAGTTTTTTTGTGGGAGCCATGGTTGCGGAGATATGAGGGTGCCCAAACTTCTTTTGTTTTGAAGATGGAGCCCAAAGGACAGGAGCTGCGACCCCAGAAATTTGAACTTAA
Organism: Oxycera nigricornis; assembly: GCA_963942545.1. Taxonomy (NCBI): domain Eukaryota; kingdom Metazoa; phylum Arthropoda; class Insecta; order Diptera; family Stratiomyidae; genus Oxycera; species Oxycera nigricornis. The sequence continues at coordinate 78,197,923 of OZ012662.1, forward strand.
GCTATCTATACCAATACCTACGCATTTCATTAAAAAAAATTCTGCCTACCCAAAATGCACGGTTTACGTCAAAATTCGGACGCTTTGACTGTACTTATACTCTATAGACCTCAAACCGTAAAGAAATGTTGAAAATTCAATTTCGATTTTCGAGGCGATTACAAGAACTTCCCATATACTGGGAAGTTAAAAATATCAATGGATTAAGATGGTGTGATGGTGATTTGAATTATAATCAACTTTCTGCAATTCTGGAAGAATTCAACGGACCTAAAATATACGTAAAAGGTGGTATCAAAAAAGACTTAATAAGAAGATATCTACCAGACGTTGATATAGTACATCTGGAATCACCAAAACAGAGGGATCTGAAAAATTTCAAAACCATCTGTAGAGTTCACGATGCACTTCCATCGTCAAAAAGATGTGCAGCAAAAAATTCCATAAACCTTCACATCCATTACCTAATGAATAGTATGTATTACTGGGATAAAATAAATGATATGCGTACGAGATTTTATATATTTTATATTAAACTCATAAAAAAGTCTGGAATAATTTATAGGCGTAAACGATGCCCGTATGTATGGTATGAAAAAGTCTTCGTTATTCAACTTCAGTAGATTTTCCCCCCTGTATCTGGCACAATACTGGTCGTAATATTCGTTCACATTTTCCGAGTAAGAATGTATTATCTACTGGTTCCAGTTTACTGGTTGCGGGAATCCTCCTTGATTGTGGAAGATTATTTTGGCCTGGAATGTGCTCGAATCAAATCCAAGCGTAATTTTACGAACGGACATTTTCACATGCAACTTGAGACTTGGATACTGCTTTCGTTCTTGGTTTTGACTCTTTGAAACTCGACATGACGTCATCAATACTAAAACTATCAATTTCCGGTAAATCAGTCAACTTTTTCTTCTTTTGCAGCTTTCGGTCAATCGTATTACAGATTTGAGTTCGCTTATTTTGAGACATTTTATTAATGGCCTAGTTTTCACCTTAAAAGCTGGAATAGAGAACTGATCGATGTGTGACTTCCTCACACTGCTTTCATATCACCAGTTTCTCGTTTAGAGGTCTGGTTACAATACTCTCCGCCATGTTTTGAAAAATTATTTAAGAAGATATTCGGGTATAAATGAAGTATTTTGTCATCATCGGTATCATAGTTTGTAGAAGAGAACCGTTTCAGAAAGTTTGTGAAGCTCTTTTCACTAGAGCGATAGTAAAGTAAGACGCAACAATATTTTCCACAAGTTGTTGAGAAGCCAACTTGTTACCGCTGCTTATTATTCACAAACACTTTTCCATTCATACGAAGTAATTTTTTTAAGTATTTGTTGTCTGGATATTTTCCGAGTGAATCGAAACACTCGACGGGTCCTTTTTTAGGGCAGAAAAATATCACCCAATGTGTGCCACTTTTGTATATCGGGTCCATGTTGTTTATTCTTCGACGTAAACGGTCGCAGGGATAAACGCCATGAAAAAATCTATTTGTAAAGGTATTACTTCTTAACACATTGATAATCTCTACAGTATTCATTACTGTTCTTATATGTTCTCTAGCCTTACAATCTTTGTATGTGATGTCACGTAACTTTGTAACAATTCTTTTGTTAATTCCCCGTTCACAAAAGCTGTTGAAAACTTTGACAAAGATCGGTTAAGATCGTCATCGAGTCGTTTGAGTTCCAAGTTTCCAAATACATCTGCTTGATCTGTGGTTATAACCGGGGAAGTAGGATATTTATACGTAATTTCTTTCGAGTAAAGTTTGTTCTGTGATGTTAACCCGGTCAGTGGTACTTTCTTAAAGAAGATTTAGTGACCTTCTGGGAATTATTCAACATTTACTAGGCGATGTGTCATGGCTTCTGCTGTGTACTAGAGTAAATAATATCCAAACCTCATTATTAAAATGATACAGGTGACGTTTTTCTTCAAAGCTACTTTGAATCTTCCCTCGATCCTTACCACACCTTGGTTTAACAAACTAGCGCATCCCGAATCGTTTGAATTGTCTGCTGTTAAATCAAATACTAGCAGAAACAGCCATCATCAAAGAATTTCTTGCATATCTGATGACCTTTATCAAAATAATTGATTCCAGTCCCCTTGAACAGATAAAGATATCCTCTATCCATTCGAGCGCTGTAATACAGCTTTATGTGCTATTAATATACTGGGATTGACCGTAACATGATTCATGAACAATGTCGCTTCTAGAAAGTTTACGCGTGGATCAAAGTCATCTTTTCTCGTGTACAAATAAAATTCCGGTTTTTCCAATGACAGTGTTAAACGGAAGTCCACTCCATTCATTGAGAGATTATCTTGCTTTAATAGATCGCTGTGAATTGCGTTCATCAGTTTAATGAGCACTGATTTCAGCTGCTTATTTGTGTAGGGGCCAGCTCTTTTTATAGCTAGTTTCCTACCTCTACCTTCCATTTTATCAAAGATTTTATTTATACCTTTTTGGGCTAATTTGCTAATTGCATATTTTCCTTTCTCCTTTGTTACCTGCTTCAGTGGTCTGCTTTCTGCCTCTTTAGAAATGGGCTTTTCTAGTTCGACGACTTGTTTGCCTATAGCTTTTGCCCCATGCAGAAATAGTGGTTGAAGATAGCGTACCATTCCACTGAAAAAACTATAAACACCCCCCCCCCTTCCTTGCTGGTACGCAAGTGGCGATCGGTACAATTCCCCAATGTCAGATAATTTACCCCCACTCTGGCCAAGGTAGTAACTTGTGTAGTGTGAATTCATCTCGTTGGCATAGAGGTGTGTTAAATCCCGTATAAAAGCTATGTTGATATCTCGAATTTGCGTTTGAAATGAAGCATGGTGAAAGTTGGAGTAAAGCTAGGTTCAAAGTTTACTAGCTCGCCGTGATGGTCTGTAATTTTGATTGAAATACTTTCAATAAAAGTTTTCTCAAGTAGACAGTATCGAATCTAAAAACGCTATCACAACTTCCCAGCAGGATTTCTCGTAGATTTCTTACCAGTTTACTTCCTGTTATTCTGGATTTAATAATATATAATATAATAATATCAAATTGTTTCCTTCACAATCTTCAATAGCTTTGGAGGGAGTGTCACTTTGTGTTCTTTTTTCAAGTACAAACAATGATTTTTCCAGCTGACTTTTACTGTCCAGCATTATTGATTTATCAAACGACTCTTTTTTTGTTGCATCGATCGTTTTGGGGTCGCGTTTCTCAACGGGGGTGTCCAATTATGTAGTCTATAAGCGCTCGGAATGATTCAAATTTTGGATATGACTTTAAATAAACTTTCTCAGCAATCTTTCCGGACTGATAAATATGTATGCAAAAATCTCTTTCTTCTATACTACTACTTCTTATGTCGGAGATCACCTTCCCATCTCTATCTTCTTCGATACGATCGTTCATTATTTGTTTGATTTCGCTTAGGTAATAGTTACAATAGTCAGGGTTAATTGCTAAAAAAAGACAAAAGAAATGATGAAAAGTTCATATCATTTTCCTTGTAACATAACTTTTGCAAACCATTAGCATCCCATCTAAAACGAACTTGATACTTTCCCAATTCAACAACTTTAGCGATTATTGTGGTGCTTCGGTAACGCCCACATCTTCAGATGGTACAGAACGTTTAGAAATTCCGCGGCTACCTGATTCGCTTTTCTCTTTTTTAACTTCCCAGTATATGGGAAGTTCTTGTAATCGCCTCGAAAATCGAAATTGAAATTTTCAACATTTCTTTACGTTTTGAGGTCTATAGAGTATATATAAAGTGTTTTTAGAAAGGGAGATGTATGAGTGTGTGTGTGTATGTACGTACGTACATACGTACGTACGTACATACGTACGTACGTACATACGTACGTACGTACGTACGTATGTACGTTCGGGACACTTTTTTCTACGAGCATAACTCACGTAACCAAAGTCATATCGAGTTCGTTGAGGTGTCAATCGAAGCGTCTTTGCAATATTAAGAGCTGATTAGTTTTTGGGATACTTCGGTCAGAGGGATTTGCTGTTTTCGCCCCTTGAAGGTCAACCATGTTATGCGCTATATCTCACGAACCAAACATGCGATTTTCATGATTAAGGTGTCAATCGACGCGTTTTAACATTAATATGATTCTATCAAATTTTTAAAAAAATTCTTGGAGCCGTTTTTTAATTTTTTTAAAAAAAGTGCAAAAAATTAGGTTTTTTTTCAAAAACATCAAATTTTTAACCTCATTTTCAAACCTAAGTAATCAATGTTTATATAATTTATATACTCCAAATAGTTTTTGTGAAAAATTAGCAAAAGTTTTTTTCATGATTATGAAAAAAATTAAATAAAAAATAAAAAATCATTAAACGTTCAAGGTCATTTACGTCATTCATTATATCTCGAGAACTAAATATAATATTTCCATCATTAAGGTGTCAATCGACGCGTATTATCATTTTAATGATGTTTTTATATGTTAAAAAAATCTTTAAAGTGGTTTTTTAAATTTATTGAAAAAAATTGGAAAAGTAGTGTTTTTTTCATAGAAAAATTCATTTTTCACCTGATTTGCACATCGTAATAATAAATGTTTGTAGAATTTATAAAATTTTATCAATTTTTGTAGAGAAACCAGCAATAACTTTTCTCATGATTACAAAAAAAATTAAATTTAACATAAAAAATCATTCAGTCACCATGTAAAAAGGGTTCATTCGAATTATAATACCTTAAATATCTTATTCTAAAGACATTGTTGTAAAGTCAATCAAAGTTTATTAATATTTGCAAAATTTAAGCAGATTTTCAATAGTCTTCACATCACCATGTTTTATCTTTTATGAAAAAACTGCTTTGTAACCTGTCCCCACTCCGATGAATACTCAATCAATGGACGCTCCCGTAGATGAAACGATTAATATTAAGTCATTCCACTAACTTTTACGAGAAGTACATTTTTATTATTTGAAGTATTATTATTTACATAATTATTATTGTGTTTAATATTTTCAATATCTTTTTAGATATTACTGGGAAATTGACCGTGTGGACCTCATGGGTCGCACCTCACGGCTTGTTACTTTTTTGTAGCGCGATTTCCGTTATTCCGACATACCAATTGCCGTTAAACGGTAATATATTTTCGAAAGATGATAGCGTATTGTCCGGGTTAATGCCTCGAGAACTGTTGCTTATAAGACACACGTATCTATTATGTTTCATCTATTATGTTTATAAGCATTTTTAAATTCTGTCCCAATTCAGGTTTTTATTTCTGGAACTAGGCTCGGTCTTCAATCTTAACCGTTCACTTTGCCGAGCAGGCTTTCTTATGGGAATGTCAGTCTCAAATTGATCATGATTCAGACGAGAGGATCTTAATATAGATTGCTTGCCAGACTTGACGACCTACTTCATCGAAATCTGTCGCTACAGCATCTCTATCATCTATTGCATCTAAATCAGTGAAAACGTCATCCAGTTCATCCCCACTCATAGCCGCTGGAATTGTATACTGCGTTATGCCATCATTGCCGGTTATTATCTTGTAGTCCTGGCTGGTTCCTTCAAATGAATCAGCCACACTTTTCCTTATTGTGGAAGCAGGTTTAAGACTTTTTGCTATTCCACTTGCTGATAATTGTCGCTCAAAAGCAGCAGGCCACTCTTACTTTGGTGGTGTTATTTCGTTTACCGACTCAAATATCCCCTCCGGTCGTGAAGGCAAAGTTTTTGTGGGTATTTCGTTTTTAAATAAAAACCCCGTCTGTGTGCTGCTTTCACGCAAATTCATATATTTTTGCCTATCCATGCAGTCTTTCGATGAAAGATTTTCAGCTTTCGTCTCCATGTATGTATTAACTTCCCAGTAAATGGGAAATTCTTTTAATCGCCTCGGAAATCGAAATTTCAACATTTCTTTACGTTTTAAGGTCTATGAGTATATATAAAGTGTTTTAAGAAAGAAGTATGCAAGTGTGTGTGTGTGTGTACGTACGTACCTGCGTTCGTGGACAGTTTTTTCTACGAGCATAACTCACGTAAATAACGTCGTATCGACTTTCTTAAGGTGTCAATCGAAGCGTCTTTGCAATTTTAAGAGTTGATCAGTTTTTGGGACACTTCGGTCAGGGGAGTTTGTAGTTTTGACCGCTTGAAGGTCATTTCTGTGATACGTTATATCTCCAGAACCAAACACAAGATTTGCATAATTAACACGTCAATCGACGCGTATTAATATTTTTGTGGTTCTATCAAATTTTGAAAAAGTTCATTTGAACCGTTTTTCAATTTATTAAAAAAAAGTGCTAAAAATTAGGTTTTTCCTGATTTTTTTTAACCTGATTTGCAGCATGCAGTAACTAATGTATTTAAAATTTATGTACTACAAATAGTTTTTGTAAGAAAACCAGCAAAACTTTTTTTCATGATTAAGTAAAAAATGAAATTAAAAATAAAAAACCACGAAAAGTCATCATGATTTTCAAGTTCATTTTTATCATTCACTATATCTCACGAACCATATATGATATTTGCATAATTGAGGTGTCATTCGACGTGTATTAACTTTTTTTTGATGTTTTTATTTTTATAAAAAAATCCTTTCATTCGTTTTTTTAATTTAATAAAAGAAAATGGGAAAGATTAGAGTTTTCCGTAAAACATCAATTTTAAACCTGATTTGCACAGCTCAGTAATAAATGTGTATATAATTTATACATTTCTAATAGTTTTCAAAGAGACACTGGTGAAATTTTTTTGCATGATCCAAAAAAAACCTAAAAACGGCTCATACGAATGATATTACCTTATATCTTATATTCTAAAGACTTTATTGTAAAGCCAATCGCAGTTTTATAATATTTGCATAGTTTGTGCCGATTTTGAATAGTTTTCACAGTGTTTTAATTTTTATAAAAAAACTGCTTAAATTTTGAAAACCAACTATATTTCAATCAAATTTGCATTTGTGGTAATCAACGCTTTGAATGGTAAAATGTTTTGTAGTCCATACTTTGCAAGATCATATGCTTTAAAGATCTTTCTTTAAATTAAAATTTTTAGCTTTAAGTAGTTTTGGTCTTTGTGATTGTAAAATTTTAATTACTTTCTCCATCATTATATGTAAACCATTTTACTTGGCAGTCATGGCAATTTTGAACTAAATTATTTAAAATGGACACCTCGCGAGTAAATCCCTTCAGTGGGTGTAATAACAACAATGCATTCATTTTTTCTAGCGCTCTTTTGTCTTTCAAGCATCGATATAAAAATAACAAATAACGTAAAAAAGGCTTTATAGCCCGCTCCGCTCCGATTTATCCGCGTGAATTGTCAATCAAACGAATCCACCAAAAGCCTTACGTAATTAATGAACACTACAGTAGATGATATGATTAATATTAACTCATTTCAATTACGGTTATGAGTACCTCTCATTATTATTATTTAAAGTAGTAGTATTTTCATAAATATTTTTTAGTATAATATTTTTAATATTTATGTAGATATTACTGGGAAGTTGACCGTGTGGACCTCAAGGGTCGCACCTCGCGGCTTATTTTTTCTTCGTCTTGCATTTAAAAATTTTATTAGCGCATTCCGGTACTGATACCATTTTGCCTCATCATTTTTGGCGCTTATTGTTCAGTATCTTACTCATGGTTTTGTCAAACAGTGTCTGTGTACTGTGCCTCCTTCAAGGGAGAAAATTTTCAAAAAATCAAAAAGAAATTATCATCATAAAAATCATGCAGCAAAGTTTCATATAGTAGAAAAATCTCCGAGTGTTCAAAATTTTAAATCAGCGCGGCGGCTCTCAGTGCTCCTTCGAAGCGCAATCCACGCGTATCCCGCGCATTTCCCCGCGCGCCGTTGTTATTGAAATTTAGAATAATTTTATATACAAATCATTCAAAAATGTACACTGGTTTTGTTAGTTGAACGTAAGCAGAGAAGGCTGAAATACGTAGTTTGCAGACTAGAGATATATGAAATTTATTCAAGATTTTTGAATAACGTAAACCTTAAACGCGTTTATCTCGGAACAACGTTTTTCAAACTGGCCGGACTCTTTTCTCAGACAATTTTCGTTCGATTTACTTGAAATTTTTACAGTATGTTCAAAGCTAGTGTCTGCATGGAAATACGTGGGATTTTTTTATGTTGCATATTTAAATTTTTATTAGAACTTTTGGAGCGTTTTTTCGTGGTTTTTACATTTTTTTAAATGATACTATTTTGTCAAAAAACAAATTAAAAAAATCCTACGTAACTCTCTGGCTGTTATTATGCTTTATCGGCAATTGTTTGTTTGATAACCATAACCTTAACATTTCAGGAGAAAACGGTCCGGCCGAGAAGCCAGGAAAAAATAAGGCGTTTCTGGAGAAATGCTGGGGACGCGCCATTTTGTTTTTTAAAGTTCTGAAAAAATTCAAAGAGGATGTCAAATACTTGAAAAATATAGATCTTTTCATCAAATTTCGATATGTTGTTGGGTTTTTGAGAAAAAAATCCCAAAATATGACTTTTTTTACAGCAACAGTGGTTTAACCACTTAAGCGTTATTATACTTCCGGGAATAAAAGAAGCATTTTGTTAAGACTGCTATTTCTTTGTATATTTTTCAATCAAAGACCCAATCACACCTCAAAGAACAATTCCTAACAATATAGGTTTACACTTTTGTGGAACAGATTTATATATATTTGCGCAGTTGTGTGAATACTTATTGAGATGGTGTACGATTACCCTTCAATATATTGTGTGTGATTTCGCATAGATTTTTTTTACCTCAGGATCGGCGGTTTTCAGTATAGCCTTTCTTAAACACGGACTTGCTTTTTTAAGAACATATAGCATATGCTTATTGTCTTTTTATCGTTTCATTCGTGACACCATTACACTCCTTCAAACTTTGCGGCGAGCAATAACACGTTAAAAACTTTCTATTAAATATTTCCGTGCGAAATCGTAATGCTTCATTTATATCTTGCGTAAGGTCAACTAACAAATAGCTGTGGGACTGCTGCGTAGTTTGCTTATATATTCTCATTAGTTCCAAGCTGTTGTCGTGATATACATGTTTAGCCAGATGGTGAAATTGGCTCTTGTCTGGAGGTTCTTGAAGCAAACCAGGTATTATAGTTGATATGTCACGACAAAATTTTCCTTGATGAAATACATTTTGAGTCACAAGCATAACGGAAAGGTTCCGATGATGGGATCCTTTTATAAACAGCTTACATACCTGTCTTGAAACCGCATTTAACATCATGTCGTCCAGCACAATCATTATCGGGTCATCCCTAGTGTTTGTCATGGATTGAATCTAGGTAGGGGAGAGCGGGGCTGAAAGTGCCGCGGGTAAGTTGTTTCGATGCAAATATCGAAAAACGAAAAGGGATAGCACTATGTTCGTATTGTGTCCGGCACTCTGGCACTCTAGCACATGTGCGGCGGCTATTTGAGTTGCGCCAGAGACGCGGACCTAGTGGCAGTGTGTGCAGTGTTCCTTCAGCATAAAGTGAATAAATATTTTTTCGTGCATACTTTTTGGTCTCAAGTAAGCATTTTTTGTATCACGGATATAGAAGTTTTAATAATCTGTTTGTAATTTACCCCTAAATATTAATCTATGCAATTTTTAAGCTTTGGACAGAATGCTTTTTCAACATATGATAAAATGTAAATGTATTTGAAACGGGGTAAAAAGTGTCTTTCAATTGGGGTCAATTGTGCCGCAGCGCAACTAATCTCCAACTAACCTTTTAGACCCTATATTGTGTTGTTCGATAGAATGAGAACATACAAGAGGAAAACACAAAGGGGAGCTACTTCCCAGGATCTTCTACAAATGGCTGCTGATGCGGTCATTAAGGACGGGCGCAAATTAAAACCCATTGCATGTGAATTAGAAATTTGTCACAAAACGGTATGTGAAGAAAATAAAGAGTGAACTTATTGGACTATTTCAATTTACGAGATACCAGGCGTAGTAAAATACGCTTTCTCCTTGGAAGCGACACCCACCAATATTTCCAACGCATTTAAATAGATTAGTATTTGTCTTTCGTCACCGATCGCCCCATGCCGGATAATCAACCCTTGCAAAAGATCAATGATTTGCTGGTCCTTCATGCAAGGACATCCGAATATCTCCATGAGTCGAATTATACGGTTCACTGTGTTGAGTCTTGTCGGTCAATAATTCAGCCTGGTCCTCAACTACGCCGATGTAGTGTTGACTGTATAAATGAAACGTGTTCTTCAGATGCTCAGCAATCAATCAATGTAGATTGTGGAAATGAGCCAGGTACATAAGGTTATCAGCAATAAGAGTCACGCCAATACAGTCCAGAGCAAAAGGCCAAAAATTATAAACGGCACAACCGACCTCGGCTCCGGCACAACTTGCCCCAGCGTGGGGTCAGTAGTGCCTTACGACCGCTGTTTAAAAAAATAATTCTCAATACAAAACAATTCAAAACGCACAAAAACTGGGTATAAATTTAAAATTCAGATTAAATTCTACCTAAGATAAACTAGAATCATTAACCGTAGCATTCGCCTTATCCGATTTATCTAAGGATTTGTTAAAATCGGCACTTTCAAACCCACTCTCACCTACTCTATGTTTTAAAAGGAATGTGTTTTGGTACTGCGTGCCATTCAGTGTTACACTAAATTACCTTTTTTATTTGAACTGTACCTATTAATGACATATTATACAGAAGGTTTTCAATAAAAGTAGTTTTTTCACATCCTGATGGTCCAGCAACCATCATCGTGAACGGGTGTGTGAATTTCATCATCTTTGTTAATACTTTTTATATATAGCGGTTCTGTTATTTATAACGTTAGCAAAATGAGCAGAAGAAAGGTAGTCAATGAGCTTCATAAAGGAGCTTGTAGGAACTTTATCCGTCGTCGTGTGACTATAAAAAGACTAGATGATATGTGGCAAGCAGACTTGGTAAATGTGAGTGCTTATTCTTTGGAAAATCGAGGCTACCGTTTGCTTCTGGTTATAGATGTGATTTCCAAGTAGGCGTGGGCATTTCCCATAAAAGACAAAAGTGCTGCTAAGGTACCAAAAACAATGGAAATGATTCTCAGCCGAAATCGTATTTCTATAGATTTGTAAACAGACGACGGGAAAGTTTTTCAACAAAATATTTCAACGTTTGATGAAAAAATATGAGATTAGCCATGACTTCACTTACAGCCATCTAAAAGCTTCCATTGTAGAAAGAGTCAATAGTACAGTAGAACCTTGATACTACGACCCTCGATAGCAAGCCATCCTTGGTAACAAGTGCATTTTTCTAGTCCCCGTGAAATAATCATAGGATTTAATGTAGTATATACCTCTATAACACGACTATTATTTAAATGAAAACCTCAGCAACAAGTATTTTCCCTAATTCAAATTTTGGCTATAACAACCTCTATAATACGTCACTCTAAGCAAACAAACCTTTACAAGACGACTCCAACCTCAGTATCACGTTGAGCTCCGTAACTAAACCTTTATAACACGACTCTTAACTTTTAAATCCATAGTTTCCGCGTTTTATAGCTTCACGTAGTTTGAAGAATAATTTAGTCATATTGGAGTAATTAAGTTTATTCTAAATTGGTAATTCAAAACCAGGGTTTCAAAAAGTGGCTGACCTTGATAACACGACTTATTGTTTGCGCAACCGTAATAACACGACCCTCGGCTAGGAGTGCACCCTGATAACAAGTCTATTTGAAAGATCCCTTTGAGAGTCTTGTTATCGAGGTGCTACTGTAGTTTCAAAAATATAATTTGAAAAACATTTAGTTTGAAGGGGAATTATCATTGGGTCAGTATTTTTAGTAAACTGGTTAGTAAATACAATAGGACAAAAAATCGCACTATAAACATGCGACCTGTGGATATAAGTTCGACGAATGAAGTACATCTACTGTCAACAGCATACAGGAAGTTGAAAGTAACATCCAAACCCAGGTATAAAGTGGGTGGTTATGTACGAATAAGTAAACATCAGCATGTGTTTGATAAACGCTCCACCCCGAACTGGTCTACAGAAATATTTACGAAAAAGGAAGTGAAGGTAACACAGCCTCGCACTTCCATCCTCGAAGATTTTCAAGGAAAAATAATAACGGGGGGTTTTATGAACAGGAACTGTTGCGCGTCAATACCCCAACATCTATCTAGTTGAAAAAATCTTGAAGAGAAGGGGAAACAAGCATTTGTCAAATGGCTCGGTTTTCCTGTTAGTCATCACTTCTGCATCCCTATAAAAGACATTACATGAAGCGCGCCACATACTAGTAACCATGTTGATTTTAAGACGTGAATCTGATCGCATGAAAACCCTCGCCAACCTAGCTGTCAAAAAAAGAAAAGCAGTAAAACTATCACGCAGTGGATTCTTCTACACTGACGTGAAGGATTATGCCAAATGGTACTTCTGTTCATTGGTAATGTCTGCATTTATGGCACCCTCTGACGTGAATGCCGAGCGCTTGCGCAATTCTCCAGACTGTACATTTGCAAATGGAAAAGATGTATACAGTATATGCGATGAGCCGCACATAAATTCAGCTGCTGAAAAAACATCTGCACTATCATCATATCGCTCTAGAATCGTCGCAGCTATTTTCACACTTCTGATGGCTCTTGGGCTTATAATCTTCAATTTACCCTAAAAAATACAGTATAAATTCTACGCTCTAACAAATTACCACACCCTTAAAACAACAAATTAATTTCACTCTTGATCTCTTCCATTCATTCATTAGCCTAAACAAACAAATACCGGCTCGTCACACTATCAACCCAACATCATGTCGAAAACAATATGAATAAATAAATATATAATATATTACATATATCTATTATATTTCTATTTCATTTATTCTGCTTAGTCACACAGGCATCAAGAAAATCTTTACATTTATTCATGCATTTATTTCCGACCACTGTTTGAAAAATAATAAAAACACAAGTCTCAATCAAATAATAACCAAACAAACAAACATACTTGTATATCATACCATTACAATACTACTTACATTAAATTACTCAATAGCTAACTATAACAAATTGATGCCATCGGCATCCGACAACGACGAAATATTCAAACCATTTGCATCGCCTCTATATGATTATTATTATCTTGCTGATCTCAACTTCTAGTACCTTTCGACCTAATTCGCACGCTTGATTAAAGCTACATCATTACACATGTTACATGTTCATAAGCATACACGGTAAGTATACGCTGTAAGCGTACTCCCGCGCAATTTATCAACGATAACAAGCAAAATCACCACGTGCTAGCCAGGTAAACAAAATTCGCTTACCCACTCTTATACCAAAAGCCAAATCAACAATATCATGATGATGAGACGATCGTGCAAACGTCCACTGTTTTCACATGCATGTACTTACAACCAACTACAGGAACGACTAGTAACAAAAGTGTCGCGAGTTAAATTCGTCCGAAATCCCGCCAAGTGCGACAGCAACAGAAGATCTCGCTACCACACAATCCTATGCCTGGAGTATCGCACTTTCAAATCAAATGTCGCACCCTCAGGTGAGATAAGCATACCTCGCATATAAATTCTAACCCATTCACACCCATTGGCGACATAAAAGGAACAAAAAATTTTGTCCGAGACGACCACACTTCGTATACCGTTTACATGGGAGGCGTGTCTGAAAATTGACCATACTTCCGTATTGCTAGTCTTTACGCACACCTAAATAAAAAGATGAGAAATCATGGTCCTTACTACTCAGGCAAAAAATTTACAATCATTTCTTATAATATTCGTTTGTTAAACATATTTAATACAAGAACAGAAAGTAATCCAGGCAAAGAAAAAAAATGCTCATATTTCTTAATTTACTGCAACGATAACAAGGATTATCTAACGTTGTGCTATGCGCTTTATTTAGAAAGATTTTGATGAAACTAATTTTAACAAATAGCAATAACGATTTAGCTTTTGGACAGGCATTTGATGAAGCATACTTTGGTTTACCTTTTTAAGTTTTTCAACCCAACTTCATTTAGTTTCGGCAAAATGAATCTTAATGTTATTTTTATGATAAACTACTTCTTTTTAATTTTCCATGTTTAATTCAACTCAAATACAATATATTTCATGAAAATTGATAATTTAAATAGGTAGGAAATGTCTCATTTGTGTTAACAGCAATATAATTGTAATGATAAAGAACAGGCGAGTTTTGCTACGTGGCTTAAGTATGCTTTTGTTTATCTCCATGGATGATTAGATTTGAGCGATTAGTCGAAGCATATAAGCCTGAGGTTCGATGCTCGTTGACGATGCTTTTGCAGGACAAATATATTCCTGCCATATTAAAGACACCACCCTCCCACCTACCCCCCTCTCCCATTGTTAATGTCCTTCAACAAGATATCGAATCAGGAATTCTGCTAAAATTTTCATAGAGCCACCCGCAAATTTTCTGTCGTTTTTGTAGAGCTTTAAGAAGGCGTTTCCACTGTGGTCAGACTTCATTTGTGGGGTGAAGAGGCTGTAATCAAGGATCGAACCTCAGGCTCACATGCTGGAGTTGAGAACCAACCACGCCAACATGCTGAAGACTCCGTGCTAACGAGCGATAAAATCGTGTAGGCTAGGTGTAGAAACCGTGCGAATGCCGTGTGTGTTCATTTGTTCACAAAGCAAACTAGCGTAGTGCGGACGTATTGTACACAATTGGTGCAGACAGACCTGCGGCGGGCTTTTGAAATGTTGACTGGAGAACTTGTTGTAGATATGCACAGTCTTTTGTATTTTCTAAAGAGGAAGAGAATATTCTGTGTAAGCATCGTCTCATGTATGTAATTTAAATGCTTCTGATATTTGGAATATTGATGAGTCACAACTGTAAACACTCCAAAAATGTGTTACATTCACCCCGCAGAGTAGCCGATCAAAAAAGGATAAATGCTCTAAACGATCCATGCTAGAAGCGAGGATTATTCTAGTCGAAACTCAGTGTTATACTGCGCCTGAAAACCGTAAACCACTATCAGAACACCATGTCGGTAAACGATGGCAATTAAAAATTGAACACGCTTTGCGCACTTCACGGAAGCCACTAGGCAGGCCCTTAGCTATATTGGATTGTACGGATATTGCATTATATAAACAGAGATGAGACACATCTGCGTTAAAGAAGATTGAACTATTAACCATAACATTGGATTCATTTAGTTAAGTGATATTGAATGAAATAAATATGAATTAGTTTTATTTAGGCTATGATGTTCCTATGGGCGATTTTGAACTGTGCCTTGCTGGCGTATTTTGTTACGGCTTCCTTTCAAATGATAGTTTCAAATCAAGTGCAAATGGTGCTACGTATCTCTCCTGAACATAAATTTTGCAAAAGTAATGCTAGCTTGTAAGTCAGATATCTATAAAATCTAAGTAGTATGGCAGTATCCAACCATTCTGGCATTGGGATTCCTTTTCAAGTTGCCCACATAGGTTCAAGTCATGCCAAGCTCGCAAACAGTGTTCAACAATTCGAATTTAACGCATGCACGAAAAGATTCCGATTGTCGAACCGTTGATGCGATCTTCACCCGGACTCCATCGCAGCAGTGATTCATCTTCACAGCAGCACTTCATTGCCAGTGACACAATATGTCCGCCCAAAGGTTCGCCCTACACATGCAGCAGCCGCAGTATCCACCGAGGTAAAATGCTGTGGCTAATCAGATAGACCGAGCGCGGAGAATAAAAATCAACCAGCTGATGAGCTTTGGCAATCTGCTTAATATCGGCTGGGCACTGTGAAATGGAATGAGTGCGGTAAACTCTTCAGGCTGTTGACCGCCAAAAGGAGCGAACCGGAGTGAGGAGTCGATATATAAGGGAGTGAAGCCAGTAGAGGGGATATTCTTCTCCTGCTTCATTTTTTGTTGCTAGTCGGAATCCCAGTCGTGGGGATTTTGCTTGGTTTTTAGAGTGGAGCGTAGGAAAATTTTGATTGTCATTTGCAAGCCGTCACTTTGGTTGGCCATCGTCATTAGTAAGACATACACTTTCAGCCATTTTTGCACGGCGTCCGATAGTGACAGGATGTACCCCTACATGCTCAAAGTGTGTAAGTTTGCCAGCTTACATATGCTGAAAGTAAATTAGTACGGACAGCTAAAACATGCGAAAGTGTAATACTAAACCATAACCAAAGTGTATCACTAAATCGAGTCTGTAAGAGTGAAGAGTGTTTTGCAAGTAGTTGGACATACACTTTAAGCCATTTTTGTACGGCGTCCCATAGGGGCAGGCTGTAGCCCTACACATGCTCAAAGTATGTTAATTTCGAGAGCAAGAGAAGCCCAAAGTATATGAATGGCTGGGTAGCATTTTGTATGGAGATCTGGTGTTGACTACGGCGAATGTGCGAACGTGTGTACTATGTGATGGGTCGTGAGCGGGGTTTTTAAGAGATATTATTCGGTGAAAGCTGGTTTGAATACGGGGAAAGTGGTTTTAAGACGGAGTTTCGTGAGAGAAGTGAAGAACCAAAGTGTTGTATTTCTAGCAAGTTCAAAAATCACTTATTTTGAATGAAAGTGTTGTGGAAAATCACATGACTACGTTCGTAGCGGAAAAGCAGGAGAGTTGTTTTCATAAGCCAAGGCACGTACTCGCGAAAATATCGGTTTGTTTTGAGTCGACGGCAGCGCAATTGCATACGCGTTTACATGTGGAAGATGGCGTTTGCTGGTGAGAAATGATGACGTTTGCTTGAGATGTTTTGGATGAGCTTTGGCGAAGGTCTGTGTGTGGAGCTGAATGTCGCAGCATGACAAAACGTGCTTTTAGATTTGCATGCTACGACGCCGGCTGTACTTTGGATGTAATTTACGAACATAGTGAAATATGTCACTTGTTTGTTGTTGTTGAATGATACGATCGCAGAACAATGTATGATAACAATGTGTTTTTGTTGAAAAGATTATTGAATGGAAAAGACAGATGCATGCTGAAGTTGTCTGTAAAATGCAATACCTGCTTGAAGATCAACGTTGTTTACTTATGCTAATAGTAATGATTAAAAGATAATTTCCGAAAGTATTTAAATATGTCTCCTGTTTTTTTTGTAGCCTCGTGGGAATCAAAAATTAAAAAAAAGACAACAAAAAAGTTGTAAAAGATTTTTTATTGATTCTTTAAAAGTACAACTTGCATATTTTCTTCAAAAAGCGTAACTTAAGGAACTACGTCCTCCCTCCCGTGACTCATCTATGCCGTTAAACACGAGATCTTTATCGGAAGCATTTTTAAGCTCGTCCACCTGACGCTGTGTTTTTATTTTGTCCGAAAATCTGGGTGGCAGAAACCAAAAAAACACCTCCATCCAGATGAGCCGCTAGCCTAGCTCCATACTTTATTTTAACGATGCGGAAAAACTTTATGTGGTGCTCCCTCTCGACCTCTAAAGGGCTAGTGAGAACGATTGTGTCACCATCTCCACCTACAGCCGAAACTAGAAGCTTGAATGTATTCTGAAAAAAGGAATGCCGATTTTTGCACAGAAAAATGAATTATAAAAATACTCTGTAAAAAATGTTAATGGTGTCCAACGGAGGGATTTAGGTGTTAAAGTAAAATACTTTGTTGTTTTTATGAGTTCACGAAAAAAACACTGATGTTTCTACGAAGGAGAACAGTCTTATATACTAGTCGGCTGGGATAGTAGATAATGTGAATAAGTGCAATAGCCTCGAGAGGCAAAAACTTTCCAGAATGAGTAATGAATATTATTCATCTTGCAAGCTATTGCTTGGCAAGTCGTTGCTAGCGGATAACTACCCAATAAACAAACATTTGTTACTAAACCGCAGATCAATGTGCAATACAAAAATTCAACAAATGTTGATCTTGCACAGGAAACGTCAACAAATTCATATCGTTGCTAGTAAAATAATTTCTTGGAATTGGCAGTAAAGGCTCAAATTTTATGTCTTCGTTCACATGATTATTCGAAATATATGTATGTAGCGTCTACTACATTAGTAGTTCGAATTATAGTGCCGTGCTATGTTTTGAAAGGAAATACTTCTTCTTGTATGATGGGTAGTATTGTATTATTGTTGTCAGTTCAGGCAGCGGGATACAAAATTGGTGCGTTATGACCGATGTTCCGTTCTCTCCGAAGAGATACCCTACACGCACATCACTGTCCGAATCAATTTCCATTGCGTTTGCATACAGGGGATGAATCGAGCACACATTCGCCCACAATTAGGTGTTACGAGCCAACTGTAAAATGTGTAGTTTCTACTTATGGACATATGTATATTAACATTATAATAACTTTTCAGTCAAAAGCCATGATTTGCCCAAGGTGCGAAAAACCGATCATATGCAAGCCAGCAGATCATAACAACCACGTCAAAAACGTATTATAGACTGTGGACTCCAGAAGCTGATGAAAAGCACAGCTTTGTACAACAAGATACAAGAGTGCAAGTGTGTGTATCAAAGTTATGGTAGAGGCATCTATGTTGCTCAATTTCGCGGCCAACAAAGAGCTTCCTGCCTCACAAAGGGACTAGAATCTCTGCCTCAGTTCTAAGAAGTTAAAGATAATTCGTAGGCGATCACTGAGCGCATAGACGCAGAGTATGCCGACATTCGTAGCCAGGGCAACATTCCCTTGCATGAGGGAAGGCTGCGCACGTACTTGCTGCAAGAAAACGGCGAAGCGGTTTCAGGCGAATTTCAAGAACAATATCTGTTTGCACAAGTACCACAAAGCAGAAAGATACTTTAAGAATCCGTACAGATCCAAATCAGGAGCACATGTGTATCAGATTTTGAATGCATTGTTTCAAAACGCATCAAATTCCTGAGATGAGATAAAAATTTCGTCTGCGAAGACCTAAACTTTCTGCACACGAACGAAAAATCTGGAATCTGAAGAGATAAAAGACTTCACTCTGGTGCCACGTTTCAGTTTTGGTCACAAACACATGCCACGTGTGCATGATGGGAGCTGCTAAAAAGTGTTGGGATAAACATGGTACAAGCGATGGCTGCTACAATTTGGTCGGATTATTTCCACTTTGAAAATTTTTTCTCCACCTCGAAGCAAGTCACCTTCGTTAGTTCTATTTGCTCAAACGAAATTGATATGTCCATCCACTTGCGATGGCTAAACCGACAAGCATCAATCGACGAAAATGCCGCGTTTGATCGGATACAACGCGACTTCGGTGAAAGTCGCTATTCAAAAGTGTGCGGCATCGACCCGGGTCTCCGGTGCATGGTATGGTAATCTTCCACCCAGATCGATGTTTCTTCAAATTCCTCCTCAAAAATAAAAATTTCGGCATGGATCAGGAGTGATGACCCACACTAACATATTGAAACGGCTGACTGCACGCGCTGCCGCCACCTGCAACGACGGCGTATTCGGTGTAAGGTGGCAACAATCTTGACTGTATCACGTTTCACCTCTCCCACTTCAACGCCATAAAGGCATTTATAAAAATATATATGTATGTATTATTATAATTAATTTATATTTATTATAATTACATAATAATTACATATATAAAAACAAAATTTCCTTATCTGGTCAAAAAATCACCTAAAGTAGTAGCTTAAGTTCAAGTGTCGGGTCGCAGCTCCAATCCTGTGGGTTTCATCTTAAAAACAAAAAAGGGACACCTCTATATCTCAGGTAATCCCCCCTTTTTGGGTGCAACTGCTATATTAACGACACCACCAGTGATGTATGCACAACTTGCAACAAATTTTATTATATGAATGTCAGCCATACACAACTTTCTTGTGGAAGCCATGGTGTGTGAGATATCTTTTGTTTTTAAGATGGAGCCCAGAGAATTGGAGCTGCGACCCCAGACACTTGAACTTAAGCTATCTATACCATTGCCCACGCATTGCATTAAAAATTTTCTGCCTACCCAAAATTCACGGTCAAACTCCCAAGTGACTGGACTAAACGGTGGTGGCAGCATATAAGCAAACGGCAGTTCCAGTATAGGCGGAGGTGTGTGGCTTCTGTTTGTGATGGCATGTAACTGGACATTGATCGCTTTAAACAGTTCTTAGTGTTTGCCGATATGCTCAGTGGCAACCGTCACACTCTAATAGCTCTTTGGTAGATGACGTGGGGCATGGGCGTGGACTCCCGCTGCACGGCGACGGGTCGAACGCACGGTTCTGTCGCCACAGTTGATTATATCTGCGAATTCTATCTTTCAGAAGTATCTGCAAAACAGGTTCGCGTAGATGCTACCCAGGTTTCTGTCTACAAAAAAGATACAGATTGTTTTGCAGTGTTCGTGCCGTAAAGATTGCATTTCCAATGCTTGGAACGTTGCGCCTCGGGTTCAAAGTCAGCCAAACACATGGAATGTGTTTCTGGTGCGTGATTTTTGGACGAATTCACACTTTCTTTGAGTTTTATGTATTAAATATACATACAGTTGTGTTCATGAAAATAGTAGTGCACACAACAACATTAAATATTCACGTTTCGACATACTGAACATTGTAAATTAAACACGTGTTCATATTTTCCTAAGAATAGCATGCAAAGAAGAGAAAAGCGATAAGATCCCGTTAGTTATGAATGGGTTTGGGTAAGTTTTTGATGACTTTTGAGTGATGCATCGAAATTTGTCTGTTCATTAAAATAGTAGTGTTCGGTGTAAGTGGTTGAAAAAAATAATAATAATTGATAAGTACAACATAAAACGTCAATAGTAAGTGTAATTTAGCAATGAATATTTTGATGATTGATATTCATTAGGTTTGTAACTATTTTTTTTTCTAGTGGGCAGAGGAAAGTATTGCACGACTAAGAAAAGAGATTTAATAGTTAGCCTTAGAGCAAAAGGCAAAACGTACAAAGAAATTGAAAATATTGTTGGCAGCACACCTGTAATGATATTTAACGCGATTAATTATAAAAAAGGCCAGAAAATCGTGGTGGGAAACGCAAAACAACTCAGATCGAATGCAAAGAAGGAAGAGACCATATAAGCCTTGTGCGGATTTAAAAAGGAATCTTCTTTTGAGAGAGCAAACAGAATAAAACATTTTCATAGACATCTATTATTATTATTTCTAAAAAATGAATAGTTAAGGTTCAATAAGTTATTTAAGTTGTTCTTTAAGCTTAGGATATGATGTGTTTGTAGCTAGTTTAAGCATTTTTACTAAGAATATGGAGGAAAAAAGATCCCTTTCAACATCGAAGAAAAATTTCAATTTATCGAGCTGTTAAGTCGATTTTCAGCTTTATACAATATCCACTTGTCAGAGCAGAGTTTAAAAGGGGTGTTTCTTTCCTAAACAGTGAGCAAGATAAAGACGAATCTATTTTCACGGCATTAGAAAATGAAAGACTTGCCCCAAACAGTTCTGCGTGCAGCAGGTCACATGTGATGCAATTTCAGCTCAGACAGGTGGTGGGTAACGAGATCGCCAGTGATACTTTCTTTAAAAAAGGTTAAGTGACCTTCTAAGAAGTACTTAACATTAACTAGGCAATAAGCCATGTTTTCTATTATGTACTTGAGCAAATACTATCCACATCTGGTTGATATTTTGGTATATAAATTTCTTTTTAGTAACATTCCGATTCTTGTCAATTTCAATATATCCATCATATTCCGCGTAAATGACACAGGTAACCCTTTTTTCAAAGCCTCTTTAAATCACCCCTCAATCCTTATCACGCCTTGGTTTAACAAACTTCCACATCCCAAGTCATATGAATTACCTGCAGTCACGTCAAATGCTAACATTGAAAAACTTTTTGGATATCTGATGATATTTATCGAAATAGTGGATACCAGTGTCCTTGAAAAGGGTAAGATAACCTCTAGAGCGGATAGGATTTTGCTTAGAAAAATCGAATTCCATTAACTGATTTGGAACTTGAACGTCATTTACTGATAAGTTGAAATTATTTATGCTGTTATGTTTAAAATTGTATGGACTCTTTGTGCGCTTGCCTGTGTAGGAATCATTATCTACCATGGCGAAAACCAACAGATTCGGCAATTCTCCTATAACCACATTATCAAGTGAAAGTGTGAATGTGTTGGCGGGTGGCGTGTAGGTTTTTACTGCTACATGTTTGTAAGGATGAACGGCGTTTAAAAGTTGAAAAACAGTTTCATATGCCAGCAATATTGATAGGTTGACTATTACATGGTTCATGTACAGTGATGACTCCAGAATTTTGATGCGGAGGTTGAAGGCATTCTCCTTTGAATACAGATAAAGTTCTGGTTTTTCCAAAGAGAGTATTAAGCAGAAGTCGACCCCATGTAACAATAGTTTACCTTGATTAAGCAAGTCGCACTGGATTGTCCCCATTAGTTCAACCACATGTTACGTACTTAGCCTAAGCTAAATTCAAATTATCTTCGCGCCTTTTCTGCCCGAAATAACTAACTCCGTGAAACACTTACCTGGCAATGATTATCTGAAAGTGTAAAGCTCGCTTAGTTCCGAAAAAGCTGTTCAAACGCGTCATCTCGCTCCAACCCTCGGATCGTGCTCAAGCTTTCGCGAATACGAGTGATCGATCATGCCACGCTACGCGAAAAAAGTAGCTTTTCGATGTTCGACATGCCGGAAATGGTGAGTGAGTGTAGAGAGTTGGATTTTGACCATAGTCTATGTATACACTACGATAAACTTAGAGTAAAAAGTGGACTATCAATTTTCAACGCATGGTAGCTCCGAGGAACTACCAAATGCTCCAAGCTTCAAGCACGAGCATATGCTCTGCTCTGCTTTACACCTGTATTTCCTATAGTTGTTTCGCTGTGGTCTCTGTTAAATTTCTCTTAATGCTCTGTTAAATCAAGTTTTAAAGCTCAGTGTATTTCATTTCCCCACCTAGAGTTTTCCCACTGTATATTGTATACACTGTGATTTTGACTATCAACCCCGCCGGACGGTGTACTAGCTCGCAGCAGCAAGTGGAGAAGTTTCTTTTTGCTAGACGAGAAGAACCAAGTTTGTAACTTGGAAGGAGAACTCTCGAGCCACCCGAGCCTGCGTGCTGACTTCGAGATAGAAAAAAAATGGAGATTTGTTGCTGTATTCAAGGCGCTGGCGTGGTTTTCTCGTGGCGATAAGTGCTAAACGCTGCAAAGTTCAGTTCCAGAAGAAGTGGAAACCCATTGGAGGCCCTGCGTCGTGTTCGAGACAGAGCGGAGTTCTTGATCGTGTGGTTGGGGGCCGGCCCAGGTGGGCGGACTTACAGTCATGCGGTGTTTAATGAGTGGAACGATCCTACAGCGCCCCTAGGCGCTACAATGGAAGACCAGGTGGAGTCTCGAGTTTCTATTCTGCGTGGTGAACGTATTATCAAAGGTTTGAATCTACAAATGTAAGACTGTACAAAATGTAAGAATGAAGTGAATTAGAGTGACCTACGATTGAGTAGATTAATTAATAATAAAAAATTGTATAAAAAATATTTAACTAATAATAATGGAATAAGAAAATTAAAACAAGTGATGTGATTTTTTTTCTTCACGGGTGACGCGTGTGCGAATGGGTTTCGTGTTTTTCTCTTTTCCAAAATCCCATGACTCATTGAGCTAGTCGCGGAATTAAACAAAATGTTAAATCGGGACCGCCACTATGCGGTCGACGTTGTACCAGTCCCGGCGGCGCGGGTGCACACGAGGCATCCGGGGTCGAGGAGCGTCCAAAATGGTGGAGCACTCGATCTCGGATCCTCGGGTTTGTGTGCGTGGTCGGGATTGTGACACACATTACTTTTCTCCAACTGTGTAGATCTGTTAATATAGCCTTAATTTAATTCGCTTGGACGCCCACCGATAACCGTTTTATTTTCAATCGTCTCCATTTCACTCTGATCCAAATACCAACCAACATATTCGAGATGTCTTGACGTCTTGACGCTGCATCTTTGCCACAATTCAACAAATTCTCAATATATGCACGATAATGATAATTATTGTCTATCTGTGCGATATTTTTACCATTTAATTAGACCGTACATTGTCTAAAGAGTGAATGGATCAGATTGTTGGCAACACCTATTGGATCAGCTTCAACATCAGTTCCATCAGCCTACTTGATTATCTCACCACCTGTAACATTCTCTTCTTTACCATTCTTAAACTTAATAAGCTGCACTGTCAGGCGTAAGTAAATGCCGGATCATTCCCGATATGTATCTCCATGACCAAGGGATACAAATTCCAAAACTGAAGAATTATCCAATGACGATATTGGCTTGTATGAGACCTCCTCTGTTTTGTAACTCTGAACTGGGGTTGTAGGGAACAAATTCAATTGAGAGTTCATGCATTCTTTATGAAGTACAATGTTATTTGTCGTATATATCTAACATGCGGTTTTTTAAAGTGTTTAGGTTTTTTAATAGCTTCACTTTTTAAAGTTTTCTTCTTTTTAACTGATGATAATTTACGCGTGGTAGAACGCATTTTACGCTTAAGCGATGATTTTACCTGTAAGCCTGAGAAGGGCTTGGCTTTTTTTAAACTCGTTCGATTTTCCTTACCTGACATTTTATCAAATAGCTTATTCATTCCTTTTTGGGCTAATGCATTCACTGCTGATCTCCCTTGCACCTGCCTGGTAGGCTTATTCTCAAACTTTTTCAGTATTGATTTCCCTGTATTCACTGCCTGTTTTCCCAACCCGTTAGCCTCAGATACAAACAGTGGATTTAGATAGCGAATCAAATTACTAAACACTACCGATTCCTCTTACATGCTGGTACACAAGTGGTGATCGATACAGCTCTCCAATATCTGAAAGTTGTCCTCCACTTTGTCCAGCACAGCCTTCGGGGAGTGCCATCCCTGCGTACCTTAGGTTGGTGATCGGTCCAGTGTCTGCAGTCGGACACAGCCGAAGTGGGCTTGAGAGGGGCTCAAGTCCACGAAGCCTTACCAGGGGTCAATTTGGTACCACGGGGACTGGGGCCCAGCGAGGTCGTAAACCTCTCTCCGGTCGTGGTGAGGACCCCCTATAGAGGGGTGCGAACGTGGTGGCTGTGGTTCAGACCCATATGCGGGTAGAGCCTCCCTAGATGCGCTTTGAAGCCTTCATGCTTCCGAGCATGGAGGCTTCTGCAGCATCTTTTGGGGGCTCGACGTGGAGTTACGAGGTAACCCGGTGCCGAGACCGAGAGATCGGCAGAAAATTAGGTAGGTCTCGCTTCCACCAGTAAGGTCACTGAGCCTGCACTTAGTACGCAAACTAGTACTTCCAAGTGGTGGTGGAAGGGCGTTGGCAGGCGCATTGTAGCTGCCCGTTGTCCGACTGTGGACCGTGACTTCAAATCGTCCTGATAGGCGGACACGTTAAGCGCTCACGATATTCTGTCCTCCAATTTAGACAAGATGAAACCGTGTATAATAAGTCTTCATTGCCTTGACAGAAAATATCGCTTTCGACGTAATATTTACTATTCAGATATATTTTATGAGTGTATATTTATAATTATAAAATTGTTACGGTCGCATTTCGCTGCGACCGAATAGTTGATAAATTTACAAAAAAAAAAGAAGTCCTGATTGACTTTGACTTGAGTTAAAAAGCCAATCAGGACTCTGGTCAAAAAGCCTGCAGGTCTAACCCAGACCACCCGCCAAACGTACATAGCGCAAGCACCACTCCACTGAGGCTCGTAGAGTAGTTTAAGAAATGGAAGTGAATAGAAATTTTATTTTAAGAATTGGATTATATAAACTCATCCGTGAATTACCAAGAATGGTAGAATTAAGTAGAAATAGAAATTAACTTTCTAGTGGTAAGTACAAGATAAGTGGTCACTAGGTTAAGGAAAACATCACCGAGCCAGCCCTGAGGAAATCATCGACGTCAAGCATCGCAAGAAGTCGCGAAGAAAAACCACTACACAAACTCATCGTCATACGTTTTCCTCCTTTTCTCTTTAATTATATCGATGACCTACCAATCAGCAATTATACATAAACGCGGATGAAACGATTCTAGTTACCGGACATCACTCAAAACTTTGTATATCTTTCAATAATACATACCGTCTTCTTTGATGAATTGATCGACTAGACGAACACTTTACATCCACTGCCAACTCGGAATCCGTTGAGGATCAATTCAATCGATTGCGTGACGGTGAAGACAGCACGGAAACGGATACGCCGGTCAAGAAAACTCCATCACCGAAGAAGATAAAACCAATGCTATCGAGAAAAGAAACGCAACGATCGTCGTGGCACCGCATCGTTACCAGCCAAACGGAAACGTCTATTGTCCCCGCCGTCGGCGACATCGCGCAAACGTCTATTGTCCACGGATCATATCCTTTCGCCGAGCACATCGCGTGGCGGCAGCACAAATCTGGTCACTTCGATGCTGAATCGTTCAGTCGTCCAAGCACCAAACGTACCCGAGATTGATTTAAATACGGCCGCCCCGAATCTGAAGACTCACGACAGAACCAATGTAAACAATAACAACAGACAGACGCGAGCTGTCACTGGGAAATGTCGGAGTGACATCATTGGTGGCGAAACAGCCAAGATGGCCGTTGCGCAGACAGCTGATTCCAATCCAGTGAGTCCCACAACAGTGGTTCCAAAACCAGAGTGGGAATTGGAATGGTTCCGCAAACGAGCTGGGCCGTTACGCGGATTTTTGATAAATAGAGCTGGGAACAAAGGAAGGGGGTCTTTGTTTTCTTGGATCGTAAATTGGAAGAGGCTGGGCGATTGGACTGGGTTAACGTTCCGGAGCGTGTGAAGGAGGAAAAAAAATATAAAAACCGAGGAGATACCACGAGTCGAGGGAGAAAAGTGAACGAGGGGATCGAGACAACGAGGACACCGGCTGAGGAGCTTCCTGAACACCGCAGCAAAGGAAAACGCGCGTTGGAACGGCGGCCGCTGCATCTTCGCCAGGAGTGTTTGTGAGTAGATTAAGTAGTTTAAGTAGATTTAGTTTAAGTCTCTTTTATTTTTGATTAGAAGTGTGAAGCTCAGTGGAGTGTTTTGTTTCTTTCGCTTTCCTTTGTTTTTAATCGATATAAGTCGAATTTGTGCCGCATCTCCGTTCGGCGGTGAGGTCTGGCCTTACACGTGTTAGATTTGGTATTCAGTGTCGCGACCCAACCAAATCCCAGTCAGGGTTTAGGTCGCGGGGCGATTGTCGGCGCACGACTGGGTGGCGCCCAAAAATATCAACATTACCCCGCCCCTCTTCGCGGGCAAAGACGCCGGGCACAATCGCCCACTCCGTAGCCATTAGAGGCTTCGGGTGTAAAAGTGCGCGTAGCAGTTGGCGCCCAACGTGGGGCCCATAACGGTGAAATTGCAAATCCAAATTTTATCGGGTGAGCAGCTTTCGAACGCCGGAACGGTCGACGAGTCAAGTGTGGTGTTAAGTGCCAAAGTGGTCAAAATTCCGAGTGCCGTGAGTGGGCAATTGCGGGAGTGTGGCATTGCGGGAGTGTGGCATTGCGGGTGTGTGCACTTGCGGGTGTGACCATGTCCAGTGTGGAAAACTGCAAAAGGGAGAAGTGCCGGACGAAGTGTTAGATTAGTGTGATATTATACTGTACTGGAAGTTGTTTCCCCCAACAATAAATATACAGACGGAATCCTCTGTGTCTTTTGCTTCCTTGTGTCTGTTTCTATTGGTGCAAATAAAGCGAGCTTGAGTGGAAGAATGGCCAAGGCGGCTAAGTTTTTGGTGGATCGCCTTAGCAAGGACGAACTGGCGTATGAGCTGGCCATCCGCGACTTGAAAGAGGAAACGGTGGACAACATGAGGAAGGCGCTGCGGGCGGCCCTTCGAGTGGAGGAGTCCTTGGAGCACTCGTTATACACCAAGAAGTATCCGTTTACGTACGAGGAGGACGTGGCGGCGGTGCGGGCGAAAGTGGGCGAGGTGGAAACGTTGTCGGCTGCGTTCGAGGGTGATAAAAGGAGTAGAGACTTCCTGAAAATTCGGGCGAAGGTGGAGTTCGGGATGCGTCGGATCCACGTCATGGGCCAAGCCCCGGAGGAAGGCCAGGAGGCCGAGGTAGGGGAGCTCCGAAAGCGGCTATTGATGGCCATGGGCGGGGTCCTAGTTAAGGCCGAGGGAGACCTTAACGACTCAGACGGGGATGAGGACGAGGGCAGCGATATCAGCCGCCGGCTAGAAGCCCGGCGATCGGACGCACACGCCAGTTCCACCCCGAAGGTGAGCAGGGGGGCAGTTGAGAAAATTCAGGACTTGACCAAATGGGGAGTCAAATTTACGGGGGAGATGCCAGGGACGGTGAGCGCCTTCCTAGAGAGGGTTGAGGAGCTTCGGGAGGCGAGGGGGCTACCCATGGCTCAGCTGTATAAGTCGGCAGTTGATCTTTTCGATGGCAAGGCTCTGATATGGTACCGCTCTATTCGGGAACACTGCCACAGCTGGGAAGACCTCCGCCGGGAGCTGCGAGCGGAATTCTTGCCCCCGGACTACGACGATAGGCTCTGGGAGGAAATCCGGCACAGGACCCAAGGCCGCGACGAGTCTATCGGCGTGTTCGTGGCGGCAATGGAGGGCCTCTTCCGGCGTTTGGCCAAACGCTGCGAGGAGAGTGAGAAATTGCGGGTGGTTCGGCGGAACATCTCCCTTTTTTATCAAACCCAGCTGAGCTTGATGGAGGTGTCCTCCATCTCCGAGCTGGTCTCCTTGGGCCGTAAGTTGGAGGCGACAAGGCTGTCGGTAGAGGCATACGCACCTCCGCCGAGCCGCCGAGCTCATCGGTTGCTGGAACCTGACCTGGCTTATGCTGACGCGATGGGAGACAGTCGTCTCGAAACAATTCGAGAAATCCCTCGCCGGCCACCTGTGCAGTGTTGGAATTGCAAGAGGGAGGGGCATACCTCTCGAGAATGCCAGGAGCCTCGGAGATGCTATGGCTGCGGGCGAACTGGAACGTTCCGAGCAGCATGCCCAACGTGCAGTAATCCCGGTGCCACCCAAATGGGGGGGTACTCAGCGAGAACAGGAGAGGGGAACGGGAGAAGTCATGGAACGGTCCGAGGGCGACCGTCGGAAAACGATCGCCGTGCTCCTCAGCCGGCCGGAGGGGCACGGAAACTTACTCAGTAGCCGAAAAAGGGCCAACGATGGGGTTTGCGCTGGGGCGCAGAGAGGGGGACAATCGTCCACACTTAGAGGTGGAGATTTTCGGCCAGCGGTTTATGGGACATGGATACGGGGGCCACAAATTCCGTAGTGGGGAAAGACGGGTGGCGGCTGCTAAAAAGGCGGGGTGTGGAGCTGTTTGCGACTGACCACCCCTCACTTCGGCTGGCGAACTACGCCAGGGTGAGGATCGAGGGCGCTGTATGGATCCCGGTGAGGGTATGAGCAGTAACGCGATGGGTAAAGGCGTTAGTGGTGCCAGCGGTGCCCCATGCACTCATTCTGGGGGCCGATTGTCTGCGCGAGTTGGAGATCGTGCTGGATCTATCGAGAGGCAGCTGGGAATTCACGTCCCTACCGTCAGTGGCCACGTTGGAGACATTGAGAGGACGAACGAAACTGCCCGCGGAGGAAGAGGGAAAATTGGAAAACCTCCTGGAGGAGCAGTTCGAACTGACGGGTGAAGGAGTGGGCTGCACATCTGTGGTGGAGCACATCATTAAGACCACCTCACCACCCATCAAGCAGCGATACTATCCGGTGTCCCCAGCCGTTCAGAAGCAGATCAATGTGGAGTTGCAGGAGATGCTAGACCTGGGAGTGGTCGAACCATCCTCGAGCCCCTGGTCCTCCCCAATATTGCTGGTCAGGAAGAAAGATGGCAAGTTCCGTTTTTGCGTCGATTTCCGTAAACTCAACAAAGTTTCGGAGAGGGACGCATATCCTCTGCCATATATTTCGGCTACCCTCGATAAGTTGCGGGATGCGAAGTACTTGTCGACGCTGGACATAAAATCCGCGTACTGGCAGGTCCCTATGGCGGCGGAATCCAAACCGCTCACCGCCTTCACGGTTCTGGGGAGGGGCCTCTTCCAATTCCGGAGGATGGCGTTCGGGCTCCAGAACGCTCCTGCGACCTGGCAACGGCTGATTGATCAGGTACTGGGGCCGCAACTCGAGCCATACGTTTTCGTGTACTTGGACGACGTAATCATTGTCACCCAGGATTTCGGCAAACATCTGGAGGTCCTCGGCGAGGTGTTCCAACGGCTGCGAAGGGTCGGACTACGGGTTTCTAGACAAAAGTGCGAGTTCTGCCGGCCTCAGTTAAGGTACCTGGGCTACGTGGTCGACGAGGGCGGACTCCATGTGGACCCAGAAAAGGTGGAATGCCTGCTGAAGATCCCTCGGCCCTCCAACGTCAAGGGCATTCGACAATTTCTGGGTATGGTGCCGTGATACCGGCGGTTTATTCCGGAGTTCGCTACTCTGGTAGCACCTTTGACGGCGCTCCTAAAAAAGAACCGAAGATTCGAGTGGTCAGAGGACTGTGAGAATGCCTTTCAGTCAGCGAAAATACGTCTTACAACTGCTCCAATATTGACGTGCTCTGACTACTCCCTGCCCTTCATCGTGCAGACGGACGCCTCCGGGTTCGGATTGGGGGCAGTGCTGTCACAAACACACTCCGGGGGAGAGAACGTATTATGCTTCCTCAGCCGGTCCCTCACTAGTGCTGAGCGAAAATACTCTACCACCGAAAAGGAGTGCTTGGCCGTCCTGTGGGCCATCGAGAAGCTGCGACCCTACATAGAGGGCACTCAATTCCAGGTGGTGATGGACCACCACTCCCTAGTCTGGCTACACAATCTCAAGGACCCAACCGGGCGACTCGCACGCTGGGCGGTCCGTCTGCAACAGTACGATTTTGAAATCGTACATCGGAAAGGCAAGGGACATCTGGTTCCAGACGCCTTATCGAGAGGCGTACCGGCGCTGGAGGCCAATGAGGCTGGGGAAAAGGACCATGGGTTGTACCAAGGGATGGTCCGAAAGCTCCAACGCAGGCCCGACAAGTTCCCCAACTGGAAGCTGAATGAGGACGGGCTGTGGAGGCACCTGCCGGAGCGTTACCCGGCGTTGGACACGCGGGCTTGGAAGCGCGTGCTCCCGGAGGCCGATAGGAGCGAGGCACTAAACCAGTGTCACGACGACCCTAAAGCGGGGCACATGGGGGTGAAGCGGACGCGGGATCGCGTGGCGCAACGCTTTTATTGGGCGGGAATGCGGGGCGACGTCCAAAACTACGTCGCAAAGTGCAAGGTATGCCAAGCGGTCAAAGTGGAGCGTCGGGCGCCCCGGGGACTGATGGCAACTCGGGCAGGGACGGGTGCACAGCTCTGGGAGGTGGTCTGCATTGACCTTATCGGGCCCCTGCCACGCTCGACCCGAGGGCACTGCTACATCCTCAGCGTGGTAGACTACTCGACCAAATTTGCGTTGGTATTCCCGCTCCGTTCGGCCAAGGCCCGCGAGATAGTAATCAGATTAGAAGAATCGGTCTTCATGGTGTTCGGAGTCCCCGCGAAGGTCGTCTGCGACAATGAAGTGCAGTTCCGCGCCAAACTCTTCGAGGACTCCATGCGAAAATTCGGTACCCGGGTGCAGTATACGGCATTGTATCACCCGCAGGCAAATCCCGCGGAGCGGGTGAACCAAAACATTAAGCGCATGCTGCGCTCTTACGTGACGGAAAATCACCGGAAGTGGGACGAGAGTCTCGCCCAGATAGGAGCCGCCCTGCGGACGTATACTCACGAGGCGATGGGCGTGACGCCCTACTTCTTGAACTTCGGGAGAGAGATGGTGGCCTTCCGCGGAGAACCACTGCCACCGACCGACGATACGGAAGACCTCGATCCTGAAAACCGAGCGGCGGCCGTCAATCGGGTGCGAGCCAAAGTGGCCGATCGCCTCGCTAAAGCCGGAGGGGCCGCGCAAGCGCGATTCAACCTCAGGAGACGAGGAGAGTCCTTTTACGCGAACGACAGAGTGTGGAGGAGAAATTTTGTCCTCTCAGACGCGGCCAGATACTTCTCGGCTAAACTTGCGCCCGAATACATTGGCCCGTTCGTTGTCAAGGGGGAGGTATCGACGAACACCTACCGCCTAGTAGATGAGAAGGGCAAAGATGCTGTCACCTGGCATGCCAAAGACCTCAAGCCCTACATCAAGTAAAGGCAATTACGGAGAGGCTCATGCAACATACAACATTCAAGTGGGACAGACACGATAAGCTAAGAATATAAATTCAATACTGTATGAATCGATCCTTTGGAGTCCTTTCCCTTGATCTTTACTTTTCCATCGTTTCTTTTTCCTCTTCCTTTCCTTTTTGCTCCCGGTAATGGTTGGGTTGCTCTAGTGTTGTTGGGTTTAAGTTTTTTCTTTCCTCCTTTTTTTTTCTCGCTAAAATAAAGAGTTTAAGAAGGGAATGAGTAGTAGAAATAATAATTAGGGTGGAGGATAGTTAGGGATATAGAGTAGGTGGTCAGTAGTTTGGACGGAGGGGTAGCGAGTAGTTAGCGTAGTAAGGGTTAGTTAGGGAATTAGGTTCGTAGGCTGGTAGCGTTGGAATTAATGTTGGGGCTCAGTGGGGGGATATTTGGAGAATGCGTTTGGTATTGGGAAAACACGGGACAGGCAATGAATAGAGGGAAAGTTTAGGCTGGGTTGTAATGGAATAGGGGTGGATGGGTAGACATATAAATATTACGTCGGGGTTAGATTGGGCAGGTTAGATAGGAGACGGTTAGGTAGGCTAGGGAGAATGGAGGGGTAGCATAGACGAGTGATCGTAGTTAGGTATTAGTGGGAGCAGAATAAAGACTAGCGTATTTGGTGGAGGGTGAGCAGTTGGTTAGGTTAGTTAGTAGAGGGTTTAGTTCGGGGATCTAGGGGTAGTTATCTAAGTGAAGGAGAAAATCGGCGTGTGGGTTCTGTGCAGAACCGCTATTTTTGTTTGGCCCGCGCGATTTCGACGGAGCAACAATGCTCCGCGAGCACTCGGCAATGGCCAGGGCACGCAAAACCACTCTTAATCGGGCGACGTTACCGCGCGAGTCGAATGCTGCTGCCCAAATATTATTCGTTTCCGTTTTGTTCATCGCTCGTTTTTTTTATTAACCGTTCTTTACTTTTCCTTTTTTCTTTGAGTGGATTTTGGGAAAATCCACTTGAAGAAGGGGGGTAATGTTACGGTCGCATTTCGCTGCGACCGAATAGTTGATAAATTTACAAAAAAAAAAAAAGAAGTCCTGAAGGACTTTGACTTGAGTCAAAAAGCCAATCAGGACTCTGGTCAAAAAGCCTGCAGGTCTAACCCAGACCACCCGCCAAACGTACATAGCGCAAGCACCACTCCACTGAGGCTCGTAGAGTAGTTTAAGAAATGGAAGTGAATAGAAATTTTATTTTAAGAATTGGATTATATAAACTCATCCGTGAATTACCAAGAATGGTAGAATTAAGTAGAAATAGAAATTAACTTTCTAGTGGTAAGTACAAGATAAGTGGTCACTAGGTTAAGGAAAACATCACCGAGCCAGCCCTGAGAAAATCATCGACGTCAAGCATCGCAAGAAGTCGCGAAGAAAAACCACTACACAAACTCATCGTCATACGTTTTCCTCCTTTTCTCTTTAATTATATCGATGACCTACCAATCAGCAATTATACGTAAACGCGGATGAAACGATTCTAGTTACCGGACATCACTCAAAACTTTGTATATCTTTCAATAATACATACCGTCTTCTTTGATGAATTGATCGACTAGACGAACACTTTACATCCACTGCCAACTCGGAATCCGTTGAGGATCAATTCAATCGATTGCGTGACGGTGAAGACAGCACGGAAACGGATACGCCGGTCAAGAAAACTCCATCACCGAAGAAGATAAAACCAATGCTATCGAGAAAAGAAACGCAACGATCGTCGTGGCACCGCATCGTTACCAGCCAAACGGAAACGTCTATTGTCCCCGCCGTCGGCGACATCGCGCAAACGTCTATTGTCCACGGATCATATCCTTTCGCCGAGCACATCGCGTGGCGGCAGCACAAATCTGGTCACTTCGATGCTGAATCGTTCAGTCGTCCAAGCACCAAACGTACCCGAGATTGATTTAAATACGGCCGCCCCGAATCTGAAGACTCACGACAGAACCAATGTAAACAATAACAACAGACAGACGCGAGCTGTCACTGGGAAATGTCGGAGTGACATCATTGGTGGAGAAACAGCCAAGATGGCCGTTGCGCAGACAGCTGATTCCAATCCAGTGAGTCCCACAACAGTGGTTCCAAAACCAGAGTGGGAATTGGAATGGTTCCGCAAACGAGCTGGGCCGTTACGCGGATTTTTGATAAATAGAGCTGGGAACAAAAGAAGGGGGTCTTTGTTTTCTTGGATCGTAAATTGGAAGAGGCTGGGCGATTGGACTGGGTGAACGTTCCGGAGCGTGTGAAGGAGGAAAAAAAATATAAAAAACGAGGAGATACCACGAGTCGAGGGAGAAAAGTGAACGAGGGGATCGAGACAACAAGGACACCGGCTGAGGAGCTTCCTGAACACCGCAGCAAAGGAAAACGCGCGTTGGAACGGCGGCCGCTGCATCTTCGCCAGGAGTGTTCGTGAGTAGATTAAGTAGTTTAAGTAGATTTAGTTTAAGTGTCTTTTATTTTTGATTAGAAGTGTAAAGCTCAGTGAAGTGTTTTCTTTCTTTCGCTTTCCTTTGTTTTTAATCGATATAAGTCGAATTTGTGCCGCATCTCCGTTCGGCGGTGAGGTCTGGCCTTACACGTGTTAGATTTGATATTCAGTGTCGCGACCCAACCAAATCCCAGTCAGGGTTTAGGTCGCGGGGCGATTGTCGGCGCACGACTGGGTGGCGCCCAAAAATATCAACATTACCCCGCCCCTCTTCGTGGGCAAAGACGCCGGGCACAATCGCCCACCCCGCAGCCATTAGAGGATTTGGGGGTAAAAGTGCGCGTAGCAAAATGCAGCATTATATAGGGGGTGTAAAGCTTAGTTAAAAATTAGCCAGATCCTCATGATGGTCTGTAATCTTGATGGAGATGATTTCGATAAAGGTTTTTCTACCGGACAGTTCTCCACGTGATGAAATCTGAACAAATTTTCATAAGTGTTTAATGGTATTATTTGGAAATTCCTTCCTTCTTGGCCGTTATTCTCGGTTTGATAATATCTGTGCAAATGTGTATTGAAGTGGTTTTGGTAGATCCCTCAAGTTTTCTCGTCTCGATTTCACGTCGTGCTCTATTCCCCAAAGCATTAACCGATTATTCCAGCTGCTTTATATTTTCCAGAATCATTGACTTATCAAACAAGTCCTTTATTGTATCAAGCCAGGATCCCATTTGTCAACGGGTGTTTTAAGGAAAGCATCAAAAAATAGTCCGACATTGACATGAAGTCGCGAAGCGTATCGAATTTTGTGTCTAAGTACAAATAAACTTTATCAGCATCCTTTCTTCCTTGATAAACATGTAAACAAAACTGAGCCAGGCTCGTCATTTCACCTAAATCAGGAATTTTACTATAATCTCTATCATCTTCAATGTGATTGTAAATTTTGTTTTTAATCTCACTCTGATAATAGGTGTACCAATCGGGTTTCACTCTTAAAAAGAACGACGATAAAACAGTTGGAAAGTTTATGTCTTTGTTATCTCTGGCATAGCTGATTCTGCAAAAGTCTGCATTATTCCATTTCAACCGCACATTATGATCGAGTTCTGGGATTTTAACTATCATTTCTAGACGGAAAATTTTCGATTCTTTCGAGATGGCTGAACGGCTGATTTTTTCATTGTATTTTCTCCATCTTCATCGTCATAAAATATGGAGCATTTAGAGGTACTATTCTGATGATGATTTCGGCTATTCCGACTTTCCAACTATAACCTAGCTTGCAAGACTTCGGCAATATGTTCTCAAAATATGTTAAAGTGTTTTTCGGGTAGGTACCCAAACAACTGTTACTCAAGAGACACACGTAGAACTTATCTTCTATTATGTTTACAGGCATTTTTAAATCCTATCCCATTCTTAACTTTTACCGTTCACTTTGTCGTGCGGGTTTTCTTATGGCAAAGTCAACCTCATAATGAGAAGGATTTAAACGAGATATAAATTGTTTCTCAGGTTTTGTTGCAACTTCCGGCTGAAACTCGAAATCCAACGCTACAGCACCTCTATAATCTGATTCATCCAAGTCATTGAAGACACCATCTAGTTCATTAATACTCATATCTGTTGGAACTGTATACTGTCTAATCCCATCATCAGCGGCTATTTCCCTATGGTCCTTGCCAGACTCATCATATGAATCGCCCATATTTTTTCTTATTTGGGAAACTGATTTGAGAGTTTTCGCTACTCCACTTTCTGACAAACGACATTTTCAAGCATGAGGTAACTCGTGGCACGTGGTGTCGTTTCATTTACTGATTTAAATATCTCTTCCACCCTTACAGGCGAAGTTTGCGTGAGTTGCTCATTTTTTTAATTACAAACCTCTTCTGAGTGGTGTTATGGCGCAGATTTTTATACTTTTGACTTGTGGTATGGTTTCCCAAACAAAGATTTTCAGCTTTCATTTTCATAACTGAATGTTTTGTTTGCCTTTGCCTTGCGTTTAAAAATTTGATAAGCACATTATTATACTGATACCATTTCGCCTTATTATTGAGGTTTTTGCTGTTCAATATCTTATTCATGTTTTTATCAATCAAACTCTGTGTACAAGTACTCAAAATTGTCTACTATAAGCACGCATATACCTACGGAGATATAAAAAGCATTTTATTAAGACTGCTGTTCTTATGCGTATTTCTTAATGTTAAGGAACCTATCACACCTGAAAGTACTCTTCCTAGTAATACAGGTAAAAATCGACCTAGTTGAAGTACTACTTTACGCTGTCGCGGAACAAATTTTTTTTGCATCAACAAGTTAACGCATGCTCTTTTTATATTTACAAAGCCGTGTGCAAGTTTTTCTAGATGGTGTCTGGTTACCCTTCAATGTATTATATGTGATTTCACAAAGAGTTGTGATTATTCCAGGATCGCCTGTTATCAGTATAGCCTTTCTTGAACACGGACTTGCATCTCTCAGAACATACAACATATGTTTGTTGTCCTTCAATTGTTTCATTCGCGACACCATTGTGTTCCTTGAAACTATCTAGGAAGCAATAACACGTTAAAAACGTTGCATTAAATATGTCGGTGCGAGAACATAAGGTGTCATTTATAACCTGTGTTAGGTCTATTAACAAATAGCTATGAGGCTGTTCAGTTAATTCTTTATATACTTTCATGAGCTCCGGACTGTTTTCAAGGTATATCTTGTCACAATCCCAACTTCGCGCTTAAACCCGAGGATCCAAGACCGAGTGCCCCACCATTTTGGACGCTCCTCGACCCCGGATGCCTCGTGTGTACGCAAGCCGCCGGGACTGGCACAAAGTCGACCGCATCGTGGCGGTCCCGATTTGACATTTTTATTTTCCGCGGCTAGATCACCGAGTCGTGGGTTTTAGAAAAAAAGAGAAACACCGGAACACATCCTCACACGCGTCACCAATGAAAAAACAATCACATCACTTGTTTTTATAATTTACATATGTATATATTTATTCATTTTGCAAAGCGATTGTTAAGATTTAGCTTACATCAATATTTCTTAAGATTTAGATAAGTGGACAATTAAAAAAAACATTATCATTTCCATTTTCACTTGGAAGAACTGTTCCTCCATTACAGGCAATAGCATTTTTTATAATTAATTATTTAGGCAACTCTCAACATTTTCTTTCTTTTTTCAAGTTCTAAGAAATCGTTTTTATTGTTTTTTTTTTACTTTTATATTAAGGATGGATGAAATTTCGCCTGCACATCCATTGATGATGCTTTTCGCGTGTTTTATTTAAATACCTGCTAATTCGCAACTTTTTCATTTGACGTCGTGGCATGTGTGGCAATCGTTTTCATCGTTTGAAATTGTGAGAAGTTCGCAGTTAATGTTCGTCGTCCATGCGCTTAATCCTTTTCCCAAACAACCGAAACTTATTTCCACCGTTTCTGACGCAATTGACCGGCAGAGTTTTCTTCCACCCAGGTGTGAGTCAACGGCACACAAACGATTGTCGTGTCCTTCTTCTGTCACGAGCTTCGCTGATTGGAATTTTCGGATGCAACTTCACCAAGTCCACTCGCACCGTTTTCGATCTAATTTCCGCACTCTAACAATGGCTGGGCCGCGTCTCAACGAATTCGCCTTCTGACTCCACTTTTTCCCTGCGAACTCGATATAATTCTCCACGACGACGACTCGCTGGCCATCCTACCAGTCTCCATCGCAACTCCACACACTCGACATTTCCGGCGTGTCGAACATTCGAAAAGCTACTTTTTCGCGTAGCGTCGCATGGTCGATCACTTGTATTCGCGAAAGCTCGAGCACGATCCAAGGGTTGGAGCGAGACGACGCGTTTTTACAGCTTTTTCAGAACTTGGCGAGCTATATACTTTCAGCCAATCGTTGCCAGGTAGGTATTTCACGGAATTATTTATTTCGGGCAGAAAAGGCGCGAAGATATTCTATATAAATAAAAATGAATTGCCGGAATGTATGTATGCGCATAGCTTCTGAACGACTGCACCAAATTGAATAATTCTTTTTTTTTTGTATTCGTTATTGTCAGGGCAAGGTTTGTATAATTTTGTTTTCAAATCGAACAGAATTTTTTTTAAATCTCATAATATGAAAAGTGAATGAGTGAATGAGACAGAAGACTGTGAGAGATGAGAGATGAGATATTCAATATATTGATATATTGACCAGTTGATAACTTGAACATTATTTTATAAATGACGTTTCCCTGTTTTGATTGTGGCGTCAGTGTCAATTAACAAAACAAGCCGCGAGGTGCGACCCTTGAGGTCCACACGGTCAACTTCCCAGTAATATCTACATAAACATCAACAACATTAAACACAATAATAATTTTGAAAATAATACTACTTTTAGTAATAACAATGAGAGGTATTCATAGCAGTAACAGGAATGAGTTAATATGAATCATATCGTCTACGGGAGGGTCCATTGATTATGTAAGGTTTTTGGTCGATGAGGACAGATTGAATATTCGGGCGGATCAATCGGTGGGGGCCTATTTGGTCTTGAAAATTTTGTATATGCAGTCAAAAATAGGTTCAATCGCATGTAAAAAGTAAAATGTATTACAGATGATGATGGGTATTGAAATCTTACGATTACTAAAAAATGAATCTACTAAAAACTACAATTTTTTATTCGATGAAAGCTTTTCAAAGCATATGATCTTGCAAAGTATTGACTACAAAACATTTTACTATTCAAAACGTTGATATCGCAACTGCAAATTTCATTGAAATGTTGTTGGTTTTCAAAATTTAAGCAGTTTTTTTAATTAAAAGACTCTAAAAACTCTTAAAAACCTGCTCAAATTATGCAAATATTTCAAAACTTTGATTGAATTTACAACATTTTTTTTAGAATAAAAGATATAAAGTAATATCATTCGTATGAACCCTCTTTACATGGTAACTTTGAAGGATTTTTTATTTTTTATTTAGTTGTTTCATAATCATAGAAAAACTTTTTGCTGGTTTCTCTTCAAAAAATGATAAGATTGTATAACTGTTATAAACTGGTATCACTGTTCTGTGCAAATCAAGTTAAAAAAATATTTTTTATGAAAAAAAAACCATAATTTTTCGCATTTTCTTCTATTAAATTCAAAAAACGGCAGGAACAAATTTTTATAATATTAAAAACTTCACAAAGATATTAATACACGTCAACTGACACCATAATGATGCAAATATTATATCTGGTTTGTGAGATATAGTGAATGATAAAAATGACCTTGAAAATCATGATGACTTATAATGATTTTTTATTTTTTATTTAATTTTTTACGTAATAAAGAGAAAAAGTTTTGTTCGTGTTTCTACAAACATTGTTTGAAGTATATAAATTTTGCAAACACTCATTACTAGATTTCGCAAATCAGGTTAAAAATTTATTTTGTATGAAAAAAAACCTAATTTTTTGCACTATTTTTTCTTAAATTAAAAAACAGCTCGAAGGATTTTTTTCTCAAATTTGACAGATTCACACGGATATGATTAAGCATCCATTGACATCTAAACTATGTAAATCGTATGTTTGGTTCGCGAGATATAATGCAATACACAAAAGACCTTGAAGATCACGATTACTGTTAATGTTTTTTTATTTTTTATTTAATTTTTTACGCATTTATGAGAAAAACGTTTGATGTTATTTTTACAAACACTGCTTGAAGTGTATAAATTTTATAAAAATTGAATACTGTCTTTCGTAAATCAGGTTAAAAATTTATTGTTTATAAAAAAAACCAATTTTTTGCACTTTTTTTCTTAAATTTAAAAACGGCTGAAACGAGTTTTTTTAAAATTTGATAGATTCACAAAAATGCTAATACGCGTCTATTGACACTTTAACCATGCAAATCGTATGTTTGGTTCGCGAGATATGTATAACGCATGACAGAAATGACCTTGAAAATCATGATGCCTGTTGTTGATTTCTTATTTTTTATTCAATTTTTTACGTAATCGTGAGAAAAAGTTTTGATGTTGTTTTCACAAACGCTGCTTGAAGTATATAAATTTTATAAAAATTGAATACTGTCTTCCGTAAATAAAGTTAACAATTTATTGTTTATGAAAAAAAAACCTAATTTTTTGCACTTTTTTTCTTAAATTAAAAACGGCTCCAACAATTTTTTTCAAAATTTGATAGATTCACGCAATTGCTAGTACGCGTCGATTGACACTTTAATCATGCTAATCGTACGTTTGGTTCGTGAGATATAATGCAAGACAGAAATGACCTTCAAAGGGGCGAAACAGCAACCCCCCCCCCCCCCCGAACGAAGTGTCCCAAAAACTAATCAGCTCTTAAAATTGCAAAGACGCTTCAATTGACACCTCAATAAAGTCGATACGACTTTGTTTACGTGAGTTATGCTCGTAGAAAAAAGTGTCCACGAACGTACGTACGTACGTACACACACACACATACATCTCCCTTTCTAAAACACTTTATATATACTCTATAGACCTCAAAACGTAAAGAAATGTTGAAAATTTCAATTTTGATTTTCGAGGCGATTACAAGAACTTCCCATATACTGGGAAGTTAACAATATGGCTTAAGATATTTTGCAATACGATAGAAATGCTTTGAGTCAGTCCGTACAAAGTAAAGACCCATTTTTAAATCACCAGCAAAAAACAGCTTACGATACGATAATAAAAGCAGTTAATGCCAGTAATGGAGGTATTTTTTTCCTTGATGCACCCGACGGAACTGGAAAAACATTCTTGATTTCATTAATTTTAGATACAATTCGGGCACAAAGTAAAATAGCACTGGCAGTAGCATCATCTGGGATCGCTGCCAAATTGTTAGAAGATGGAGGAACCACTCATTCTGCGCTCAAACTGCCATTAAATTTGCAAACAATAGATAAACCGACGTGTAATATAACCAAAACATCAGCAATGGCGAAAGTGCTACAAAATTGTAAATTAATAATTTTGGATGAGTGTACGATGGCACACAAACGAGTATTAGAGGCACTAAATCGAACATTAAGAGATTTGCGTAGCAATCAGAACCTCTTCGGAGGCGCGATGATTCTACTGGCTGGAGATTTTCGTCAAAAGCTGCCATTCATTTCCAGATCAACAGCTGCTTATGAAATAAATGCTTGCTTGCTTGCAGGCATCAAATTTATGTGTGGCGTTACAAAATGATATATCGTCAGAAATGTTTTCAAATGCATTATTAGACATTGGCAATGCGAAAATTCATGTTGACACTTCTACTGGCCTCATTTCGTTTTCACCAAATTTTTGTCAATTCACAACGTCAAAGGAAGAATTAATATCGAAAGTGTTCCCAAATATTGGTGTAAATTATAAAAACCATGCTTGGTTGAGCGAACGAGCCATTTTAGCAGCGAAAAATAAGGATGTAGATGATTTAAATATAAAAATTCAGAGTCAAATTGATGGACAAATGGATTCATTTAAGTCGATCGATTCCATTATCGATCCAAACGAAGTAGTTAATTATCCAACTGAATTCCCAAATTCATTGGATTTGCCACGATTACCGCCACACAATTTACAGCTCAAGGTTGGCTCTGTGATAATTATGTTACGCAATCTGAATCAGCCAAAATTGTGCAACGGAACAAGACTTGCCGTTGAAAAAGTTATGAGAAATTTGATTGAAGCTACTATAATCATAGGAAAGTTCAAAGGCGAGGCTGTGCTTATTCCAAGAATACCACTAATGCCAACTGACTTTCCTTTTGAATTTAAACGTGTCCAGTTTCCAGTGCGCCTTGCATTCGCAATGACAATTAATAAATATTAAGGCCAATCGTTTGAAGTGTGTGGAATAAACCTTGAATTTCCGTGTTTTTCGCATGGGCAGTTATACGTTTTGTGCTCGAGAGTCGGCAAACCATCGGCGCTATTAGTTTTCTCTCCAGAAGGAAAAACGAAAAATAGTGTACATTACAAAGCATCACAATAGTTATGGTCGAATTATTTATGGTAATTTTATTTCATTCTATGGCCGTATTGTAAACGGTAGATTGAATTTACCGGAAGTGTTGCATTTCCTTAGTCCGCGACTGTACACCAACCGTGTGAAGCCGAGGCGGGCCTAAATAGTAAAACAAATCTTTCAGGAATTTATAAAATATTCACGAAAAAAAATATGGCGGTACGAAGTTTGCCGGGTCAGCTAGTTGAAAAATAATTATAATGGGTACGCAAAAATCTGTTTAGCGAGGTGAAGAAATTGATGCTTGTCTCGTGGGCTCTTGAAGCATACGAGATACTTTCAGTTTAGCAAAATATCTCTGCAAAATTTTTCCTGATAGGAAACATTCTGAGTCACCAGAATGACGAAAAGTTATGATGATAGGATCCTTTTATAAACACCTCACATGCCTGTCTTGAAAATATATTTAACATCATGTCGTCCAGTATAATTAGCATTGGTTGATTAGTCCTGTTTAGAAATTCTTCAGGAATAAAGCTCATACATTCTATATATATATTGTTTAGAAATTCTTCAGGAATAAAGCTCATATATTCTATATTCTTATAGGGCATATGTTGGTATTGCTTGCTTCTCAGCATTGCAGCAAACAATTTTCTTCCCTGACGGTCGTATCATCGCCCCGTTTCTAAGAATTTTTTCCACAAATGTCGTCGTTCCACAACCAAACAGTCCAGGTAGCATCATTGTAAAACGATGTTTAAAGTGCAGCATCTTTTCGCGTTTG
Source organism: Oxycera nigricornis (assembly GCA_963942545.1). Lineage (NCBI taxonomy): Eukaryota > Metazoa > Arthropoda > Insecta > Diptera > Stratiomyidae > Oxycera > Oxycera nigricornis. Next base: position 78,241,429 of record OZ012662.1, read on the forward strand.
AAAAAGAAGAAATTCTTCTAAAAGCCATTACAAAACTTTTAGTAGAGGACAAATTGTAGATGACCCGCACGAAAAAACTTTAAAAGTCACCGTGTTGCTATGAGGGGTATTGATAATCTTTGGCAGGCAGATCTGATTGATATGACTGCGTGTGCATCTGAAAATCATGGTTATAAGTTTCTATTGACAATAATTGATACATTTTCCAAGTACGATTGGATCTGCCCGTCAAAAGTAAAAATTCCAATGATGTAGCTAAGGCTATGGAATCAGTTCTTAAACAAGGACAAATTTATTGCTAGCGGTGAAGACGTTATCACTTAAAAAGCCATAAAGTCCCACATGCCGTTTTTTTCTTCTATACTGAAAATTTTTATGCAAACATTTCTGATATCGCTTTTAATGATCGAACCCGTCAACCTCTGTGATATCATCTGCAGATTATAAACGTGCTCGTTGTGTGGTGAGATTGGTGCTATACCAGCTCCGTGCAGGTGAGGGTTCCGCTTTCTGTACTCATCTATAGAGATGATGAATTTCTTCCTGCAGAAATACAGAATTTAGTTCTGGGAAGGAGGAGGAATAATTGGAACCTACGAGCAATCTTTGGATTGCATCATGTTTGGCGCTGAGCAATGCTCGTGCAGCCGATATGTGCTAAGTTATAGGTTGCTACTGTAAAAAGCAACACTTTGCCACTGTGAGGCAAGGGTTTTATTTTTGCCGATGATAGGCAAAGTATCGCAAGGGTGAGGCTGCCGATAACCAGGCAGGTATTAATTAATCTACACACTTCTTGCGAGGTCTAAAAAGACTGTCTTTATTTTTCTAATTCTTCTTCTTTTATACAATTTAAACTTACTCCCTACTCTAAAATCTATAACATAAATTTCCAGTACTTAATTGAAATTCCCTTACTTTACATTTTAATATAAACAATCCAACACTAATCATATGGTTTCTCATGAATACAATTGCCCTAATTAGAACTCATATTACTTGTCGAGGGCATTACTCTAGAATTTATCGTTACTAATATTCATGATTCATATCCATAGTATCCATATTCATTTCATTGATAACCATTAGCCAAATCTGGCAGTGTAATGAATAGATCGGTTCGTGTACGTGTTATAAGCTTTAGCCCAATGCATGGTTTGTGTACATGCTACTAAGTGTAGTACGTTCATTTACCTATGGTTTATGACCATACTACACCCCCATCGTTTTAGGTGATGAGAGTTTTGGAACAAATTCGAATCTAAATTTGGAATGAAATTTGAATCTATTTGGTAAGTGTTTGGATTTGTGTATTACAATTACTTTATATTATTATTATTTTATTTTTTTGATTATAGCGATCTTATGATTACTTTAATTATTAACTAATACTATGTTATATATTATTACAAGATTATATAACAATTACTACTGATTAAAATTTTTTTTTCATAGCTCTTCAATTTTTATTATTTTTATAACTTTTACTACTTTAATTGTTTCTTTTCATAAATCTTCAGCCTATTATTGTGTATCCATTTATTTTTATTTTCAATTTCGATTAACGTATTTACACCTTTGGACTCTAATACTCTATATGGGCCTTTGTATGGTTTTTCATTTTTTCTTCTATTTTCTGATTTGACTAATACCAGGTCACCTATTCTAGCATTTAGCGGATTGTTGTAAGATTGTTTGTTAATCCTTGCCGTTTTTGTTTTCTCAATTAATTCTTTAGCTTTTGTTAAAGACATTTTGAGTCCAAGTTTCACTTCGTTTACGTAATTTTCTAAGTTGTAAATTTTTTCAGAATCTTTCAAAATATCGTTAGGTAAATATGAGAGTTTGCCGAAAACTAATTCATAAGGAGTGTAATTTGTGTCTACATGTGGTGTTGTATTATAGGAGAATGTATAAAAAGGTAACCATTCGTCCCAATTATTGTTATCAACAAAACACAGTAGATATTCGTTTAGGACACGGTGATTTCGTTCTACTACTCCTAAAGTCTCATGATGGTATGGGGTTGAAAATATCTGCTTAATTTGTAGAAAATCACATATTTCCTTCATTAAACTGTTAGTGAATTCGGTTCCTAAATCCGTCTTGAGAATTTTAAAATGACCATATAAAAGAATGAAGTTATTTACAAATGCTTTCGCTACAGTAGTAGCATCCTTACTTTCTATGGGTATAGCAGTCACATATATTGTCAACTCACACTGAATAGTGAGAATGTATCGGTAATTATTTGCAAATCTTAGTGGTCCAACAATGTCTGCGCTCACAATTTCAAAACTGGTAGCCGGTGTCCCGGTTTTAATCATATTTTCCTTTGTGTGTTTGGTTATTTTATTATTTTTACATATTTCGCATTGGCTTACGTGCTTCTTTACCATTTTGTTCATATCCTTCCAACAATATCTCTGTTTTAGTTTTAATAAAGTTTTATGTACTCCTGTATGTCCTCCGTGTGGCGAATTGTGATATTCATAAATTAATTCTTTTTTTTATCGACGTTTAGAATTCGTAAGGGTGGTTTATATATTAGTATTTTCAATTCATCTTTCTCTTCCCGTTGCAACGCATTAAATAGCTTCTTGAATTCGTCTTTCGGTACGTACCTAAATATATCATCATTTCTCGCGGGTGCTAGTGCCTTTATGCTATTGTTCTGTGAATAGGTTAGCAATTTCTTCATAACAGAAACTAATTTCGTGTATGAATTATCATTACTGTTTTCACGAACTATCAGCTTATCGTTGACTGAAACGGATTTCTTGTCATCTTTATCACTGTAGCGCACTATAATATTATCTTTCTCCATAGCTATGTGTATATCATCATTTTTAATTCCACTGCTGCGCAAATTATTAAATTTCAATTTTAGAGCTCCTTTAATATCTGACAGTGAAGTGCATTCAAACGCATGGAGGTGATCAATCTCTTCGTTTTTGTTATCACTTTTGTTGCAGATTTCTGAATTATTAGTCCCCTTTTTTGTTTACTTCTCGTAATCGCCAGTAGCTTTTTGCTAACATTATTATCATTTGTCGGAGGTATCATTGATTTAAGTATATCAGAGTTAATTTGTATTCTTGATAGTGCATCCGCATTCGTGTTTATATTCCCCTTTTTATATATAATTTCAAAGTCGTAATCAGACAGGTCTAGACGTATCCTGGTTAGTTTCGAATATGGGTTTTTGTGAGTGAACAAAGATACTAAAGGTCTATGATCAGACACAACTGTAAACTTTCGTCCATATAAATATGGTCTGAAAAAGTTAATTCCCCAGTGTATCGCTAACAGTTCCTTTTCTGTAATAGGTTTATTTAATTCGTGCTTATTTAAGGATTTACTCGCGTACGAGATTGGTAAATCTTCACCAATTTCTCCTTGAGACAATATAGCTCCTAATGCGAAATTTGATGCGTCTGTGGTTAAAATGAAAGGTTTATCAAAATCAGGATATTGTAAAATTGGAGGTGAAATCAATTTACGTTTTAAGAGATCGTATGCTTTTTGCTGCTCTTCTTCCCAGATAAATGGTGTTTTCTTCTTTAAAAGGGAGTTCAAACTTTTTGCTGTTTCCGCAAAGTTTGGTATGAATCGACGATAGTAGTTGCAGAAAGCTACGAATCTTCGCACTTCATCCGCGGTCTTCGGGATGGGATAGTTTTTGATAACTTCATGTTTAGCAGGGTCGGTTCTTATACCATCTGCTGTAATTAAATGTCCTAAATAGACTACTTCGGATTTTAAAAATTTACATTTGTTCGGATTTAGTTTCAAATTGTATTTACGAAGTCTCTGCAAAACTTTTTTTAAATTCTCATTATGATGTTTAATGCTGCATCCGAAAACCATGATATCATCCACATATAGGAATGCTGAATCGCTTAAACCAGTTAGTGCAATGGTAAGCATCCTTTGAAAGCTATTCGATGATATTTTCAATCCAAAAGGTAATCTTTTGAAATGATAATGTCCATCGTTAGTTGAGAAAGCAGTTAAAGGTCTTGATTCCTTTTCTAGTTCGATCTGGTGAAACGAACTAGTCATGTCCAAGGTAGAAAAATACTTTGCCCTACCTAGCTTGTCTAGGACATCTTCCAATCTTGTCAATGGAAACTTATCGTTCACCAGTTTGTCGTTTAGCTTTCTGAAATCAACGACTAATCTCCACTTCTTTTTATCATCTGAGCTCTTCTTAGGCACTACTAGCAAGGGTGAGTTGTATGGACTTGTGGATTGTTCGATAATGTCATTATCTTCTAGTCCCCGTACTTGCCTAATTATTTCATCATTTTGTGTGTGTGGTAATCTATAGTTTTTAATATAGACTGGGCTTTCGTCGCAAGTTTTGAGTTTTTGTTTATAGAAGTTATTCTTTGTGAGGTGTTCACCTTCAAGATGGAATACGTCTTGGTACTCCTCAATAATTTCTAATAGGCTTTTGTTTGCCTGACTGTCGAGACTGTCTGTATTCATAACTTGAACTAATTTCGCTAAGCGTTTTCTGTCAAATTTCTGATTGGATTTTAATATATTATAATTTTGTAATGGTTCTACTTCTGTTTGAAAGTTTCTCAGAGTTATGTCATGATCATTTGTATTAAGTATTTTCACATGACATGTACCTTTTGCTGGAATTATACAGTTACTCAAATATAACCCCTTTTCAATCTCTTTGTTTAAAATTACACTGTCTTCATTTCTGTCTACGTCTATAGGTATTATCATTTCTGTTCTTGCGGGAATCTTAATATTTGCCATGTTAACTCTTCTGGTATACATGGGTAACACTATATCTTTATCTTGAGTATTGAAGGATATGGTATATGTTTCGTAGTCGATTTTACACATGAATTTTATTAGCATATCACGTCCTATAATGCCATCAGTTTCGATTGGAAAATTCTCGTCTACCGTATGAAATGTATTGGATATGATTGTATCCTCAATGTTAAAATACAATTTTATAGTTCCTAAAGACCTTGTGGTTTCATTCGTGATACCAGTGAGTTTGCATTTATTGTGAGTTTCAATATTGAATTGTGTTGTTTGATTATTGATTTTATATATAGAGATGTCAGCACCCGTATCTACCAGTAGCTGTAGCCATCTCTTATCGTTTTCATTAAAAATTCTAATGTAATTCGTGCTTACACCCGTTATCCTATATATTTTACTATTTATTCTGTAATTGGTATTATTGTTGGCATTATTTACTTTGTTTCTTCCGGGAGGTTGCCGAGTTCCTCTCGGGAATCTATCGCGTTTCCCTGGTTTTCTACTATTCTTATTCTTCTAAAGTTTTGTCTGTTAAAATTGTTATTACCTCTACGATTATTGAAGTTAATTTGATCTCTATTGTAGTTGTTGTTACGATATCTAATGTTATTCTGTATATTATGTCTAGGTTGACTATAGTTAAAGTTTTTACGCGGTTGATAACGTTTATCATTGTAGTTACTGTTAGACTTATTCTGACTATATTGTCTCCTACCATGAAAATTGTTATGTTTGTTATCTCTATTTATATGCAAAATATTACTTTGCTGTAATTCATTATTTTCGATTTCAGTTGCTAATGTAATAGCTTCGCTGAAATTTTGTGGTCGTGCTGCGAACACGGTGTTTCTAATTTGGTCATTTAAACCGTTTTTAAAGACAGTAAGTGCATAGGTATCGTTGATGGTTTTGATTGCTTGCTTAGCAATGTCGTTAGTGCTAGTACCTAACTCGCTGATTTGTAGTTGGTTTAAGTCATTTACCAAGTTTAAAATTTTGTCTTTGTACGTCGCAATGGGCATACGATTTTGGGTGATATTAGCAAGTTGTGTATGGATCTGAGGTATTGTTTTATTGTTTTTATATTTGAGTCGTAACTCAGTTTCTAAAGAGTTTATACTACCAATAGACGTTGTGTTCAGGCGCGTTCTTACATTGGTACTCAGTTTAATATGTATAACTAGATTCAGCAATTCTCTTTTACCTTCGGATGTTAATTTATTTTCTAATAATTTTATTATTGTCAAGAATGTGTCTAACTCTGAAAATTTCCCGTCGAAAGTGGGTACAATTTTCATTGCTGTCTCAATATTGAATTCCGCCATTTCTGTGTAGATTACGTTATCTTCTATTTTTACTAAGATATTTGCAGCTTTTAGCCGATGTATTAGTTATGTAATTAAGTTGTTACCGGTAGATGAAAAGATTGTTTTTAATTCTAGTTCTTCACCTTCTTTAAGGTTGTTGAATATTTGTTTTTTTGTTTTTTAAACATTGTTCCGTCCTAACACAATATTTCTGTCAACAATTTTTCTCGCATACTTCTTTTGTTTGTTGTTATAGATGTATACAACAATAAATATGATGAAAAAAATAGCAGAAGTACTGATTGTTTGTTTATAATCCCCGAAAATATTCGCATTGTTACTGCAGTTATTGCCCGTTATTGCTTAATTTATTAAAAGAATGTTTTAAAGATACAATTTTATATTCCTTTTAATGATAGAAACTAATTTCAACAATTTTTATTTTTTTCTAAGGCTATCTAGTCTAGTTTTAAATGTTTTGCGTAGCTCTCCTGATGAGATGTGGATCATGCGATGAAGAATTGCCTTGTCGCGTCGCAATTTGAATGCTTGTCCTCCACGTTTTCTACGTAGTACTTTTGGGATGAGTGGCTCCTTCTGATGCTTTTTCCGGCAAAATTCTTCAAGTCTTCTCGGACGTGGGCCAGGATTTGGCGATGGCGTATATATTGGTGTCTGTTGATTAGCTTCGTTACGTCTTTTCTTTGTCGCGAATTCTTCTGTGAGGATTACGCATTTTTCGAACACTCGTAGAAATTCATCCTCTGTAGTAATTTCTCCGTCTTCGATCTCTGTCGCTGTCGTTGTAATTGGTCCGTGATTAGCAGGATCGTGGGTTGCAGGTTCGTGGGTCGCACGATCGCCATGTGGTGAGATTGGTGCTATACCAGCTCCGTGCAGGTGAGGGTTCCGCTTTCTGTACTCATCTATAGAGATGATGAATTTCTTCCTGCAGAAATACAGAATTTAGTTCTGGGAAGGAGGAGGAATAATTGGAACCTACGAGCAATCTTTGGATTGCATCATGTTTGGCGCTGAGCAATGCTCGTGCAGCCGATATGTGCTAAGTTATAGGTTGCTACTGTAAAAAGCAACACTTTGCCACTGTGAGGCAAGGGTTTTATTTTTGCCGATGATAGGCAAAGTATCGCAAGGGTGAGGCTGCCGATAACCAGGCAGGTATTAATTAATCTACACACTTCTTGCGAGGTCTAAAAAGACTGTCTTTATTTTTCTAATTCTTCTTCTTTTATACAATTTAAACTTACTCCCTACTCTAAAATCTATAACATAAATTTCCAATACTTAATTGAAATTCCCTTACTTTACATTTTAATATAAACAATCCAACACTTATCATATGGTTTCTCATGAATACAATTGCCCTAATTAGAACTCATTTTACTTGTCGAGGGCATTACTCTAGAATTTATCGTTACTAATATTCATGATTCATATCCATAGTATCCATATTCATTTCATTGATAACCATTAGCCAAATCTGGCAGTGTAATGAATAGATCGGTTCGTGTACGTGTTATAAGCTTTAGCCCAATGCATGGTTTGTGTACATGCTACTAAGTGTAGTACGTTCATTTACCTATGGTTTATGACCATACTACAGTTGTACATCTGCGAATATGCTCATAGGAGTTGTAGAACTAGTAATGGACCATTTGATGCACTTGATAACTTAAAGTTGCCGTCAGATCTTTACTGGAATGTTTACTCTGGAAAATATAAATAGACCAATGTACATTTTTTCATTAACAAAAAACAAATTACTTTTACGAATCCCGGACTTCTAGTCATCATTGATGGCATAAATAAACTGCGTTGATCTTCAAGCAGGTATTGCATTTTACAGACAACTCCTCATAAATCAGTATTTTCAATTCATTCAACTTACCAACAAAACACACAGTTATCAAGCATTTCACCGCAATAGCATCACTACGTTCGTAAATTACATCCAATGCACGTTTCACCAAGAACACACATCCAGTCCCGCACACACACCCACCTCACAATCTGCTTCCCTAGCCGTCGTCTCGAAGCATTCCAAGGATTTTCGAGCCTATATGCACAAAAGTATTTCAAAATACGCGTAGCCGTCGACTCAAAACAAACCGGTATCTTCGTGAGCACGTGCTTTTGCTTATGATAACACCTCTCTTGCATCTTTCGTCGAATTGCATCTTCGCGAGCACATGCCTTCGCTTATGAGCACAACTCTTTTGCTTTTACGCTACGAACGTAGCTGCGTGATTTTTCTACAACACTTTCATTCAAAACAAGTGATTTTCGATCTTGCTAGAACTATATTCCATAGTCAAAACCAGACCTCCATACAAAATGCTACCTAGTCACTGATACACTTTGGGCTTTTCTTGATCTCGGAACTAACATACTTTGAACATGTGTAGGGGTACAGCCTGTCCCTATCAGGCGCTGTGCAAAAATGGCTTAAAATATATGTCTTACTTACTTATATGTAATGTAGCGTAGTGTTGAAAAAATAAGCCTATGTGAATTAAGATTGTGTTTTCTTCATTCTCAACGGATAATTTGATATTTTTGGAAAGTGTGGAGAAAATATAGTCGGTTGCCCATGTTGCGTGATGCTTCAGCTCCTTTTTTCTTGCATGTTCGGGGTTCCGGATCAGCACGGATCCAGTTCCCATTTAGGATTCCGTGGGCACGGCAGCCCTGACGCAGGAACGGTTGGCGCTTTTTTCTTTCGAATTTTTTTCCCACGGCTTCTCCGTGGGTGAAAGCCTAGTGTGATAGCCCAGCCCGTGCTCGGGAGAGCGAAAACGGACCGTAACAAAAAGTTATTCCTCAGTTTGAAAAAATGGCACTCCCATGACATTAGCAGAGAAACAGACTCTAGCTACTCGCGCAGTAAACGCTATTGAAGTTACTTTCATTGACCTTAATAGTAGTCTCAACATTCGTTCGTTTTGAATGGGATTAATTAACAGTACTCCTGCAGAAATGCTTCATGGAGAAATTATTGTGTTCCAGGTCAAATTAATGTTTTAAAAATCGTTTTCAGAATCTAAATTCTAGCCATAGTAGAGTTTCCTCAGGAAAAAATTTCATTGTAAAAACTTTGAACAATTGCACACGTGTTTTTAAATGAGTCAATAGGGTTAAACCTTTGACATGCTCACTTTTGAAAAGATCTTTTAAAACAAGCCACGAGATGCAACCCTTGATGCCTAGATGAACAACTTTCTAGGAATATATATATGAGAAATGTTAAAAATAAATACAACCACCCGTTAGATCCGACCTTTGAAATACACACGGAAATTTCTCCAGTTATGTATATCTAAAAATTAAAAGTAATAACAATGAAAATAATAATGTTCTAAATAATCTCTGAAAAGAATTCAAAAAAAAAACTTCAGATGCAACAATAACAACATTTTGTAAAAGATGATTTAAAAGTGATTATTTATCCGTACTCTAAATTTAGGTTTTGATAGCTTCAAGAATGATTTCCTTTGTTTCGCGAACAAATCACAGCCTCTTCTCCCAAAACACTTGATTTTCTGCTTGCATACCATAAGCTGGAAAGTACTTGGTACTTAATTTTTCGACGATTTATAATATCAATTGCAAAAAATAAATTTTATCTATCTTTGCTTCCGCCCACATATGATTGATACACACTCTTCAGGTATACCATCAAGTTCAAATATGCTCCAAACGATTTGACAATCCATATCTCCGTGATTGGAAAGAAATTCGTGAAACTGGCAAACCACTCGTTCCTCCCGAGCTGTTTTAATATTTTGCAGATGCAAAACAAAATGTGGATCAGCTTTTGGATGTTGCAAAGTAGGTCTGCTCAGCATTTTCTTTGAATTGTTTTCATGAAATTTGCTAGAACTAAGACAGTACTAACAGTTTATTTGACGAAGAAAATTTAGAAAGCGATTTTAGAACAATGTAGGCTATAAGGGTACAATACCTTTCACAGGCAATGTTTGAAAAAGACTACGAAATTCATTTTATTTACCAAAATAAGGTCCATTTAAAAGACAAATGCTCCAAAAATGCACTCAAGTTGCGGGAGGTGTCAATTATCCTAGAAACTTGTGTAATAAAACTTTATTACCCCGCTGGCGCATTGAATGGTCAGCGCCTTGCGGTATGTAGTCCTTACATATCGTCCTTCCATTTAATTGTCTGGATCGGTACTCCGCAAGGGAGATACCAGTTTTGGGGCTTTGTAAGAAACAGGGACTCGTAAAGTATACAGATGGGTAGATTAAGAGGGAGAAGACCTTACCGGCAAATCATTGCTGTTGCCACAAATTTGGCGCAGGATCCAAGACCCAAGCGTCTGATATTTCTAATCCACGTCACGGCCTGCGAGTCTACGTCTTGCCAAATTACGGCAAGCAGGACTGCAGGTGTTGATAGTTGCCAAGTCACGGCAGTACAAATCAAAATCCTGTTTTTCGATTTGAGTCGATCAGAAGAAGACTGATCTCGTCCTTTAATTCAACATTTCTTAAATACTATTTTTCATGTACAACTTACAACTAATTACATAATCCCTACCCTAAAAATCGTATTTACAAAATTAAATCTTATATTCCTAGTACGTGACCAATACTCAAAATAAGTAATAAACTATAGTACTTTATTGACCTAATTTATTACTTCATAAACAGAACTAGAGTCCAATACTCATAATTTTGTCTACGCGCATAAATTATGAGAAGCACTTGACTATTGCAGCACATACATGTACATGTAAGATGCTTATCATCTTATTAGTTCTGTCGCCGGCCAGATAATTAATGTGCATCGGCTGCCATATGGGCTACGTGACTTTTCACGTGCGTAATGTAGATCACGGATCACTTGTGTGGTAATTTATGTGGGCTATTTTATGTGGGTTCACTACACCCTTAACCTTTTGAGTTGAGAGTTTGGATCCAAATTCGAAACTAAGAGAAAAAAAAATTTATTTTTTGATTGGTCAGGTGTTAGGATTGGATTTTTAAATTTTGCATTTTTTTTGTATTCTTATATTTGATATTTATTCTTTTGAAAAATCTTAAGTCTATTATTATGTATCCATTTTGTTTTATTGTCTATGTCTAGTAATGAATTTACTTTGTTTTTTTTCTATTACTCTAAATGGACCTTTATACGGTTTTTCATGTTTTCGCTTATTCTCTACTTTTATTAACACAAGATCATCTATTTTAATATTTAGCGGATTTGAATAAAGTTTTTTATTGGTTCTTGCAATTTTAGTTTTTTCGATTAAGTCTTTTGCTTTCGTTAGAGACATCTTTAATCTAAGTTTTAGTTCATTTTTATAGTCATCAAGATTGTATATTTTATCTGAATCTTTTAAAATGTCGTTAGGTAGGTACGAGAGTTTGCCAAAAACCTAGTTCATAGGGTGTGTAATTTGTATCAACGTGTGGGGTTGTATTATAAGAGAATGTATAAAAAGGTATCCATTCATCCCAATTGTTGTTATCAACGAAAGATGGCAAATATTCGTTAAGGACTCGGTGGTTCCTTTCTACTACACCTAACGTCTCATGATGGTAAGGGGTTGAGAATATTTGTTTAATCTGAAGTAACTGGCATATTTCCTTCATTAGGCTATTGGTAAATTCAGTCCCTAAATCTGTTTTTAAAACTTTAAAATGACCGTATAATAATATGAATTTATTTACTAAAGCTTTTGCCACTGTTGTAGCATCCTTACTCTCTATGGGTATAGCAGTTATGTATTTAGTTAATTCGCACTGAATAGTGAGAATGTATCTATAATTTTTGGAAATTCTTAACGGGCCAACAATGTCTGCGCTTACTATTTCAAAGCTTGTAGACGGTGTATTAGTTTTCATCATTTTTTCTCTAATGTGCTTAGTGATCTTATTCAACTTGCACTTTTCGCATTGATTTATGTGCTTTTTGACCATTTTCTTCATATTCTTCCAACAATATCTTTGTTTTATTTTCAGTAATGTCTTGCGTACTCCTGTATGTCCTCCATGTGGCGAATTGTGGTATTCATTAATTAGTTCTTGTTGTTTTTCGGCGTCCCGAATTCTTATGGGCGGTTTATATATCAGTATTTACAGTCTGTATTTCTCTTCACGTTGCAACGTATTAAATATATTCTTGAACTCATTCTTTGGTACGTACCTAAATATATCATCATTAGAAGAAAGTGCTAGTGCATTAATGCTATTGTTCCGTGAATAAATTAGCAATTTCTTCATGACAGAAACTAATTTCGTGTACGAATTGTCATTGCAATTATCGCGAACTTTCAGTTTATCGTTGGCGGAAACGGGTTTCTCGTCATCTTTATCACTGTAGCGCACTATTATAAAATCTTTCTCTTTATTTATTCCATGATCATTTCCTTTGCTGCTGAAAATATTATCTTTCTTATTCCCTTTGTAATTTCTGGAAATATAATTTTTGTTTTCGCTGAAAATATTATTTTTGTTTTCTTTCTTTTCACTGCGTAGTATATTAAATTTCAATTTCATAGACCCTTTTATATCTGACAATGAAGTGCAATCAAACGCATGGAGGTGATCAATCTCTTCGTTCTGGTTGTCACTTTTATTGTTGATTTCTATATTATTATTTTCGCCTTGTAACTTTTTTGTCTTGCTCCATGTTATTGCTAGCAATTTTTTGCTGATGTTCTCATCGTTCGTTGGAGGTATCATGGATTTTAACATACTCGAATCAAGTTGTATTCTTGACAGTGCATCTGCATTTGTATTTATATTGCCCTTTTTGTATATTATTTCGAAATCGTAATCTGATAGATCTAGCCGTATTCTTGTTAGTTTTGAAGATGGATTTTTGTGCGTAAACAGGGATACTAAAGGTCTGTGGTCAGATACGACTATAAACTTGCGTCCATCCAAATATGGTCTGAAAAAGTTTATACCCCAATGTACAACAGTTCCTTTTCTATGATCGGTTTGTTTAATTCGTGCTTATTCAAAGATTTGCTCGCGTACGAGATTGGTAAATCTGAACCAATTTCTCCTTGAGATAGAATAGCACCTAGTGCGAAATTTGACGCGTCCGTAGTAAGTATGAATGGTTTTTCGAAATCAGGGTATTGAAGTATCGCAGGTGAAATCAGTTTGCGTTTTAAAGTTTCGTAAGCTGTTTGCTGCTCTTCTTCCCAAACAAACGGTGCTTTTTTCTTTAAGAGTGAATTCAAACTCTTAGCCGTTTCTGCAAAGTTTGGTATGAAGCGACGGTAGTAGTTGCAGAAAGCTACGAATCTTCGCACTTCATCCGCGGTCTTTGGGATGTGATAGTTTTTGATTACTTCATGTTTTGCAGGGTCTATTCTTATACCATCTGCTGTAATAAGGTGTCCTAAATACACCACTTCTGATTTTAAAAACTTGCATTTGTTTGCATTTAATTTCAAGTTCTCTGTAAAACTTTTCTCAAGTTGTCGTTATGATGTTTTATGCTGCATCCGAAAACCATGATGTCGTCCACATATAGAAATGATTGAGTCGCTTAGACCCGTTAGAGCAATAGTGAGCATCCTTTGAAAACTATTCGATGATATTTTCAATCCGAAAGGTAATCTTTTGAATTGGTAATGTCCATCGTTGGTGGAAAAGGCGGTTAACGGTCTTGATTCCTTTTCCAGTTCGATCTGATGAAATGAACTGGTCATATCCAAGGTTGAGAAATATTTTGCCCTGCCTAGTTTGTCCAGGACATCTTCCAACCTTGTCAATGGGAATTTGTCGTTCACTAGTTTGTCATTCAGTTTCCTGAAGTCTACAACTAATCTCCACTTTTTCTCATCGTTAGAGCTTTTCTTGGGTACAACTAACAATGGTGAATTGTACGGGCTTGTTGATTGTTCGATGATGTCGTTATCTTTCATCTCACGTACTTGTTTTTGGATTTCTTCATTCTGTGTCTGTGGTAGTCTATAATTTTTTATGTAGACTGGGTTTTCATCGCATGTGTTTAGTTTTTGTCTGTAGAAATTATTTTTTGTGAGGTATTCACCTTCAAGGTGGAATACGTCTTGGTATTCTGTAATAATTTCCAGTAAGCTCTTGTTAGCTTGTTCATCGAGACTTTTGGTGTTGATAATGTTTATCAGTTCGTTCAATCGTTTCCTGTCAAATTTCTGCACTGTTTTTAATATTTCGTAATTCCTCAGCGGTTCTACCTCTGTTTGAAAGTCTTTTAGAGTTATGTCATGTTCGTTGGTATTAAGTATTTTCGCATGACATATACCTTTCGCTGGAATTATGCAATTGCTTAAGAATATTCCTTTTTCAATATCCTTGTTTAATATTATGCTGTCTTCTGATCTATCTACGTCTATTGGTAATATAACTTCTGTTTTTGCGGGAATTGTTATGCGTGCCATGTTCACTTTTTTAGTGTACATTGGTATTACTACATCTCTGTCATGAGTACTGAAGGATATGATATACGTCTCGAAGTCTATTTTGCACATATATTTGATTAACATATCTCGTCCTATGATGCCATCAATTTCGATAGGAAATTTATCATCTACCGCGTGAAATGTGTTTGATATTATAGTGTCTTCAATGTTAAAGTTTAACCTGATTGTTCCCAGTGACATTGTTGTTTCGTTTGTTATGCCCGTTAATTTGCATCTGTTGTGCGTTTGCAAATTATATTTTGCTTGATTATGTAACTTATATATGGAGATATCTGCTCCAGTGTCTATTAGAAGTTTAAGATATCTCTGCTCAGATTGACTGAAGATTTTCACATAATTTGTGCATATACCCGTAATTCTATATATCTTATTATCTACCTTACAAGTGTTGTTTTCGGCTTTAGATACTTTCTTTCTTCCGGGAGGTTGCCTTATTCCTCTCGGGAATTTGTTACGTTTCCCTGGTTGTCTACTAATCTTATTCTTCTGGTATCGTTTCTTCCGGAGTTACTGTTATATCTGTTGTTATTATAACCATTGTTGTTCCTATTTTTGTTGAAATTTCTGTTATTGTTTGGAAATCTATCATTGTATCGGTTGTTAGTTCTGAATGTATTATTGTTAAAATTGTTTCGCGATTGATTGCGATTTCCCCTATAGATATTTCTATTAAAATCATTTTGGTTATTTTGTCCTTTGTAGTTATTACTTCTACCTCTGTTAATGTACATTATGCCATTAGGTTGAGCTTCGTTATGCTCAATTTCAGTAGCTAACGTGATTGCTTCACTGAAAGTTTGCGGTCGTGCAGCGAATATAGTGTCCTTGATTTGATCGTTAAGACCATTTTTGAAGATTGTTAGTGCGTATGTATCGTTAATCGTTTGTATTGCTTTTTTAGCAACTTGGTTTACTTCCGCGCCAAGTGCGCTAATCTGTAGTTGGTTCAGGTCATTCACTAACGATAGGATCTTGTCTTTATATGCTGTGACAGGCATGCGTTTTTGCGTGAAATTTGCCAGTTGGGTATGGATTTGCGGAATAGTTTTATTTATCTTGTATTTGAGACGTAGTCCTGTTTCTAAGTAATCGATGTTGACTATTGTCGAAACGTTTAGTGCCGTTCTAACGTTTGGACTAAGTTTGATATGGAGAACTAGATTTAGCAACTCTGTTTTTCCTTCTGGGTTAAGTTTCTTGTCCAAAAGTTTTATAATAGTTAAAAATGTCTCTAGCTCAGTGTGTTTTCCCTCAAAAGTCGGTATTATTTTAATCGCTGTTTCGATGTTAAAGTCAGCCGTGTCTTTGTACGTTATACTTTCTTCAATCTTTACTAATATGTTCGCGGCGTTCAGCCGTCGTTTCATGTTTGTAATTAGGTTATCACAAACTGAAGAAAAAGTTGATTTTAGTTCTATCGCATCTCCTTCATTGATGCTATCAAATAATTTTGTTCCTTCTATTTCAGCGTTTAAAGTGTACTCTAACTTTTCTTTTAATGTATTGACTGTGTAGGTCTTTGATTTTTTCAAATTTGATAATGTATTCTGAAGTTCAAATAAAATTTCCTTCAATCGCGTTGTCGACATTTGTGAGAAGTATGTTATTGAGTCCCAAAACAATATTCCTATCCACTACTTTCTAGTGCGCCTTTTCTGCTAATTGAAAATTTTTGATGAAACTGATTGTTTGACTATATTCTAAAATTATATTTGTTTGGGTTGAACAATTATTACTCATTATAGTTAGTTTTTTACAATTCTCATTTTTTCAAATTTCTTAATTCTTTAGTATAAGTTTTCCGCTGTTCCCCCGCTGCTATGTGGACTAATCTGTGTAGGAAGCCTTGTCTCTCCTTTCCTTGTATTTTCTTCCGCCTCGTTGTCGCCTCTTGATCTTTGTTATTTGCGGATTCTCGTTTCTCTTCTTCCTGAATTCCTGAATGTTTCTTGGTTGTGGTCCTGGTAATCTCGTCGCTGCGTATGCTGGGGCCTCAGGGTTCTTGATGATTACGTATGGTTGCACTATTTCTTCTATGTGTCGCTCGGCGTTGATTAAGCATCGCTTAAAGGCTTTATTGAACTCCTCATCGTTTGAAATGTCATCGTGTAGTTCGCCCTCCTCGAAGTCATCGGGTTGTTGTTTCGTTAATTTGTCGGTCGTAGGTTCGTAGTTTGCAGGATCGCCATGTAATAAAACTTTATTACCCCGCTGGCGCATTGAATGGTCAGCACCTTGCGATATGTAGTCCTTACATATCGGCCTTCCATTTAATTGTCTGGATCGGTACTCCGCAAGGGAGATACCAGTTTTGGGGCTATGTAAGAAACAGGGACTCGTAAAGTATACAGATGGGTAGATTAAGAGGGAGAAGACCTTACCGGCAAATCATTGCTGTTGCCACAAATTTGGCGCAGGATCCAAGACCCAAGCGTCTGATATTTCTAATCCACGTCACGGCTTGCGAGTCTACGTCTTGCCAAATTACGGCAGGCAGGACTGCAGGTGTTGATAGTTGCCAAGTCACGGCAGTACAAATCAAAATCCTGTTTTTCGATTTGAGTCGATCAAAAGAAAACTGATCTGGTCCTTTAATTCAACATTTCTTAAATACTATTTTTCATGTACAACTTACAACTAATTACATAATCCCTACCCTAAAAATCGTATTTACAAAATTAAATCTTATATTCCTAGTACGTGACCAATACTCAAAATAAGTAATAAACTATAGTACTTTATTGACCTAATTTATTACTTCATAAACAGAACTAGAGTCCAATACTCATAATTTTGTCTACGCGCATAAATTATGAGAAGCACTTGACTATTGCAGCACATACATGTACATGTAAGATGCTTATCATCTTATTAGTTCTGTCGCCGGCCAGATAATTAATGTGCATCGGCTGCCATATGGGCTACGTGACTTTTCACGCGCGTAATGTAGATCACGGATCACTTGTGTGGTAATTTATGTGGGCTATTTTATGTGGGTTCACTACACTTGAACTAAAGCTCACCGTTAAATCGACTACATCTTTCCAAAAAATTGTCTGTCTACCAAAATACTTCGTGAGTTTTTGTACTGGGAGGTTGTCACCCACGAGCCGTTTATTTGGCTTAAAAATGCATTCTTCACTTCATTTTTAATTCTTTAGTATGCAATAGCTCCCGCCAGTGTGCAGTACATTGATTAAAACAAATAATATAGCAAATTGCGTGTTATAAAATTGTCTTAAAGCTTTTTCTGCAAGTATTTCGCGGTAAAAGTTAAAACGAAGAAACTGTTGTGCTTGACAGATGATCTCCTTTTTTGGCATTTTTTACCGAAAATGCACAGTTGAACTATCATCTGACAGGCTATTACCGCATTGTGTAAAAAATAAAAGTTGCGCTTTAGTTTGCACATGTTGATTTGGTATATGCACACACCAAAACTTTATCATTTGTGAGAAATGCAAATAGTTCCGTGACAAATTTCGTAAGAAATGCAAATACTGCTTAAACATGTTTTCAGAATATTTACGATAAATATTTATTGTATAAATAGGCTTGAATAAAAATTCTAAATACCATTAATAAGAAATAAATTATGGACCGCGGTTCTATATTTATGTATAAAAAATGGAAATTTTGAAATCTTGATCTACGGATATTGGTGCACCACTCATTCATTAGAAGTTGCAGCATAATTGATGTAATAAACTATTAACGCAGTTGTTCTAAATGTTTGGCGTCAAACAACACTCTTTTTCTTTTTAATTAATTTAAAAATTCATACTTTACAAGTTAACGAAAGATATAGCGCATTAATGCATATAAATTTGTGCTGTATTGCTGAAAAGCTGTAATAATTTTAAAATGTCGGATATGATGGCATTGGAAAAGTTATTTTTGTAACGAATGGTTAACTTAAATTAAAATACAAATAGTTGTCTCAAAAATCAAGTTAAAACCGCGAAAATTCCTATTTTCTTATTTTTTGGGCGAGTATAGTATTATTTTTATTGTACCATCTCATATTATACATGCAACCCATTAAGTATCAGAAATGGCATATTTTACATTGGCAATGATCAGGTACTACTCAATGTCAAAGTTTAGAAAAATGCGAATAATGCTTACGTTCGATATTTTCCAAATTTGAAAATTAGTTGGAAGCATGTGCAATGGAGCAAAAAGGACCCACTTGCAAAACAAAAGCTCTTTAAGTTTTGTGAAAATGTTGGAAGACATCTTTCATATTTTTATGAGTTATTAGTTTAACGTTGCCAAGATACATCAAAAATCATGGGTCAAATTGATTGCAGAAGCTTGGACGGGGCGGGGAGCTAACAACTTCTACGCTATGATAAATAAACCTATGCTTTTATGGATTTTTTTCAAAATATAAGATTCCTTAAAACAACTACCTATTGATATTTTTTGTATCCGTGTATAATTGTTCTGGCAATGGAATCACGAAGAAAAAATTGTTTCATCGACTTCGTTGAGATGTCAATCGACGCGTGCTAACGGTCTGGTGCGTTCAGTGAAAGAGAAAATACTAGAGGTTTTTTTGCAAAGAACCATTTTCAATGCGCGCAAAATAACTATTTTTGAAACGTACAAACGATGAAAAAAAGTATAGACACTATTGAAACTCATTTTGGCGTTGTTTATAGTTGCTATACAAGTTGTGCTATGAAAACTATTCATTTTCTAAGAAACATATGTTAAACAAAATTAATTCATTGTTAATTTCGGAAAACCCTTGATGAGTAAATGAGAGGATAAAGTGTTGTACGAACCACTAATATACATTCACACATCGTTTTGAATCGAAAATTGTTGCCTCAATACTTCAATGAAAAATACGAAATTCACAAAATATTTATCACTGTATCACAGTGCAATACACTAATTATGTTCTTTGAACTCATTAGCAAATTGACTGCCATATATATTTAATCGAGAGGTCACGTCAACATCCCCTGTATACCTGAGCAAAATCTTGTACAACCACCGTATTTGACACTACAGTAACTTGGTTTTTAATTGACTTGGGCAGTTTTTAAACATATTTACATGTTGGTTATGAAAATGTCACCTCATAAAAACTTTAATAAAAAAATTCGAAAGTTCTACCGTCTTTCCAATTGGGTATACAGTAGCACACATTTTGAATTTTGTGTCCATCCACCTAGGTGGACAACAGCATTTTAAGTTTTCTTAAAATTTGCTTGGCTGTCAACTTATTAACAGATAAATCAATTTACTTACTTGTAACACACAAATTTACCATTAGAACCAGAGGTGGATGTGTCGAAACTTGGCATTCATAGTGGCCTTCATCTTCTTTCTTAATGTCTTGGATGCACAATTTCCAATTGTTTGGGTCTTCAAATCTTAAGGAATATCGGACGTCACTACTGTAAGTGTGTTTGCTAAAAGTTATCAATTCTAACTCGTCACCTTTCCTCCTCATCCAAGAAACCTGAAATATAAATCAATATAAAATGAATAATATTTTCCTTGACAAAACAATTTTCTACAGTTGTTTAAACTATCTGTAGCTAGATAAAAAAATTCACTATGAGAAATTTTTGTCACATCATTCACTATTTGATACGTTCGCTGCCACCCAATGTTTGAGAACAAACTCAGGAGCCAAGTATTAATTTTTAAAAAGTATCATTGCATATGATCGATAATTTTAATTCTACAATTTTCATGTATGGTGGTTTTCGAGCATTGAAAAACAATTCCCCATATGTGGGTACATCGGCATTCTACCGGGAAAAAACTAAAGCCGCATGTATCATCATCTGATACAATTTTTTTTTAATTTTGCTGTTAAATTATACACTGGTGTAGTGAAAATGTGAATTTATTTATACATGATTTAATTTACAAAAATATATGAATTGTAAGAACTCAAAATAATATTAAAGATTCTAGTGTTAACAAATAAAAGCAATAAAAATACATTTTCATTTACTTTAATTCCAAACAGATAAAGAGAGTCAAAAGGAAAAGTGAAATGATACTCATGTTTTGTTCATGGTAATTTCGAATGGCGTGTGGATCATATGGCGATACAACGACATCTCACGAAACCAATGTATCAGCATATGATACATCAGCAGCAAACGAGTTAAGCATCACCTCTTTCATTCTTCAATGCTTTAATTTAATAGGTACCTCTATTTTAAGGTATTTGGGATATATCATCGCAAATACCAAGAATGAAGTTTTCGTAAATATTATTTCCTAGCTAATTTTATTTTTTCTGTACGTTACTGTCTTCCACCCTGTTTTCACTGTGTCGAATATATCATTGAGAATTTCTCGAATTGTTGCAACAATGAATTTGATACATCTTATGAACTCGCTTTATCCTGGTTTTGATTTGCAAACTTATGTATGCTCAAAATTCAAGTAAAATTTCTGTCTATCAATGTTTTTTTAAACGTACAAATCATAAGAGAGTAATGGGCTTGCGGAATGAAAACAACTGTTTATCTCATTTTTTCCTTTAGAAATTTCTTGTGAACACCAGTTTTGCTGAAATATTTCAACAAGTAGGCGTTCCGACATTGCGTGAAATTCTATGCTAAACAATTAAATCAAGACGAAAGAGTTAAAAAAACAATGAAAAATCTGCCAAATTCGCGAAATATATTCATACTTGGCTTATACTTTTGCAAGTCAACAAGACTTTCGTCTCTTTGACCTCATGGGCGTTCAGTCCTGAGGACTATGTAACGAACCATTTCCATTTCAAAGGTGTGACAGCTGCTGGCAGGTCAGCTCAGTTCAGGGCGTCATACCGCGCGACCTTATCCCGGTATGCGCGCGAAATTGGTTAAGTAAAGTAGTGATTTGGGTCTAGTCTCACAAGCTTGTTAATGTGATTTGCTATGTATTGATTGTTGTTGTTTTTTGAAATAAGTATTCACTCGGGACCCACGCTAGAGAATGCACAAACGACATTTCGTGGGTGCCTTTTCTAGCATGGATCTCGAGCCCCATTTCTTGAGATTCAGCCATTTAAATTACCACTTACTAATTTCAAAATCAATACAAAGCAAATCAAATTATCAAGCTTGTGAGACTAGACCCAATTCGTTACCTTACTTAAAAAATTTCACGCGAATTATAAAATTGATAAATTCAGTGTTCAACATATATAAAAGAAAACACAACTGTTAGTCACGTCAGCAAATATCAATGCTCAGCCGTGTCAATAAAACTTATCACAAATGCATGCATTAGCCTCCAACATATTCTTAACGAAAGCACGTCTTAAACTATTAAATATCTGAATGTTGCATTTGCCCGGCACTTCTTCAGTAGCATACAATGTCACTTTTGAATATATTAATGTTGCATTTGCTCGGCACTTCTTAAGTAGCATACAATGTTGCCGGTAAGTATTTTAATGCTGCATTTGCACAAAGCATTTATTTCCGAAACATAAACAATAGTCGCGATACCCAAAAAAAACTCGAGAAGCTATTGCAAGTAAACACTTTGTTCCTTTGTCCCTTTGTTTTACAAAATACCAAATAAGCTTATTAAATTCATAAAAGACTCAAACACATTATTGATAGTGCTCAGTCTTCTGTTGGGATAGTGTACAAATCGGTTAATAGATTACGTTTTCGTTTCGAATAAAAGTATTGTATAATTCCTTATATATCTATGTGTTTCATTTCATATTTAAAGGAAAGTACTATAATTGGCGCAGTCGGTAACGGATTTTTTTCTGTAAAATTTGGTAAAAAGAAACGCGAACCATTGGTGATATTGCTACAAACTACGGTTCAAAAACGTACCAGAAGTTGTCGGAAAACACTGGAAATTCCATTGATCCACGTTGGTTGTTGTTCAAAAACACCACGTTCTAGTTAAATAAGAAGAGTGAAAGCTCAATATTATCTCGCGTATTTCAACACGTGCTAAGTAAAAATTATCATTATCCCTTCAGAGTTAGATCCAGTGAAAGTATTAAAAAGTTATCTTAGTGAGAATCTACAGTAACTGCAGATATCAATCCCGAGAAGTGTCAATTTGAACCAGATCCGGATATCCGTAACAACTCCGGATTGCCGGATATCCGTAACAACTCAGTGGAATTAAGGTCCTTTGTCGAAATGACTGACGACATTAATCACCTAATCTTGCAATATAATGAGCCAGCGTAGCGCATAATTATCAGCGCTATAAAAAACAAATTCAAAGGTAAAGCCAGGATAGATCACATTAACACATGTGTAGAGCTTCGCCGTCTTATACTCAGCAGTTTCACCGATCATGAAACGTCATTTCAAATTTACGACGGTTTAAAATCAACATCATTCCGAGGAAACGTTCTACAGTTTTACGGCGAAATACAGGAGAAACTAGGAGTGCCGAACGGAAAACTTAAAATTTAAGGAGAGAGAGATCAATTTCAGCCACATCAAATTAATGATAGCATCGCAAATAGTATAAGAGTAGGACTAGAAGTATTTAAAAATAAGAATGGGTAGCCAATGCGTTCCATTCTATATTGTAGAGCACCGGAATCGATTGAGATTGCCCTGCAAATTTTAGAGGAAGGTGGTTACATAGGACAGAATTACAAAATACCTCAACAGACAAATACCCACTTTGAAAATTGTCATCAGAATTCGTCGACTGAAAATAACTCTTACTACAGGCAGACAAATAGAACCATTTTTTTAAACCTCGAAAGTCTCATGCAAGTAGTTCGCACTTTAATAGTCCTCCCAACTATCCAAACCAAAACAATTTTATTGCAAATCAAAATTTTACTCAACGATATAATCAAAATCGTAACCCTCTATCAATTCAGGGACAACCTGTCATGCACCAATACTCCAGACAGTCTAGACAATCTAGACCAGAACCTATGCAAGTGGATCCCTCTTCATCGAGACAGCGTCAAAATTACACCAATATGATTGCAAGTTTTCGCGAAACTGCCTCGGATACTCAGAACATAAGAACGAATTATCCAGTGTTGTAATAATTACCCCTATCAGACCTTTGAAATTTAGCTTAGACTCAGGAGCAAATGTTAGTATCATAAATGAAAATATTTGTGCACCCAAATTTTGTTCTTCCATCTTCTTCCCCCATATATATCAACACATTACAAGATGGTGTAATATGTAAAACGAAAGTTAAAATACCTTGTTTTCAAGAATTCGGTTCAAAGGTTTTTTTTAGAATTTTTACAAATCCCATTTCCAGATACATTTGATGGACTTATAGGTAATAATATTTTAATTCCATTCAAAGCAATCATCAACTACGAAAACAAAACCATATCCTTAAATGAACACACTATGAAGTTCTATTACAATTCAGGGGAAGAAACAATGCATAATTATAACACTTTTATTAACGATCTTCCATTAGATTTGATCAAAGATCAACATAGCCTTAATCCGGAAATACGCACTGATCATCTTAACAGTCAAGAATGTAAATAAGTCCAAGCTCTTGTAAAAGATTTTTTTTACACTTTTATTAAATTTTTAATAAGTGTTGGAATATCTGCCACTGGTGATGGGGCGGAGATACCCTAGATGTACTATAATCCTTAAGTTATAGTGATTGCAGGTACCTTAAACCTCGCTTTAATCCTTAAATTATATCGAGATGTTTAAGGCTCCACTAACTCTACAATCCTTAAATTGTAGAGCGATATACCTACGCTGTAAAACGAAAAGAGGAATATATCGGGAAGACAAATGGAAACACACAATTTACGCTGTGGCTGATTTGATTGACTCCGGCGAGCGGCGTCAATTTCTTTAATTTATAGATCAATAATTGACCTGTCAGCACAATGCCGCTGGCAGGTCAATATTCGTTAGTCTAAAGTACAGATACAAACAGAAGTGGGTCAGCGAAAGTACGAACGGAAATTGGGTAATGTGCACGCTTGCACATTACATTGCTCGCGCGGGTATTCAACCTGGGCATTCCCTCAGATGCATGGTCGTTGCATACCTGGGAATGCGCGGGTTGAATGTACTTAGAAAATATGCGAACATACCGCCCGCGAGGAACCTCTGTTCTTAATCATAATAACCATTATTTAATTTGGTTCCGGAGTTTGGAGCTTTGGAGTTTCATCCTGTTCGTACCATCGCGTGATCGTCCTAATGTTACACTTTCCCTTTTTGACATGACATAGATATAGCAATACAATAATTACAATTGCAAAGATTATAATTGAAGTTTAAAAGTAAATTAAAGTTATGTGATGTGGCTTCCAGATCGCCTCTTGATGCTCATCGAAAGTTCATTGGGCTTCGTCAATGAGTGCTGAGTAGCCTTCGGATGCCTTGATGATGTTGACCCTTGTAAGTATGGGGGATCGTTCATGCTTCACTGATAGCGGGATTTCTTTCTGTTTGGTGGATATCTGGATAACATCACCACGGCGTTCGCGTTCCGGGATGAGAATGTGATCGTGTGTTATCAATGTGCAGCCCGGTGATACAGACAGTAGTCCAGTGCTGCGAAGGAGAATCTCTTCGCGAGATCCTTCGCAAACGACATGAGCTGGCACCGCGTGCGGAGCCACGAACAATCATTTGTTCCTAGCATATAATTTTTTCCAAATTACGTTAATATCTGGACCTAGAGCGAAAGTTCGGGTTGTGCAATTACTTCCTTCATACAAGTTGTAAAGCTCCTTAATGATGCAATGTGGCTTATTCCTTAAATCAAATAAAGTGCTGGGGAGTACCACGTACGTTTGGTTGGAGATACTTTGTGCTTCTCGTAGCTCATCTTCGGAAATTTCGAAGTAGGTTTGACCATGAAAGTCTACTCCAAGGATATTCGCTGATATTTCATATACGGCATACGTGCGATTGAGAAGAGAATGTGGGATCGTTGTCGTTTTTATCAGCTCATAGCGCTGCTGATCGATTATTTGCAGGTAACCAATGATGTAACACGCATCTTGTTCGAAATGGACTGCAACCTCGTTCAGAGGAAAATGCGACACTTTCAATGACTTTGGGAGAGCAGATTCTGTTTGGTTGATTATTGCCATCAATTCTGCTGGCTGTACTAGATCTAAAATGCGTCTGCCATTAGAGACGACATTGAGTATGGCTGCATACTTGCTTTGCACTTCCGTCATGAAGTTTAGCGCTCGCTGGTAGATCCCCAAGAATTGAATGTTAAGTTCATTGTGATCCACTGTGGACAGCCAGGAGTCGAGTTTCTTAACCTTTTGCATTGCTACGTTAAATCCATTGTTGAAGAGGGTTAATTGTCTATTTATCATGGAATTAGTCTTGTTTAGCTGCTGTGTTGCTCGTAGAAATAGCCTGGTTTCTCTGTCCACCGTATGTTTCAGGGTTTGTTGATTTGCGTGTATTGTTTCGATGTCTCGGTAAATGTCATCATTAACGCCAAACAGAGTGGTTAGCATTTTACCCAGTAGACCACGCCTTTGCCTGCTCCGGACGAAATGCAGTGTATGTATCTTATGTATAATATCGTCATTGATGGTAGATACATGCTGTATAAGATCCTCGCAAGGTACTCTATCAGAGTAAGTGAGACTAGTGCGACATAGCTGAGTCAAATTATCAAGAGCCCTTTGAACGTTTCCTTTATCCTCTTGCATATCAGCCCATGCATTCTTAACGTGAATTTGTAGAGAGCCGCGGTTTAAATGGGCGTTTCCGATATGTTCCACAACAAATCCGCTATTAACTGGAGTGACACTCACACCAGAGGTGTGATTGGCAGATTTCGCAGAAGGAACAGAACAGATTACGAACAGGAACATAAGCAGACTTGAGTACGAACGAGCGTCTCTCACAGATCTAGCTTGCCTGTGTCGCATCGTGGTGTCTTCTACGTGCACAGCAGGCTGTTCATTACTTGGTTCTGATTCGCCGGTTTCTGTCGTCTGTTCAAATTGCTTCAAGGTTTCCTTCTCTGCTGGTGGAATGGGTAATGGGCATATCTTGACGATTGGACGTTCAGTTAGGCGTCCATTGAGACTAATCGTCACGGCTCTTACTAGACCGTCTTGGCCCGGATGTGTTTTAATTATTCTTGCTAAAGGCCATTTAGCTGGAGGATAATTTTCACCTTTGACAAGCACTAGCTGTCCGACGCGTATGTTCTCATGGGCTTGCATCCATTTGGGTCTGTTTTGGAGCCTTGAGAGGTATTCGGTAGACCAACTCTTCCAGAAGTTTTAGACTGAAGCAGTGGTAAGGCGCCATTTTGTTAGGAGGCTGACATCTTCACTGATAGGTTCTTGAGGAAGAGATATCAGTGGTTGTCCAATAAGAAAATGTCCTGGTGTCAGAGCTTGCACGTCGTTGATGTCGCTAGATAATGGTACGAGAGGGCGACTGTTTAAAACTGCTTCGATCTGAGTCAAAACCGTATACATCTCTTCGATGTTCAACAAAGTTTGTCCAATGGTTTTGGTTAGATGAAGTTTTACTGACTTCACTCCAGCTTCCCACAAACCTCCGAAATGCGGACTGGCTGGTGGGTTGAAGTGCCAGTTGATTTGCTCTTGGGCAAGATATGCCTGCGTGGATCCCTTCAGCTGTTCAAACTGTGCTTTAATTTCCTTACTAGCTCCAACAAAGTTGGTGCCACAATCGCTGTATATGTCACTACATAGCCCTCTCCTGGACACAAATCGCTTTATTGCGGCAATGCATGATTTGCTGGTGAGATCACTGACCACCTCTAGATGCATTGCCTTCGTGGATAGGCAGATAAACAATGCTATGTAGGATTTTGTCGATTTGGAACCCCTTCCAAAGGACCATTTTATGCGGATGGGTCCAGCAAAATCTAATCCTACCTTAATGAACGCCCTTGATGGAGTTACTCTCTCCTTGGGCAACGCTCCCATAAGCTGCGTTAGCGGTTTGGCATTTGATTTAAAACATACCATGCATTTGTGAATGCAGCTTTTTACCAGTTTTTGAACTTGAGGTATCCAAAACTGATCTCGAATAGCTGCTACTGTAATCTGATTGCTACCGTGGAGGGCTCGGAGATGAAAAGCCTTTACTATTAATGTGGCCAGCGGACAAGTCGCGCTGATAATAATGGGATGCTTTCTTGAATCGCTAATATCGGCGTTCTGCAACCGTCCACCTACCCTGATTATCCCTTCAGCGTCGAGATATGGAGCTAATGGTAGCAATTTTGACGTAGGTGGTATCGGATGACGGCGATGCAATCGTCGCACTTCCTCTTGGAAAGAAGCTTGCTGCGATAAGCGAGCACAGGTTAGCTTCGCTCTCTGTAACTCCTGGGAGGACAAAAACCTTGGATGCCTATCACGATACTTGACTCTAAGGCAATAGGCGACTACACGAATGAGCTTTTGGTAGTTCGAGTATTTCGATAAGATTGATGCTGTGGGTGGAGCCCGAAGATTGGAACATGCATCCTTCAGCGATGGTGGTATTTCACCCGATTCATAAGTAGTAAGATGTACCTTGGGCTCTTTCTTCTCTAGATTGTTGGTAGTTAGCGTGGCTTGGGAATTATATTCCAAATTAGGAAAGTGCAACCACTCCGGTCCCTTCCACCATAGTTCATAATTGATGAGTTTCGATGGGGCTACGCCTCGCGAAGCGCAGTCAGCTGGATTATACTGCGATTCCACGTGACGCCATTGGGATGCTTTAGCGTGTGAATGAATTTCGCTCACTCTGTTTGCTACATATGTTTTCCACTTACTTGGATGTTCGGACAACCAAGCTAAGACAAAGGTCGAATCAGTCCAATAATAAGTTTCCGTTGCATCATTCATATGTAACGTTTTTTGGACTTTTCGCATCAGTTTGGATAGTAATACGGCCCCGCACAACTCCAGTCGAGGAATGCTTTGCACCTTTAGTGGGGCCACTTTAGTCTTCGGTGTCAGCAGGTGAACTCTAACCTCGTTCAGGGAATTAATCACCTTTATATATATTGCAGCTACAAAGGCATCCGTTGATGCATCGCTGAAACCATGCAGTTCCACCTTTTCTTTGGCTGTGTATCCAACAAAACGAGGAATGCTGATGCCTCCAAGATCATAGCAGTCAGATAGATATTTCTTCCAATCATCAATAATGTCCTCTGGGACCTGGTCATCCCAATCGACTTTAACGAGCCACAGCCTTTGTAATAATATCTTTCCTATGACCATAGAGGGCTGTAGCCAACCCAGAGGATCGAAAAGCTTGGCAATGCTTGATGCTACTAGCCTTTTTGTCACCTTTCCTTTTTTAAGCTCAGGTAGCGATATGCTAAAGGTGAAAACGTCTAAGCGTGGATTCCATTGAAGACCCAAAGTTTTAATTGAATTCTCAAAGTTTTTTGAGATAGGCCCTGGAAGAGCGCGGTCCTTTTCGGGTATTGAATCCAATACCTCTGGACAGTTTGAAGACCACTTGCGGATGCTAAAACCTCCAGCTGCCAGTAACTTGGTGACGCTTTTTTGTAGCAATACGGCTTGGCTTATATCATTAGCACCAGTGAGTAAATCGTCCACATAGAAATCGCTCAGAGCCACTTCGGAAGCCTGCTCGTGCTTGAATCGCTCATCCTGAGCTAATCTTTGGAGCACCTTGACAGCTTGATAGGATGCGCACGCCGTACCATAAGTGACGGTATTCAAGCGGTAGTGCTTAATTGGTCCTGGAGTGACTGGTCTCCAGACTATTCTTAGATAGTTGCGATCTCTGGGATCAATTTTAACTTGTCGGTACATTTTCTCGATGTCGCCGTTTATAGCTACTTTATGAAGCCGCCATTTGAGAAGGATCAAAACAAGATCATTTTGAATAGTGGGCCCCACCATAAGCAAGTCATTTAACGACCTTCCAGTAGACGTACGATGTGACGCATCAAAAACAACTCGCACTTTAGTGGTTGTGCTGCTTTCCTTGATTACAGCGTGATGAGGCAGATAATAGGCGGGTTGTTCATAAATTGCATTGGTTTGAACTTCTTCCATGTGCCCCAAATCTAAGTACTCTTGTAGGAATTCGTTGTATTGCGCCTTTAGGTCAAGATTCAACTCTAATTTCCTTTCAACTTGCTGCCACCTTAATATCGCATCCTTCATGTTGGATGCCAATGCCTCACCGGGCTTTGTCTCTGCCTTGAACGGAAGACGCACAGTATATCTTCCACTATCCGCGTCTCGGCGAGTGGTTTGGGCGAAATGAACTTCGCAATCTGCCTGCTCAGGGCTTAACTGCTCAGATGAAGCTACTTCTTCTTATTCCCAAAACTTCTTTAGGCTGTCACTCAGCTCTTGAGTGCTGACCATGGAGACATGAATTCTCGGCGGGGTTCGGGTGCCGATAGGGCCTGACATGATCCAACCAAATCTGGTGTTCTGAGTAACCAGTTGACTGTTGGAAATCATCTTCAGCCCGGGTAAAACGAAGTTTCCGTATGCGTCAGCTCCCAGAAGTATATCAATAGAACCTGGCTTGTAGTACTTCTGATCAGCGAGATCGGGTCTGTTGCCCATAGTAAATTGGCTCACGTCACATTGAGGAATTTCACCTGTTATTTTGGCGAGTATAAGTAAATCGAAGCGCAGATAGTCAGTTGATCCCCTTTGTTTGCACTCTATATTAAAGATTCCTCGAGCTGAAGTTCGTTGGCTGCTTATACCATGGATATCAACCTTGGCAAATTTGCGCTTCAATCCTAACTGTTGAACTGCCGACTCAGTGATGAAAGATCGTTGCGATCCCTGATCAATTAAAGCTCTCAGTGGCAGAAACGTTCCATAAATTGTCTTCACTTCAATGATAGCTGTAGGTAGTAACACCACAGAATGAGCTTCGTCTTTCTTAGTGACGGCGTTGAGAGCCGAAGTTGAAGGATTCGAATTCTGAGATTTTATCTCCTCTGGCAGTTGTTCAATTTGCAACAAGCTATGGTGCTTTTTGTTGCAAGATCTGCATCGCTTATTTGATGGGCATGTCGATACGGCATGATCGCTGCGCAAACAGTTGAAGCATAGTTTGTGATTTTAACAAATTCGACTCGATTTCTTACATTGGCCTCACGAATCTTGGAGCACTGCAGCGTGCCATGACTACCCTTGCAAACTTTACATGAGTCAGTCCTGCTGACTTCCGCGACATGCACGACATATTTCGGACGTTTCTCCGTGCTTGTTGTGGCTTCTAGGATCACTAGACGTTGTGTGAGAAACTCCACAAACTGCGATATTGTCGGAATCTCGTACGAAGCCCCAATGTGCTTCTGCCATTCGAGAGAAGTTTCCCCATCTAAGCGTTGTTGCAGATGATAAGTAAGCATTACATCGCCCAAATTTCCTGCTACAGTTCGCATACCACTCAAAACTTCATTCGTTAAGTTGAGCATATTTTTAACACCACTGGCGTTATTAGAACTTGTAGGCTTAATGTCCCAAAGCAGTTTCATCAGTGCGTTTGCAGTTACGCGCTTGTTGTCATACCTTTTGCACATCAACGCCCAAGCCGCCTCGTAGTTGCTGCCCGTAATACTCAAATGCTTGATGAGCTTTTCGGCCTCGCCCGACACTGATGCCCGCAGATAATGCATCTTTTGCACAGCACTAAGTCTCTCACTTTTATGAACCAAAGTGGAGAAAATGTCTTGAAATGACACCCAATTTGCGTAATTCCCATGAAAATGAGGGATCTTGATGCGCTCTAACGCCAGATCCGCTTCATTACTGAGCTGGGTTGCGGCAGGTCCTTGTGATCCTGTATCTCTAGATTAACCGTCATACTCCTTCAGTCGCGATCTGAAGATGACCGCATATTCATCGTGCAACGCCTCAGCTGCCTCGAATTCAGTCATGTAATCGATGAGTTTTTTAGCATCGCCAGCCATGCTCAGCTTGACCCTGTAGTGACACTCTTCACATGCTTGCCATTTGCTAGCCAAAGTATCAGCCTTTAACTCGAAATACTCCTTGCTGTATCGAGCTTTGGAGTCCTTCTTGTGGTTTTTAATAAACCTTTGCAGTTCTTCCAGGTTATGTCGCTGAGTGTCGATAGCATTGGCATTTTCGATACTTCCACTTGTAGCCATCGTGAAGCGAGAATTTGCCCACTATTTGATAAACACACACGACACTGAACTCAAAACACTAGGTTTGCGACGTTAAATTCTCGTCGCTAATATTGCGCCGGGATAAGATCCGGCTCGACGGACCAATGTTGGAATATCTGCCACTGATGATGGGGCGGAGATACCCTAGATGTACTATAATCCTTAAATTATAGTGATTGCAGGTACCTTAAACCTCGCTATAATCCTTAAATTATATCGAGATGTTTAAGGCTCCACTAACTCTACAATCCTTAAATTGTAGAGCGATATACCTACGCTGTAAAACGAAAAGAGGAATATATCGGGAAGACAAATGGAAACACACAATTTACGCTGTGGCTGATTTGATTGACTCCGGCGAGCGGCGTCAATTTCTTTAATTTATAGATCAATAATTGACCTGTCAGCACAATGCCGCTGGCAGGTCAATATTCGTTAGTCTAAAGTACAGATACAAACAGAAGTGGGTCAGCGAAAGTACGAACGGAAATTGGGTAATGTGCACGCTTGCACATTACATTGCTCGCGCGGGTATTCAACCTGGGCACTCCTTCAGAAGCATGGTCGTTGCATACCTGGGAATGCGCGGGTTGAATGTACTTAGAAAATATGCGAACAATAAGTATTAGACCTACACTGCTTAGATCTCTAGCCCATGTTAATTCAACTCTTACTTCTAAACATAGTAATAACCTAATCTGACAGTACATTGTTGGTTTTGATATTACAACTCTTACAGCTAGGGGAGTTTACAAAAGTTCACTATTGAATGTATGTTCTAATAATTATGTAATTATGTCGCTTAATGTCCAATGTTCATATTTTCCATGTATAGTTGCACGCTGGGGTTCAGATAGCTCTTTTGATGGATTGCCTATAATACTTGTATACCTGGTATGCGAAGGGTACCGCCTTTACACAGTGGTGGAGTTGACCACCTCTCTTGTGTTGTCGACTCCGAAAACGAATGTACTACGGGCTTTATTGACTACCTATTAGGGAGTTGTAGCGGATTGATGCGTTTCAGTCTTGAGTACGGTGCAGTTTGCAAAATGTCTCTTGCTATAATAAAAAACGACAGGCTATCCAAACACAATGTGCAAAAATAATGCCAGTTTTTCCTGCCCTCAAAAAATCTGTAATTTTTTCGCGGACCACTTTCAGGAAGTCTTTCGTATACCTGCACAGTCTCTCAACTTTCCACCTTCCCTTTCAACTCCGACTCAATTTGTTGCAGAAATGATTTTGACCACAGATGAGATTGCAAACGCCATTAAAGAGCTTGATACTAGCAAGGGCCCAGGTCCTGACTTGCTCCCTCCTAGCTTTTTACTTCAGTGTATGTATCAGCTTATATCACCCCTTCACATAATCTTCAACAAATCACTATCGCTTGGTAGTTTTCCATCGCTTTGGAAGTCTTCCCATTTAACCCCAATTTTCAAAAGTGGTGATAAACGATCAGTCGAATATTATAGAGGCATTGATATACTTTCCGCTATTCCTAAACTTTTTGAAAAAATCATCTGTGACAAATTAACTGCGTTTGTGGATCCCCGTCTAAATGAGCAGCAACATGGATTCCGCAAAGGCCGATCAACTACGACTAACCTTATGATTTTAACCTCAGAGATTCTCTGTGCAATGGAAAAAGGGCATCAAATCGACGCAGTCTACACTGACTTTAGTAAAGCTTTTGACCATGTGGACCACGATATTTTAATCTCGAAATTGCTGAATTTTGGTATTTCGGGGTCCCTGCACAAATGGTTTGCCTCTTATCTCCGTAATCGAACACAAGCAGTTAAATTTCGAGGAAACCTTTCAAATAGTATTCGCGCTTCTTCTGGTGTACCACAAGGTAGTCACCTCGGCCCCCTCCTATTTAATATTTTCATATCTGATCTATCCGAAGTTTTATCAGATATACCCCATCTTTTTTACGCCGACGACCTTAAAATATACCATATTGTAAAATCACAATCTGATGCAAATTTCATACAATCCAAACTAGAATTACTCGAGCACTGGTGCGATCAGAACAAACTCCAAATGTCATGTGATAAGCTTTTCCCGAAAAAATATCACTAGCAATTACACCTATCACCTGAACGGTTCTTCCCTTAAAATAGTGGATCATGTTGTGGACCTTGGCGTTGTTTTCGATAGTAAACTACGTTTTCATTTACATTATGACAAAGTTCTCGCGCGAGCTTGCAAGCAACTAGGATTCATTAAAAGACGCGCCATAGAATTTAAGAACCTATGGGTCACTAAATCCCTGTACACTGCATTTGTACGTCCTCTTCTAGAGTACGCTTGCATTATATGGAATCCAACCTTCGAAATTCACAGCGACCGAATTCAACAGCAGTTTTTGCTTTTCGCATTGCGACATCTTTTTAATCAAAGCGACTTTACTAATCTTCCATCTTACGAATACAGACTGAGCCTCCTTAACCTATCCACACTATCTTCAAAAAGAACTGTCTTAAGCTCCTGTTTTGTCTTTGATATCTTCAGGAAGACAATCAATGTCGAACCGATATCTAAGAAAATAACAGCTAATGAAACCATCAGACGCACCAGACACACGTGTCTGCTAAAAGAATATCAGCATCACACGACCTACGCTGACAACGAGCCAATAAACAGATGCTGTAAAATTTTCAATAGCATTAGTAAACACTACTCCTCGTCCATTTCAAAATCCACCTTTAAACTCAATCTGACCAAATCCCTAATTAATGCTGACTTAATCTGATATTTAGATTATGTACTATAGTATATATGTGTATATGTATAATGTGTTATGTTTTGTGCCTTGTTTGGCGAAATAAATGAATAAATATTTGGGTGTTTTTCCAGACGTTTCATATAGTTTCCACTGTGTTTTTCAATTTCTTCCTCTACCGTGTTTATACCCATATCGCGTTGAATTATTTTGTTGTTTACGTAATTGGGGGCACCTAGAATTGTTCTTATTATTTTTGTTTGAATTCTTTTTATTAGGCTTAGGTTCGATATTTTAGTGGTTCCCCAAAATTGTATAGCGTATGACAATATTGGTTTCAGCAGAGATTTTTACAATTGTATTTTGGTTGCTAGAGTCAGCTTCGATTTCTTGTGGATTAACCAGCGTATTTTATTATATTGTAGGCCAACTTGAGTTTTTTTTCGTTAAATGAGCTTTCCGTGTTAGTCTTCTGTCTAAATATACACCAAAATATTTGACCACTTTAGTTTGTGGTAGGTACTTTTATGTCGTTAATTACGACTGAGCTGCACGTACTTTTCCTAAGTGTAAATGTGATTTGCTGCGTTTTAGATGCATTTATGCTTATTCCCCTCTTATTGGCCCATTCCACAATCTTGTCCGTTTGGTACTGTAGCTCCCTGGTTACTGTTAAGGGTTTATTATGGGATAATAAAATAGCTATGTCATCGGCAAAAGTTGTAGTTCGTATGTGACTGCTAGTCGGTAAGTCCACTGTGTACAGGAGGTATAAGATGGGTCCCAGGACGCTTCCCTGGGGAACCACTGCTCTGATTGGATATATTTGGCTTAATTGGGTGTTACATCTTACCTTAAAGGTGCGACTATGTAGGTAACTAAGCAGATTGCCTTGGAATTCAGGCGGAAGGTAGCTCCTGATTAGTTGAGCAAGATAATCATGTCTTGCTTTATCGAAGGCCTGTGATAGAGCAAGGAATAATCCAGTACAATATTGGTTTCCCTCTAGTGCGTTCTTTATATAGTTTACTAATCTATGTATTTGCTCAATGGTACAATGCTCGTGCCTGAATCCAAACTGGTGGGCAGGGATGAGATTTTCGGAGTGAAGTATGAAAAGCATTTTGTCTAGAAGGAGTCTTTCAAACAGCTTTGATAGTATTGGGAGCAAACTAATGGGTCTGTATGACTCTACTTTGGATTTGTCCTTTCCCGGTTTTGGTAGGACTATAATTCTAGAATGTTTCCATTGGTCCAGATAGTGGTTGGCACGAAGTATAGCATTGAATATATGAAGGATTGCCATTTTACCTCCAGGGGGTAATTCTTTGATCATCTTACCAGTGATTTGGTCATGACCTGGAGCTTTCTTAGGGTTTATATCATTGAGTTTTCTTAGGAATTCAATTTGTGAGAATCTGATGGGTTTGCTAAGTACAAACTTAGATTCCTCGGTGAAGTCCTCTTGTACTTCATTGTTTGTTGTTGCGCTGAAGACGTTGGACAAGTGAGCTGCTAAAGCTTCCGCTTGCTCAGATTGGTTTTTGACCAAATTACCCGATCTGTCCTTGATGAGAGTTATTGGCAGGGCTGGCTTCTGTATTCTTCTTACGGTCCTCCAGACTGAATAATTGGTGTCTGCTCCCACCGTTAAGCTACATACAAATGTGTCAATTTTTGGTTTTTGTCAATAGCTAGCACTTTTTTGAATTCCTTAGTGGCTTGGTTTAGAGACGCCTTCGCCTTAGGAGAACGGTCCTTTTGCCATTCTGCTTTGGCTTGGCGTTTTATTTTCAGAAGATAAAGTATTCTAATATTATATCTTGATTGAATTCTGTTTTCGTGGTTATTGTTTTCAGGCGTGGCCATTATCGCACAATCTGTGATAGTTGCTGTCAGATCGAGTAGTGTGTGCTCTATATTTTCTGCCGATGTACGTTTTACGTGAGGACAGTAGCGCGTCTCGAAATTCATTCTGAACTTTTCCCAGTTCGTCGCTCGATTTGCAAGGAAAGGTAAATTATGACGAGGAGTCGCATTACCACATATGTTAACTATGGTTGGTGAGTGGTCCGATGAGAGGTCATGGGACGTTTTTATGGTGATGCGCCTGCAGTCGAAATTTTTAACTACACCGAAATCAATTAGGTCTGGTGTCTTTTGTTGATCTGTTGGCCAGTATGTTGGACAGCCACCCGATATGCACTGCGGTTTATTGTGAAGTATTAATTCGAGGAGCCCCTTATCCCTTGGTGAAGTCAATCGTGGGCCCCAGTGTGGAGATTTCGCATTGTAGTCGCCATAAAAGAATTGGATGACATATTTTTCAAAGAGGGAAGCGACCATTCATTTACACACGTTATAAAGCATAAGATAAAAACTAAAACGGACGAACCTATTCATACTAAAAACTACAGGTATACACATGTATACAAAGAAGAAGTAGACAAGCAGATTCAAAATATGTTAAAACAAGGTAGTTCTTCTCCATATTCCTCCCCTAATTGGGTTATACCAAAAAAATTAGATGCATCTGGTGAGAAGCAATGGCGTATTGTAATCGATTATAGAAAACTTAACGAAATTACAATTGATGATAAATTTCCCATTCCCTGTATAGATGAAATTCTTGATAAACTCGGACGGTTCATGTATTTTACTACGTTAGATCTTTCTAACTGTTTCCACCAGTTAGAGATAGCAGAGGCAGACGTTCAAAAAACGGCATTTTCCACAGGCCAAGGACACTTTCAATTCCTACGCATGCCATTCGGTTTAAAAAAGGCGCCCTCAACCTTTCAGCGCTTAATGAATTCAATTTTGTCGGAATATATCGGAAAAATATGTTTTGTCTATTTAAACGATATCGTTATTTTTTCTATCAGCCTGGAGGAACATATTTGCTCAATAAAAAAATTTTTCGATAATAAAGGAAGCTAATCTTAAAATTCAACTTGCAATATCGGAATTTCTGAAACACGAAACCGAATATCTTGGCCATATTATTTCGACAAATGGAGTCAAACCAAACCCGTTAAACATTAAAGCAGTCCATGAATTTCCAATTTCGATAACTTCCAAACAAATAAAATTTTTCTTAGGCATTGTAGGTTTTTATCGAAAATTCATCAAAGATTTCGCTATGGTAGCAAAAACCTTTGACCTTACGTCTTAAAAAGAATGTGAAAATTAACCCCCAGGATGAAGACTATATACAATCTTTTAATAAATTAAAATATCTTGTAACTCAAGAACCGATTCTAGCATATCCTGATTTTTCAGAAGAATTTACTTTAACCACGGATGCGTCTAACTTCGCTTTCGGAGTAGTACTTTCCCAATCGCAGCACCCCATATGCTTTGCCTCCCGTACCTTGAATGAACATGAAGTCAAATAATCTGTTATAGAAAAAGAGTTACTTGCAATTGTCTGGCCCACAGGTTATTTTCGCCCCTATTTATAGGGAAGAAAATTCACAATTCTTACCGACCATAGACCATTGCAATGGCTTTCAAATCTAAGGGAACCGAATTTTAAACTTCAGCGATGGAAGATAAAATTGGAATAGTTTAATTTTTCAATTGAATATCTTAAAGGGAAAGACAACGTTGTATCAGATGCACTTTCGCGCATCAAGATCGGTGTTAACGATATAAGTTACCCGGTTGAACAGATGGAAAATCAAAGAGGATTACTAACGACAGAAAACCAGGCGAACGATATAAGTTCAACTGATGCAACGATACGTAGTGCCGAAGAGGATAACCTCGACTATATCCGAATATCTGAAGTAACTCTTAATCTTTTTAAAATCCAATTTATAACCAAGCAGTCACATACAAATTCGATCAAACCAGAAAAAAATTTAATTGCAAAAAATAAACTTTTTACAGTAAAAATCCTGACGATAAATACTTTAAATATATTTTAACAAACCACATGCTGACAAAAGGACTATTAGGACTTATATTGGAAGATATTACCTTATTTTCAACATTTCAGAACGAATACATTAAGTGGAAAGCTGACAATCCAAATGTTAGAATAAATAAAGTCAATAAACTACTGGAAGATATAACAAATAGATCAGATATTCGTGAACGAATACTCAGGGAACACCAAAAGAATAACCATAAAGGCATAAATCAAGTATATTTAGTAATTAAAAACTTTGTCTACTATCCTAGGCTTAAAGAAGAGATAACATCTATTACAAATAACTGGCATATCTGCAACACAGCAAAATACGAAAGAAAACTCAGTAAACAGCCCTTTCATTTAACAGAAACACAATCAGGCCCTCTCAAAATAGTACATATGGACATATGGTACAAATCTAAAGTCAATCCGTATCTAACTTTCGTCGATAAATTTTCTAAATACGCCCAAGCTATCAAACTTAAATCCCTAAACTGGTGAGACATCCAAGAAGCAATCATTCAATATATCGGAGCTGTTGGTAAACCAAAAAAATATAGTTTTTGATGGTGAATTTGCATCAAGTAGCTCTGTAAATTTTTTCGCAAATGAAAAAATCAACACACATATTACAACCCCATACCACCATACTGGAAATTCAGATGTAGAAAGATTCCATAGAACACTAAATGAACATCTGAGACTATTAAAAGCAGAAGATGATTTCAATAAAGAAACTTCCTATGTTGATTTTGTTGTAAGACCAGTAAGATTCTATAATAACACAGTACATTCTTCAACCGGCTACCCACCCATAGAAATACAAAATGGTGTAGTTATGTCAGACAAATACCATGAAATCAGAGAAAGATTGCAAGCCCGCAAAGAAAAATATATCAATAATTTCAATCAAAGTAGAAAATCGGGAAAATTAAATAAAAATTACGTTAAAATCCCTGTCAGAAAAACTAAACAAGATCCCATGTATTTTCGAACTAAACTCGACTATAAAGATGGTCAGCACTATTTCCTTCATTCTAAACGGATAGTTCACCAATCGCACATTGCGGAAAAAAAGTACCAACCAGATTCTTAATTTCATTTCATAAACACATTATTCAAATTATTCTTGTTCATAATTTCGCTAACGGTGTCTCAAATATAAAACTAAATTATCATTATCGAGAGAAAATAAGTTAAAATAATTGAAGATTATTATTATGTAAATATGTGTCAGTACGAATAAAATATGAGAACTATTCAATCAAATATCTACTACTACTATCCTTCTATCACTATTTAATCATTTCATGAGCTTGAGGATGAGCTTCGCACATTGCTGACAGACAGTCGAATTCAAACGAGACAATTTTAACATTTTAGAACATTTAATTTTCTTGCTGGAACGATGACGCAATACATAGATGACGAAGACATACTATGAAATTTTAAAACTTTAGAGGTAAATAACCACAACTTGATCCCATGAAATTTTCAACGAAATATCAACCGAATAAAATTAAAACTAAAATTATTGAAAATTTACTCCAAATAAATATTCTAAAGTTTAAATGGAATCTATTCCAAATAAATATAATATTCAAATAAAAGTATATCCACAATATTATTTTAAGCGATAAATTGAATAAATGTAAATTTAACAACAAAAATGAATTTAAAATTCTAAGAACTCGTATCGAATTTATGTATTCAAAACATTTTTAAACCTTAATTGACCAATTTTTACTTGGATTATGATAATAAAAAAGGAAATCTTGTACATCTCCGACGACACCGTAATAATGAAAAATTAAAAAAAGGCATATTTGTATCACACATGTAGTCAAATTTGAGAAATCATAACATCAAGTAATAATATGGTAAAATTTGACAATTTGAAAACCTTTAAATCTCACTGTATTAAATAACTTCACTTTTGAAGAATTCAAAAAATTTAAATAATTTTGAAAAACAATTACCAAAATTAAACACTAAGGAATCGTTACTAATTGGACCAATATAGAAGCGGACTTTTTAGCCAAAAAATAATATATATAATATAATATTTATTTAGCAACCGTCGCAATGAACAATCAATACGAAAAGGATGCCGATGAAGGCAGTCCAAATTCACTTGTATGAATGTTGTTTTATTCAGCTAATCTTGCTACTTTTATTCAAAATATGGCTTATGTACAACTTACTAACTAATCAAATATTATTTACATGTTACTGACCTAAATCTATTTCCAATATTTTCCCATGGTCAAAAATGCAAGTGTAAGCAATAAAGCGTAGTTTATTGGCTTCAAGAATCTTACTGCAGATGTAAGCAAAAAATTCCAACAACTTCGGATCATTTTCATTGTTATGCCATACTGAACTCGTTCCCAGTGCACATTGTTAGTCTTCAATTGTTTTGCTGAGTCGCTCTAATTTCGTTGTTTGTAATTGGACTCGGGTATACCCACAAAGCCTGACTCACAATGATTTGACTCGTGCCGGGTTATCAGATGGCAATGTATGAATATTGTTTTGTTTGTTGTGGCTTGTATTACACTACACAATCTTAAATATGCGATTCAAATTTATTCGTTTTTTTGGACCCTTTTTCATTTTAAAAAGGATCCTATCGACTGCGCCAATTATGATATGCGAGTGCGAATATACACTCTTTAAATAAAAAAAACACGTGAATGTTCCGTGTTACTCGTCTTTATTCTTTAAGTTATCTATCCAGACTAACTATTGACTTTCTTCCTTATCCTATTTATCAACAAAAAACCTCTTAGTTCGAGTGATCAATAAGATCACACGAACACTATCATTTTGAAAAATAAATTTACGGTCTCGTAAACAGTTTCATGTAAATTAAAAAATACATCGTTCCATGCTTCGCTCTGACTTTATGTGAACGATCGTAAACGCATTCATTATGATTGGTTTCCATGCCATCAGGACGAATGGTTCATTTTAATTAGAAAATGTATCTTTGCATGCTATGACTTTATGTGAACGATCGTAAACGCATTCGTTATGATTGGTTTGCGTACCATCAGAACGAATGTTCTATTTTAATTAAAAATCAGTCGATAACAAGTCACCGAGTAGTGCGGACGTCAGTGATTTCGCGAGTTAAACAGTTTTAGCCGACCTACTCATTTTATCTCGTTAATCTGCCCCCCATTACCTCCAAGCCCAATAGTTTGAAGCGCCAACGCGAATCAAGCTCGCCAAAACTGCTTCTAGGGCATCATTTAAAACTCCCGAAAACCAACAATGATTCTGTTATGGCATCAGTCAATAGGTTTCAACCGTTAGCTGACCTTTCCGACGACACCAAGGCTACTGAAAAGGTTCAAGGTGAGACTGTTAAAAAGAAAACAAAAATCCCACCGGTGATGCTACCCGAACTCACGAGGGATACAATTTTGACTTATTACTAATGCCTTGAAAATCTCGGAAAACGCTTTCTATATCAAGCATATGTCTATTGGAGAAAAGTTATATTTAACAATGCCGTCGATAGTGACAAATTTCGTTCGCACCTTATTGATTTACTTTCGGGGCTCCACGAAATGAACCCAGCGGATCCAAAAAATACTTGATCGAAAATCATAGCCTTGATGTATTAGACATCAAAACGATTGTATTAAACCCATCCAAAAAACGTTACGCTGAAGAGGCAGTATATTTGATCTATTTCCGTCATGGGTCAGTTAAATAAGCGGACTCAAAAGAAATCCGATCTGTAATGAGCACTCTGGTCAACTGGAGTTACCAGGGCGACGTCCAAATCACATCACCCAGTGCAGAAACTGTCAGGCTTTCGGACACGGTAGTGATCATTGCAATATGCCTCCTAAGTGCCTTATCTGTGGAGCTGACCACCACTAAACTACTTGCCCAGCAAATGATATAGCCCAGATGAAATGCGCAAATTGTTCAGGGCATCACTTGGCAAATGATCCGTCCTGTCCGAAACGATCCGAATCCATCAGGTTTAAAAAGACGGAACCTCAAAAGAAGACAAACAAACGAACCGCACCAACCTTTAATGCCCGAATCGATTCAACATTGGATTTCCCGTATTAATTAGACCACAAAGCTTCTCACCATACGGCAAATAATAATTCACAATTATGTAACGCTAGGCAATACAATAAAGTTTTGTCAAAAACTTGCAGTGCTCAAAATAATTAAACACATCTTAATACAAATTCAATTCACACTAACAAAAATATTAATGATGTTCCCAATAACTTGTTCTCACCAGGTCAACTCCTGGTGTTAGCCAAGGAATTAATCACAAATCTGGCTAGCTGCAAATCCAGAGTTGATCAATTGAACGTACTTACCGAGCTCGCAATCGAATTTCTTTATAATTGAACGATCGGAATTAAAATGTGTTGTTTGGAATGCCCAAAGTATTCAAAACAAGTGGCTGGAAACATTTATGTTTCTTTCCCGGAATAATATCGATATTGCTATTATATCTGAAACATGGTCCAAAGGCGAGAAAAAGCTATCTCACGATAAATATACTGCCTATGAATATCATAGGACTGGTATCACAGGTGGTGGAGTTGCAATTTTCATCAATAAGAATATCCGGCACTCGGTGGTCCAAGTAAAAACCTGCATTATCGAAACCGTGGCTATTGAACTTCTAGACACGGACCTCTTAATAATTGGCGCCTACTTTGCAGGAACGAAATTGAACGCGGTGAAATTAAATCTTTTCAAAGCGGATTTGTTCTCTATGGCAAAACTTACATATAAATTTATGGTAGCCAGCCACCTAAATAGCAGACATCCTCACTGGAAGTGCGCAA
Source organism: Oxycera nigricornis (assembly GCA_963942545.1). NCBI lineage: Eukaryota > Metazoa > Arthropoda > Insecta > Diptera > Stratiomyidae > Oxycera > Oxycera nigricornis. The sequence continues at coordinate 78,284,615 of OZ012662.1, forward strand.
GATCAAATCAAGCGGGTAAAATCTTATATGATTTAATGAATTCTGCTAACCTCTTTATTCATGCTCCTAATGCACCAACTTTTTATCCACCTGAAGGCCTACCTTCCTATCTTGATATAGTATTAAGTAACGGGCTCATTTTCATCTCCTCTCCAATCACGCTTAATGAACTCTCCTTTTCTCATCTACCTGTGGTTTTCTTCATTGCCCTAAAAGACCCTGTAACTCAAAATGAGCTTATCACTAAAAATTACTCTCAAACCAACTGGATAATGTTCCAAAAGTTTTTTTCGAGCGCATGAAATGAAAATGAAGACTTTTCTGATGCTTGTAATCCGAAAGCAATCGACGTACTCGTCACTAACTTTTCCGAGACAGTTCAGGAGGCCAGTAACTCCTTTACGCCTAAATTTACCCCCAAACCGAAGCCCACTATCCATAATAAAGAAATCTTAGAGCAGATTAAAATCCGGCAAAAGCATCCGCAGGCAATGGCAGCGTACTCGAGACCCCAATTTTAAAAAAATATTAAACAGCGCAAATGAAAATATCCGTATTTCTTTTTTAAATTTACGGAATAAAAAATGGAGTTCACTCCTTTCCTCACTGAACAAAGGCTCTCCCAATTTATTGAAACTTTAAAAAACCATCAAAAGAAAACCGAATAGCATCCCACAGCTACGTAAACAGGATGGCTCTTCTGTGCACAATGAAATTGAGAAGTCCGAGCTTCTTGCTAATAGCTTTTTCGCTTCTCATAGAATAAGCGAGAACCTAAGTGATGAGCATACTGTGAGAACTGTTGAATCTGTTGCTTCGAACCTTGTCAGCGTTATCTCCGATTTTACCCCTGACGATCATGTGCAATTCTCTGAGACCAAATGTGCAATCCGCAAACTTAAAACCAACAAGGCTACGGGTTGTGATCAAATCCCCAACACTTTACTAAAAAATCTCCCTAGAAATGCTCTTAACATTCTCACCTATTTATTTAATTGCTGCCTCAAAATAGGCTACTTCCCCCATCGCTGGAAGAATGCTATTATAATATCCATTTGCAAACCTGGTAAAGATCATAGCCATCCCACTAGTTATCGTCCTATTAGCCTACTCCCTGGTTTAAGTAAAATCTTCGAACAAATTATCCTTATCCGAATTCGCAGAAAACTGAACACCCATGAGATAATCCCTAAATTCCAGTTTGGTTTTCAACCGAAATTTTCAACCAATCATCAGTTAAGCCGAGTAGTGAAACATGTCAAGCTGGCTCAACTAAACAAGCAGTCTACCGGTATGATAGCTTGAGATATTGAAAAAGCTTTCGATTCAGTATTATACAAAGGACTGATTCACAAACTTTGTGCCTTTTCATTCCCGATTTACTAAGTCAAAATAATTCTTACCTTCCTGTCCGAGAGAAGCTTTCAAGTGAAAATTCATTCTACGTTATCTACTCCTCGGTCTATCCCGGCTGGGGTCCTCCAAAGAGCAATACTCAGTCCCACTCTCTACACCATATACACAGCTGACACTCCCGCAACTGATAACTGCAATATTGCCATGTATGCTAACAATACTGCCATCTATACATCCACAGAAAATCCGGGCGAAATAGTGAATACTTTACTTATTCAATTTGCAGAATTATTCAGTTACTACCACAAATGGAAAATCCAAATTAATAAAGAAAAAACTCAAGCAATTTTTTTTCACTAAAAAACAAGCTAAAAGTTTTTTACCTAGTTCAACAATACAACTGTTAAACACAACAGTTGCATGGTTAAATTCAATCAAATATCTTGGTGTTCATTTAGATAAGAAGCTGCCTTTTCAAGAACATACACTCAAAACTTGCCCAAAAATGAAAAAATCCATCTGCTCCCTCTACCCTTTCATCAATAGAAAATCTAGCCTGCCACTAACCAATAAACTGCTGCTGTATAAAACAGTGATGCAGCCTATACTTTTGTACGCCTCGCCGGTATGGTCCGATTGCGCTCAAACGCACAAACATAAGCTGCAAATCATTCAAAACAAATGCCTGAAGATCATTTTTAATAAACAATTTTACTTTCCCACCCGAAGACTTCACACGCTTTCCAATATTGAAAAAATTGCGACAAAGCTACGTAAACTGAAGTTGAGATTTCTCAGTACATGTTATAATAGCAACAATCCTATAATAGCTTCGTTGCATAGTTAATGCTAGTTTTAAGTGTAGGCTAAGTAAGTTGTAAGGTACTATAAGGTTTTGAATTTATATTTTTCCCTTGGCATAAAGATTGATACGAATCAATGCATATATATTAGCCATGTCTAGTTTTATTTACTAATATAGCTGTAAAGGCATCATGCCTGTTAATTAAACTTATTTGATGGATTGTACAGTACTAAATTGTCGAACTTGATGAATAACTAAAGAATAATTAAAAATTATATCCTTCGATATGACATGCCCCTCCTTAAGTTGCGTGTCTTAACGCAAGTATCAACGTATCAATCTGTGAAGCAGATTTACAGAATCAATATTAGCATCAAAATTTTTCCATATCCAAAAGAATGTTTCATATTTAAATTTTAATTCTAATATTTGGAAATTTTCTATCCATATTATCGATGTTCTTTCTATGTAATTCATTTAATGTGATAAGGTCTGACTACAATTGACGTCCGAGCCCGGACGTCGGCCTGGGATGGTACGCATCCTCTCACTTACAGCTATGCTCAATTCGACATACGTTCCGTCAAAGTGTGAAACGTTTCGTTAGAGCTTACGTCGAAGTTGATATCTTCGTTACTCTTGAGTTTCTCGGGTCCGGACCCGAGGAACTTTAGCTGACATGCTGAAAGTGAGGTTAATGTTCACTCGAAGTGAGAAGAAAGTGAGGTTCAAATATGAAGGACTGTGAACTGTGACTTAGGAAATTTTATGAATTCGGTGAATTAATGAATGAAGAACAATCTTTCACGATGGAAATATTATCAAGCTAGGTTTCTACAAATGCGGCACAATCAGCTTTACGAATCAAAACTTTTAGAATTGCAACGGTATCACGGGGATGTAGGGTAGATCGCCTCCTCGCGGTGCATCCTGGGTAACGCTAAATGATCTACCACGGCACGACTCTCGATTGTTTTTGGACAACTCTCTCGTCTTAACGACTATATCTGATGCTTTGGGCTGGTAGTAGTGGTATTCTGTCACCTGAGTACGCAAGAGTGACATCTTGCGGAAATGGCTTTCAGGCTAATGCCAATGCTGCCTCCATATCGGTAAAACCCTGGCAGGCCTCACGGTACGTTCAAAACTCGTCGCCACTAGTCTGGCCGTGTAGGTTCCTTTGAGTTTGGACTCCTGATTAATCCCCGGCCCGGCTCTGAGCACATATCCTCATAAGGGAATGTGCCAACCCTCGCATGGCCTCCCTGCTTCGGCATAGATAACCATGGGGTCTCAGGGGAACTGCACAATGAGTGGAGATAGCGGCTGTGAGGGGGGACCCAAATCGCAATGAATCCCGATAAATTTAAAAAGGAAGATTCACTCGGCCCGGAAGGGAAGTGGACGAAGGTGACGCGTCCTTCTAGTGGGAAGAAGACCGCGATACTCAGCCAACCCCCTAATTCTTCGAGGGATGCATGCACCAAGGCAGCTATGCCAGGGGCAAGCACCTCCTCAGTCAAGCCTACTGGCGCTAGCGGTAACACCAAGGTAACGGCGAACAAGCTGGCCCGCACTGTTTCCGGAGCGCCCTCTAACACCGCTTCCACTTCAGGTGTTAAGAAGCAACAAAACCCCTCGGTGACGGCTTACAGAGACAGAAGGTCCGCCTTCAAAGTCCTGAAAAGGCTGAAAGATTCACCTCCGGATGGTCTTTCCCAGAAGGATAAAATCTCCCTGAAATGGGCAACCACCACGGTAGAGGCTTACAAAGCCTCTATTCCAAAGAAAGAGGCAACTCATAAAAGATGTAGATCTAATGAGTCTGCTCCAATTCAACCGAGCGTCCAACTCCCGGTTAGTAAAAGACCAAAACTGGTCACACCCAATCCTGTTAATGGCAGGAGTTTCAGTGAAGCTGCCAACGACAGCCTGGTATGGGCTGTTATCGACAGAAGCAGTAGCGATGGTACCATCTCACCGTTAAATTGGAAGATGGTAGAAATCGCGCTTCTTTGGGTGTACAAGCCCATACTCGAGGCAAATCCAGGCCCTCCACCAAGTTGTCGTGATGCTGGCTGGTACCAGGGTCACGTTAAATTGATAGCCTGTACAGATCAACGTTCAGCGGATCTTTACAAGCAGGCTATAGGTAGAGTGGGAGAAGTCTGGCCTGGAGCAAAGCTGGACGCTGTCTCCAGGGAAGATATCCCGAATAGGCCTCGGTCCAGGGCGTGGATACCAGCGGAGCCATCCACACCGGAGGAAATTGTTGAGCTAATCAAGCTCAGCAATGCTGACCTCCCGGTAGAAAACTGGAAGGTAGCTAAGGTTAGCGAGCCCAGCAATGGACAGCGAGAGGCCCTAATAATCTTGAACGAGGAGTCGCTAGCTCCATTGGAGTCGAAGAGCGGGGTGATTAGCTACGGTTTCTCGGCTATCACCCTGCGAGTATATCGCAAGGACTGTACTGGGAAGGCAGTACGGGAACCGAGCAAGGAGAGTGGAAGCGAGAGAACTGTCGAAGCATCAGTAGACCCGACCGTGGACCTCTCTGAGTCAGATCTTCTCTCCGATGACGGAAGAAGCACCACCTCCACTGCGGGGTTGGCTGGGGACCTTCTCAGATCCCTCGACCTGGTCGAGGAGGAGGAGATGTCCTTATCTGACGAGGAAGCGGATAAAATATTGTGTCGCAATGCTGAGGTTTCTGCAGATTAACCTCCAGCACTCTAAGGCGGCATCCGCCGCACTGCTCCTCCACCTGGCCCAAAAAGGAGAGGAGCTAATACTAGCCCAGGAACCTTGGGTTGTTGGAAACCGGGTTTGCGGGCTCAACTTGAAAGGATACAACACAGTATCCTTCAACACAGCAGGTAAACCAAGAGCTTGCATAATTGTAAAGGAAGGCTTGAAGTTTTTAACCTTGTATAATTTCAGTGACCAGGACACCGTTGCGATAGCAGTGGAAAGACAGTCCAAACCCCTTTGGGCTGTCTCCTGCTATATGGCGCATGATGTTCTGCCACCTCCAACTAGCCTGCAGAGGATCACAAGGGAAGCCACTGCAAGAGGCATCCCTCTAATAGTCGGAGCGGACGCCAATGCCCATCATCGCATCTGGGGTAGCACCGACACGAATAAACGGGGTGAGTCACTATTTGAATTTATCTTATTACATGACTTAGCCCTAGCTAACAAAGGTGAGGATCCTACCTTCATCACGGCAAGCCGTAGAGAGGTTCTGGATATCACTATGACGAATGAGCACTTGAACCAAGCTATCAAGGGATGGCACGTATCGCAAGAGTGCTCGTTCTCCGATCACCTCTACATAAGGTTCGATTTGGCATCTGATCCTCCGACAAATCCAACCTTCATTAACAAAAGGAGGATGGATTGGGTCAAATACCAATCGGTATTCGAGTCTGCGCTAGAAGGCGGACCTCCAGAGATTGTAGACATACCCGGTCTTGAGGAAGCCGTTGGGACCCTGACATTGGCCTTCAATGACGCAGCAAGGTCTGCATGTAGTCCAACGAAGCCTAGAGGGAAGTACAAACCCCCATGGTGGAATAGTGACATTGCGGAGCTGCGGAAGGAATGTAGGAAGTCCTTCAATCGGGGTAAAGAATCTAATGACTGGTGTTCTTATAAAACAAAACTGAAGGAGTTCAAATCCTCTATCAGAAAGGCTAAACGCACCTCTTGGAGAAGCTTTTGTGCAGAAAAAGAACACTCAAAGGATGTCAGTCGCCTGCGAAAAGTCATGACGAGCTCCCCCTCATTTTTAGGGTCCGTTAAGGACGCAAATGGAGTCTGGACGAAATCCAGCTCCGAGACTCTGTCCGTTCTCGTAGATACGCACTTCCCGGGCAGTGAGGGTGTGGCTCACAAAGCGGATCCACACACGCTCCCGGAGTGCATGCCAACTACTGTGCCTGTAAATGACAGGCTCCTACGCTGGGCAATCAGCTCATTTCAACCCTTCAAATCCCCTGGCATGGATAACATTTCACCTATCGAGATCCAGCAGGGTATCAATATAGCACTGCCATGGCTGAACGCCATTTTCAAAGCATGTGTATGGATGGCTTACATTCCGCAACAGTGGAGAGAAGCAAAAATAGTTTTCATACCTAAAGCGGGTAAAACATCCCACTCCTCACCTAAGGATTACAGACCTATCAGTCTCACCTCATTTCTGCTAAAAACTCTGGAGCGACTGATAGAGATTCATTTGAGAGCTACTCTGAAACCACTCTCTAATGCGCAGCACGCATACACAAAAGGGAGATCGGTTGAAACAGCTCTTCACTCGCTCACCAGCTACATCGAAAAATCGCTACGCGTCAAAGAATACACGCAAGCAGTTTTTATAGATATCGAAGGGGCTTTCAACAATATCAGCCATAAGGCTATTGGTAAAGCACTCGGGGAAAGCAATGCCGACGACAACCTGATAGGGTTCATCGGTCAATTGCTTAGCAGCAGGAACATCAACTCCACGCTAGGAAACAGTACCTTACGAAGGAGAGTTTGCAGAGGCACACCACAAGGTGGGGTGCTATCACCCCTTCTATGGAACCTAGTGGTGGATGAACTCCTGTCAAAAATAGAAGCGACTGCCTGCAAAGTCGTAGCTTATGCCGACGATGTTGCAATAGCAATATCGGGAAAATTTGTTAACACCCTATCGGAAAGACTAAACTATGCCCTAGGTATTCTTACCAAATGGAGCAAAGAGTGTGGTCTAAAGATAAATCCGCAGAAAACGGAACTTGTGCTCTTCACGAGAAAATACAAAATTCCAAGATTTGTTCCACCTAAACTTGGTGAGATAAGTCTCAATCCATCTCATCAAGTCAAATATTTAGGTCTGATCTTAGACTCCAAACTCGCATGGAAAGCAAACATAGCGGAAAGAGCGCGTAAAGCGGCATGCGCAATCTACTGCTGCAAAAGAGCTATTGGGAAAAGATGGGGACTGAAACCCAAAACTGTATCATGGCTCTATACAGCGATAGTGGAACCAATCCTTCTGTATGGCGTGGTTATTTGGTGGCCAGCAATGGCAAAAACATCAAACGGAAACCTGGTTAACAGGGTCAGGAGGACTGCAGCTATTGCAATCACCGGGGCTATACGCACTACCCCGACAAAAGCATTGTTTATGCTATTAAATTGGCTCCCGACGGAGCTCCTAACGAAACAGCAGGCCAAGTGCTCTGCTATTCGATTGAAAGCTCTAAATCTCTGGCGCGATGGGAATATCGGCCACTCCACCTTATTAAGGAGGGATGGACCAATGCCAGAGAAAGTAGACCTCACTCCTCCGATTCCCTGCTTCCACCACAGTTTCAAGTCCGTCATCCCTAGCAGAGATGACTGGATCATGGAAGGAAATATGATACAGGAATCGGTCGACATCTACACTGATGGATCAAAAATGGATGGAAAAGTTGGCTGTGGTGTTTACTCCGAACAGCTAGGTCTGAGACTATCCTTCCGGCTACCAGATCACTGCAGTGTCTTTCAGGCAGAGGTCATCGCAATACATAAGGCAGTGGACTGGCTGAGAAATCAGAAAATTTCTATAAGAAATCTCAACATTTTCTCCGACAATCAAGCTGCTATCCAATCATTATCCAACGTGTATACCTCATCCAAAATTGTAATGGAATGTCGCACACTACTGAACGCGATGTCGCTTCACTGTGAAGTGATTATTTGCTGGGTGCCGGGTCACAGTGATATACCTGGGAACTGCGAAGCTGATGCCCTAGCTAGAGCTGGCACTGAGCTCCAGGATTATACACTAACACCCCAAGTCAGCCATCCGTTGGGCTCCGTCAAGCTAAGTTTCAAGCAGTATTATACAGAGGCTGCAAATAGGGCCTGGCTGCTGGAAGAAACCTGCAGGACAACCAGGCAAACTTGGCACACACTAAGCTCAAAGCGCACCAAGCAGCTCCTCAACACGAGCCGTGAAACATTAAGTTTCATCGTATCCGTACTGACGGGGCATTGTCTCATTGGCAGACACGCAGAAAGACTGGGTGTCCCTTGCCACGATTTCTACCGCAGCTGCAGATCGGAGGAGGAGGAGGAAACGATCCAACATTTTCTGTGTGAATGCCCAGCACTGTCCAGGAAACGCATGAAAACCTTAGGCTCACCCTTCCTGGACAGCCTCACGGAAGTAGCTGATTTGAACATCAGCTGCGTTGCCGGATTCATACGAGAATCGAAATGGTTCTCGTCACCCAACAGGTTTTAGTGCCGCTCCCTATTAAAATGTGGTATCACAATGGGCCTATCTTGGCCTAAGTGAGCCGCCTTTTGACAAAGGGGGCTGCCACTGCAACCAACCAACCAACCAACGGTATCACGATGACACCTCATTTCATATCCAAGACACCCGTCATATCAAAGACACTTTATGCGTTATTATTGTTGAACTTAAGTTTGATCACGATTTGACCATATTTTGACAGCCACTTAGCCTACCGTAAGTCAATTTAACGAGCTCGACGTCCGGGCTCGGACGTCAATTGTAGTCAGACCTACATTCGTTTCTTGGCTGTATTACATATTTCTGAGGATATTGGGTAGTGTCATTTTATTACTAACATGTTCTATTCTGTTTCTGAATGTAAAATTTACAATTTTTAAAGAACAATAGGTAGGTTTAATAATGATATGTCGTTTCAGAATTGTCTGTTGATTATGTAATTATGTAACATTTTTGTGGATTTTGAATTTTTCGTAATGATAATGTTCTCGGAAATATTTTCAATAAATTCTTTTGTGTTTGTTTTCATTACATAATCTTCTGGGTTACGCAATAATTTTCCAATACATTTGTCTACAATTGGTATTACTTTATATTCTACGTTGCCCTTAGTATTAGATGCAGCTTGTAAAAGTAATTAACGTTTTGTAATAATTCTAAGTTTTTCTTATTGGGAATTGGTACAATTTGCGTTTAAAAATATGTCATTCGAGAAATATGGTATTTGGGTAAAAATAAAAATAGTAATTCATTCGTTTGTGCAACCGCAATTCAGAAGTTTTGCAATTTTGCCGTGCCAATATCATAAACATGAATATCTTGTGCAGTCAGAATGTCTTTCCCTTCTTTCAAATCTATTGTATGTACATATAAATTTTACAAAGCCTTTAATTATTTTGATTTCTTCTAGTTGGATATGGTTATATTGTAAATCATAAATTTTGCCGTTTGGTAGGAATTATAAAAGAGACCAAGAGCACGAAGGTTCCTGTAAATGAATAGGTGGTTGAAAGTTTTTATGTTTCATGAAAAGTTTTTTATTTTTCGTTGCTCAATTTTTTCGAGGATGAAAGGTCTATAAAGTCTTTGGTTTTTATTTTTGTTTATAACATATTTCGGGTTAACTTCTACTGTTTTCCTGTGGCTGTTTCGATACTCTATGGCTTTATTCTGTTTGTTTTCGATATATTTCTTAATTTCGGGATATTTTTTAGAGGGGATGATGCCATTTTGAATTTCTATCGGTTTGTGATTTGTTGTGGAATGTATCGTTTCATTATAATATTAGAGGATTTCTTGGATGTCTATCATATTTGGAGATACTTTGGACTCTGTTATTTTAATTCTAATGTGTTCATTGAGGGTTTTATGGAGTCTTTCGACGTCAGGATTTCCAGTTTTAAGACCTGGTGTAGTAAAATGTAAAGTAATGTTTTCAATATTGAGAAAATTTTCTAAATTGTGTGTCAAAGCACTTTCGTTATCTGTAATGATATGTTTTGGTTTGCCGCACATCGCAAAGTGTTGGTTTGAAGCTGCTTTTATGTTTATCCAGTTTCGTGTGTCCAGTGATATTGCTTGCGTAAATTTTGGAAATTTGTCGATGAGAGTTAAGTAAAAGTGATTTTTATCTATAAACCATATATCCATGTGAACTACCTCATGTGGTTTATCCGGAATTGCAGGTTTAGAAAACGGTAATTTGGAAGGTTTTCGCTCATATTTACTAAGTTGGCAAGTGTGACAATTATTGATTATTTTGGTGATCTCTTTCTTCAGGTTTAAGAAATAGTACTTAGGTTTTAATTATTTAGAGACTTCTTCAATTCCTCTATAGTAATTTCGTTTATGATCTTTTAGGATTTCTTCTTGAGTCACTCCCTTTTCCGTGCAATCAAAAAGTAAATAGCTACATTTTATAAATTTAATGGCAGTATGTGGGGCTCTCCACTCTAAATATTCCGTTTGAAACTTATGAAAGGCATGCAAGTCTGGCATATAAAGTCCAATTACTCCCTTTTGTGGAATTTGATTATTTAATATGTATTGAAAATATTTATCATTTAATTCTTTAGAAATGCAAATTACTCGTTATTTCTTGAAATATTTCTACTTTATGATGCGGTTATCTTTTCTCAATTTTGTTATTAATTGATTATTATAAACGTTTAATGGAAATTCGGATATAGGGATATAATTTGTGTTATCTTCGTCAGCGCTATGGCATGTTGCTGCCACTGAGTAGTTTTCGCTATCGTCAGTGTTGCCTATAAGTTCGTTGGCGTTTATATGCATTGTTAAATTATTATTATATGATTTTTGTTTTTCATTAAAGCTTCGATTTTCGTTCGAGTTGGATTCCGCCCGCGATGCAGTTTCAATATGTGGAATGGGTCGTGAGAGTGCATCAGCAACTTTATTTTCCTTGCCTTTGATATATTTGATTTCATAATCATATTCCTCCAATTGTAACTTCCATCGTTGCAACTTTGGATTTGGTTCCTTGAGGTTACCTATCCATGATAATGGTTTATGATCGGATTTAATTGTAAACTTCCTACCATATAAGTAGGGTCTGAAATATTTAATAGCCCAAACAATAGCCAGGAGTTCTTTTTCTATAGTCGAGTAATTAATTTCATGATCGTTGAGAGTACGTGAAGCAAAAGATTTAGGGTGGATGTCTTGGGATAAGACTGCTCCGATAGCGTAATGGGAAGCATCCGTTGTCAGAGTAAATTTTTTGTTGAAATCGGGATATTTTAACACAGGCTCCGAAATTATTATTTTTTCAATTTGTCGAAAGAGTCAACACAGTCCTTATCAAAAGGATTTATTTTTACATTTTTCTTAAGTCTTAGTGTTAATGGCTTAGCAACTTTTGAAAAATCCTTAATGAATTTTCTGTAATATCCAATGAGCCCTCGGAATGATTTTATTTGCTTGAGTGTTTTTGGGATAGGAAAATTCAATATTGCTTCTACTTTTTGGGGTTAGGTTTGACACCTTCAGTTGTAACTATATGTCCCAGGAATTCGGTTTCATGTTTCCTAAATTCACTTTTATCAATTTGGATCTTCAGATTAGCAGATTTTAAGACATTTAAGATTTTCTTCAGAGATGAAATATGTTCTTGAAGAGATGTGCTACAACAATAATATCATCCATATATATGAAGCAGATCTTTCCAATATATTCAAAAAGGATATCATTCATTAGTCTTTGAAAGGACGCTGGGGCATTTTTCAAACCAAATGGCATTCAAGTAGATTCATAATGTCCTCTATCGGTTGAAAATGCCGTTTTCTGGATATCTTTTTCACTAACTTCAATTTGATGAAAGCCCTTTGCTAAATCGAGAATTGTTAAATACATGGATCTAATATGTCATCGATATTCGGTATCGGAAACTTATCGTCGATTGTAATCTCATTTAGTTTTCTACAATCTACCACCAATCGCCAATTAGTCTTTCCTGACGCGTCGCTTTTCTTTGGAACAATCGAAATTGGTGAAGAATAAGGGGATTTACTTGGACGTACGATCCCTTGAGATAGCATATCGTTGATTTGCGCTGCCACCTCAGACCGATGGATATAAGGATATCTGTACGATTTTGCATACACAGGGTTGTTACAAGTAGTTTTTATTTCGTCCTTAATGTTATGAGTGAGAGTCAAATTGTCACCTTCTTGAAAGAATATGTCTTTGTAGTTGTTTAATAACTTCATGAGACAACTTTTTCTTTGGAATTCAAATGATAATTTCTCAACGTCAAAAGAGGTTCTTTGGTTTTATATGTTTCCGACATGTATAAATTATTTATATATTCTTCTATTTCTTCGTCTTCTTTCGACTGATATATGGGTAAAATCTTATCGCCAAATTTTATCACTGTCATGCGCTATATCTCGCAAACCAAACATACGATTTGCTTCATCAAAGTGTCCATCGACGCCTATTGACAGTAACGTGATTCTATCAAATTTTTAAAAAAATCGTTGGAGCCGTTTTCTAATCTTTTGAAAAAAGTGCAAAAAATGGTTTTTTTTTCAAAAACATCAAATTTTTAACCTATTTTCAAAACACAGTAATCAATGTTTATATAATTTATATACTGCAAACAGTTCTTGTAAAAACAACAACCAAAATTTTTTTCCCATGATTACAAAAAAAAATTGATTAAAAATAAAAAATCATTAAAAGTCATCATGACCTTCATGGTCATTTATGGCATTCATTATATCTCGAGAACCAAATATAATCTTTGCATCATTAAGGTGTCAATCGACGCGTATTATTATTTAAATGATGTTTATAAATTTTAAAAAAACTTAAGAGCCATTTTTTCAATTAATTTGTTGGTTTTGATTTCTTTGTTGGATTTTGTTTTCACTATAATATAGATAACCTGTTTCAGTTAAAATACGAATTGCTTTTACAATACTATCAGGATTCCGGCAAAATAAAAGTGTCTGGCTTGGCTCCGGTAAATTATTTTTTAGCCCGTCAAGATAACTTCAGACAAATTCGGGTAATTTTCCTGTATTATTTTTCTGTTTAAAGCAGTTAACCGTTTTGTAAAATATTTATAAAATTTATTGCAGAACTTCTGAATTCGGTTGTTCTCAGTTCATTTAATAATTGAGAGCTATTTCTCTGATCCATAAAATTAGCAAATAAACTTTTAATTTCGTCCCACTTCACAAAATTAGGGTTCGCGTCTATAATTTCTTTAGCTTTACCAACTATCTTACTTTTTATAACACTTAAAATTATTTGTTGTGAATGATGATTGTAAGTTGACAGTGTTGGGGCCATTTGATCTACCATGTCGATGAAGCTTTTTAGTTGATCTCTATTTCCATTAACTCAAAGACAAAGCGCCTTTCTCCTCGTTGTCCTTAATCTCGCTTGTCTTTATACTATCGTTACCTGTTGCCATTTCGAATGTGTTGGCTGTTGTTCTGGAGCTTGAATCAAACTGCTATGGAACTGCACCATTATCTGCAGTCTGGAACTATGATCTCTTCGGGAACTACACTTTTGCACTTTCTTAGGAATATTTGCAAAGCTTTCTAGCTGCACTGTTTTCACTAAGGGAAATACTTTTGCTCACGTAGTTTTTTTTCAATCGCGACGTTCAAAGTTAAAACTTTTTCACTGTTGTAACAATCTTCAATATGCGATTCAAATTTATTCGTTTTTTTGGACCCTTTTTCATTTTAAAAAGGATCCTACCGACTGCGCCAATTATGATATGCGAGTGCGAATATACACTCTTTAAATAAAAAAAACACGTGAATGTTCCGTGTAACTCGTCTTTATTCTTTAAGTTATTTATCCAGCCTAACTATTGACTTTCTTCCTTATCCTACTTATCAACAAAAAACCTCTTAGTTCGAGTGATCAATAAGATCACATGAACACTATCATTTTGAAAAATAAATTTACGGTCTCGTAAACAGTTTCATGTAAATTAAAAAATACATCCTTCCATGCTTCGCTCTGACTTTATGTGAACGATCGTAAACGCATTCGTTATGATTGGTTTCCATGCCATCAGGACGAATGGTTCATTTTAATTAGAAAATGTATCTTTCCATGCTATGACTTTATGTGAACAATCGTAAACGCATTCGTTATGATTGGTTTGCATACCATCAGAACGAATGTTCTATTTTAATTAAAAATTATATCCTTCGATATGACAATAGGTGCTTTGTGAAAAGTGCGTGAGATTTCGTCTGGACACTTTGCTTGGGGCATAAGATATGTTTTTCAAGTCAGTTACAGAACTGTCTCCAATGAGAGAATTACGTTACAATTACGATACGAGCTTAGTTTGTGTATTGTGTACTTTTGCATTTGTACATTTTGATTTTATTATGCGTTGATCCATTGTTTGTTGCTATTTATTATTGTCACCACGCGAGAATAATATATGTACCAATTGCTCCATATTAAACAGCTATGCAAAAATTAAATACTTTTTCTGAGAGCCGTGCTTACCACAAAGGGTTGGATTTTGAATTTCTTTTTTTAAATAGGGTGTGATAATAGAGCCTGCTACCGCAAAAACTTTGACCGAGTTTGGGTTCAAAATGATTTAGGAAAAGTTTGAAGCTTTTTCGATTACGCCAAGTATTTATAATATTTTTAGTATTGCAAAATAAGACTTTATTGAAAAACAAGAGGCTTGCTACACGTTCGTATCAACCACTAGAGAAACAGCTTATATTTTAAAGCTTTAAGAAGTTAAAATCATAATTTCGTGGAAGTTTTGAGCTTTTAAGAATGAGCTGAGTGTTGTTAATTAATGCAAAACAAACGTTTTTAACTTCCCAGTATATTGGAAGTTCTTGTAATCGCGTGCGTGCGTTAGCGGACAGTTTTTCTACGAGCATAATTCACGTAAACAAAGCTGTATCGACTTTGTTAAGGTGTCAATCAAAGCGTCTTTACAATCTTAAGAGCTGATTAGTTTTTGAGAAATTTCGGTCGGTTGGGTTTGCTGTTTTCACCCCTTGAAAGTCAACCCTGTCATGCGCTATATCTCGCGAACCAAACATACGATTTGCTTCATCAAAAAGTCTATCGACGCCTATTAACAATAACGTGATTCTATCAAATTTTAAAAAAAATCGTTGGAGCCGTTTTCTATTCTTTTGAAAAAAGTGCATAAAATTGGGGTTTTTTCCAAAAACATCAAATTTTTAACTTGATTTTCAAAACACACTAATCGATGTTTATATAATTTATACACTGCAAACAGTTCTTGTAAAAAAAGCACCAAATTTTGATTACAAAAAAAAAATTAGAATAAAAATACAAAATCATTAAAAGTCATCATGACCTTCATGGTCATTTATGGCATTCATTATATCTCGAGAACGAAATATAGTCTTTGCATCATTATTGTGTCAATCGACGCGTATTAACATTCCAATGATGTTTTTAAATTTTTAAAAAAAAATTTAGAGCCATTTTTTTAATTAAATAAAAAAATATTGAAAGTTAGTGTTTTTTTCATAAAAAAAATTAATAAATAATTAATAAAATAACCATCGTAATAATAAATGTTTATAAAATTTATAAACTTAAATCAATTTCTGTAGAGAGACCAGCAAAATATTTCCTCATGATTTCAAAACAAATTGAATTAAAATTAAAAAAATCATTCAAAGTCACCATGTGAAAAGGGTTCATACGAATTTTTAAATCTCTTATTCTAAAGACATTGCTGTAAAGTCAATCAAAGTTTATTATTATTTGCATAATTTGCGGAGATTTTTAATAGTCTTCACAGAACCGTGTTTTAACTTTAATGAAAAAACTGCTTAAACTTTGAAAATCAATACAAATCAAATCAAATTTTCAATTGTGGTAATCAACGTTTTGAATGGTAAAATGTTTTGTAGTCAACACTTTTTAAGGTCATTTGCTTTGAAAAGCTTTCATCAAATTAAAAAATGTAATGAAGTGGGGAAGTGGTGTTTCGGGGTGACGGATGGCATCCTCTTCAGTATGTATACAATAGCAACGTAGGCACATACGAACTAAAAATTGACAGTCATTATACTTCGCGGACACAAATAATTATAAAAATTGGATGAAGTATGATGAGCTTAATCCATCAATAAGCCTAATCGTGGTCGTGCTGTCTGGTGGCGGATGGTAAATGACAGCACCTGAAGAGGATGCCATACGTCACCCCGAAATAACACTTCCCCACTTCATTAAATTATGCAACCAGCCTTTAATCTGGAAGTAAATGAACCTCCATCAATGTGCAAGCATAGTGTTAGTAAGTTTCTAACCAAAAAGCACACTAGTAGGCGAAAGTTGTCGGCTAGAGTAGGAGATTCTAATCCTTACTAATGTAAAAAATGTGGTTTTTAGGAGTTTTGTTCTTTAGTATTCGTAAGATTTCAATTACTTCCTCCATCATTTGTAATACATACATTTTACTTTTAACATGCAATTGAACCTATTTTTGACAGCAAATTCAATGTTTCTCAAAACCAACAGAAAATTAGAAATAATTATTAGTTTCATTGATGTAAAATCGTGGAAAAATACAAATTCAGTGATTATGCCGAAGTGCTGGCAATTTTGACCGCAACTATTCACAACGGCCATCACGCGACAAAATCTATTCAGTGGTCGTAATAACAAAAACTGCATTCATTTTTGCTTGCGCTCTTTGGTCCTCCAAGCAGCGATATGAAAATAACAAATAACGTAGAAAAGGCTTTGTAACCTGTCCCCAACTGATTGATTCACGGGAATATTCAATCCAGCCAATCCTCCAAAATCCTTACGTAATCAATTGACGCTCGCGTAGATGTTACGATTAATATTAAGTAACTCCAATAACTTTTATGAGAGGTACATTTTTATTATTAAAAGTAATATTATTTCCATCTATATAATTGAACGGCTAACATGAATTTTGTGGTACCATTTTAGCAGTTGTTTCTGAACGGATTTTCATAAAACATACATCAATGGGAAGATTATATCCTGTAGATGTGCAGAGTTGTATTTTTTGTGAAAATCTGTTTGGAAAATATAGAGAGAAAAAACAGAAAATAGATTTTCTTACTAACACATACACAACGTTGAACGTCCACAGAGCGATAAATACGAAAGGTATACTAACTTTCACTATCAAAATAGAAACATCGATTTTCTACGGGTTGTGTAGTGCAAGTGAAGAGTGAATGAATGAAAACACTATTTCACTCTGGCCAGCAGTTCCACAATGAATTTATTTTGTAGTGGATCTACAGATATCTACAATCAATCAGCATTTTACTATAAACTAAAACCACAAATCAATAGTTAACGAGCAGTCGTAGACTATACAAATGCATAATTTACGATCGCTTTGTAATGCTCACTTTGCAATACTCGTTTTGCATTACACATAATCTACTCATACGAAAGTCCAATTCATGATGTCACTAAAAATAGACACATGAATGAATGTTTATACAAGCCCATCGCGATCGTGCCAGACTAAGCGGCGCTTAGTGTTGGCAGGTGCAATGTACTACATACTTACACACAAAGTGCATGTACCCTTTGTGAAGAAATTTGAGTAGTCATTACTCATGGACTTTATGAGTGTTGCATTTTAAATTGGGTCATATGGAAAAAATGCTGATCGATATTTTGATTGGTAGAATGAATTTACTATATTCAATTCTTCCAGTTTTAGAGTAGGGATTATGTATTAAGTAGATTAAAAATATTAGAGTAGGGATTATATATTAAGATGTAAAAATTGTATAAAAGGAATTTGTAGAATAAATAAAAGATAGTCATAGTCTTACTTTTGACTCGTTTAATTATCTATTATTGCCTTAGTTTGGCAAAACGCTCGAGCCGTAACTTGGCTTTAAAAGCGCTACAATTATAGCGTAACCAGTCACTAAAGAAAAGTAGTAAAAATATAGGCTAGCTCGGATCATGAATCCTGCGCCAGACATGTGGCAATTCACTTGCCGGTAGGTAACCTAGTATAACCCTGTTTCCTCGCTAATGGTGCGGTTTACCTATAAAGCGCTAAATCATGGATCTCCCTCGAAGAGTATAAGATCCGGCGTTCGGCGTTCAACACCGAGGACTTCAAGGCACCTGAGAAACCATCGAAGACGAAGCATCTTTTACATTTGCTGACAATCTACTTTTATACAAAAATTCTTATTCTAAACAAAATACAATACTTACTTAAAATTATATACAGAACAACGTTATAAAAAAAGAATATTGAAAAGTGGACGAAGTTGTTTATATACATCCTTCAACTAAACGTCCATAAATCACTTATTGTCTTAAACATTCCTATGCAGATATGCATGAACCCTCATCTTTCTTAATGTGCATAAACATTCATCGTTTGATGTCCATAAATATCTTGGACTCGGACGATGTTTGTTTATCAACATCTTGAACAGCATGTCGTCTGATATATTGTATCGGGCGAAATGCTCTAATTTCGCTTGGACAGAAGAAAGAAGATATTCAAAATGATATACATGTTGCACATGTGAAAAGATATGCAAAACGATATATATGATGCACATGTGGAAAGATTGGAATAAAAATCTTTAGAAGATATATGTATATGTGGAAAATGGCAAATTGGCTACATGAAATGTGTGGAATGCAAAAGTGTGTAATGAGAAAGTTGCCACGAACGAGATCGCGACGAAATTGCAAGGCAACGAGACTCTCGTCCCGTTGGCCTTATTGGACGTTAAGTCCTGGGACGAGGCAACGAACCCGTTGGTCGTGTAGACTAATTGGGTTCGGCCTCTACTTGGTTAGACGGCGATGGCTGCTGGCAGGCCAGCTCTGTTCGGCGCGTGATGTCGTGGGTACGTTTGCCAATACCAAGTCCCGAATCTCATTTTTGAGAGATTCAGCCATCTAAGTTGCCCGATTTACAGTTTCGACAAGTAAATAGACTTCAAGCAAAACACCAAATCTTTCTGAGGCTCGACCTCCTACTTTACTCTAAGATTATTCTCGCGCCCGCATCGAAAAAAAACAATCGCGAATACAACGCCAACCCGAGAGATAAATTACAATCTACGTTAACAGCGACGGACCCGAAGAAAATCAACAAAAAGCGAGCGAAAGAGAAACCGCGCGAGCAAACCAACTTTCGGGCGGCTGAGTCACTACTCTAGGGAAGGACACGTCACCGGAGGCGCGCCGGACATCGGTGTTACTGTCCGGGTCCTCCCTGTTTTAGCTTAGCGCTTGCCAAGTAGGCATGTGTAGCGCGCTAAGCCCCTTGAATACTAACCCCTGCCGAAACGACGCCCTGTTTCCTAAGACCGGACGCAGGAAAAATCTTAGGGAAACTCTCTGTTGATGTTTATTACTCCATGTTTATTTTTAAGTACGTGCAATTAATAATTATTTAATTTTCTTCTCTTTACACATATATTTCAATTTTATCATATAACATTAGTATTATTAAAAATTTTAACTATGTACGTGTCAAAAAAAATTATCTACGCCCTTCGAGTTTTTATATTTTTTGCATGTTTTTTTTCTATTATAATAAGAGCAAATTCAGCAATAATAATCATGATTCGATAAATTGTCTTACATCATAGTTTAAATAAGATAAAATCAATGTTTTATAGAACTGGTTTTAGTTTTCATAATTTTTTTTTTGCACAGTAAATTTTCATTTCGATTTAAAAGATATTAACAATTTCATTTCTTTTGCCATACGTGTACAAAATTTGATGAAACTTTCTTTCAAGGTCTTGAGGGGAAGCTTTTAACAATACAAGAAAATAACATTGCAGCAACTTAGTTGATAAAATATTCTTAAATCTGCATTAGAGCGCCTCCAAAATAACCTAACCTTAGAATTATTTGCTCGAATCAATAAGATAGCGAATTTTACGAATTAAATAGAAACTGTTTCAAGATTGTATATATGTGTTTGTATTTAAATGTGTTTCTAATCAAATCATTTATCTAAATTCCTCTTTTTTTTCAAAGTTCTCAATGTAGTTTCAATTCGGACCTTTACCACACGTTAAAACTTCATTCTCTAGTCGTAACTGGACCTTGCGTTTCTAGGTTAGAATTTGAGCACGTTCAAATTTAGTATTTCTTCGAGTTCACGTGGTCGTAGATCAGGATGTAAATTTTTTTTGAAGATACTAACAGTTATACTCACTACTTGCACTGTGGAGAGGTATAACGAGAACCGTCGATACTAAAACAGTACTGCGAGCCTCATCCCTTTTGATTTTATCGACTTTTACCTGCGAATTATTCCCGGAAGCATTCGAATTTGCAGATTCTTGTAGACATTTCACTGGTCCGCTACTGTCCTCATCATTACAGATACCGCTATGATTATCTCGTGGCTTACTTGCTTGCCCGATTTTGGTTGCTAACCATAATTCCTTGACGTTGGCTTGTTTAATCCTTTTCTTCCAGGCTACTAATTCCGGTTCGGTTCCGGGGACGTCAGACACTACAAACCGCAGGCACTCGCGACGCTCGCTATATTTTTCTTTTTTTTTACTTGTTTGCCGCCGCTGCCACCACCGACATTTGTCCGCGGAATCAGCGCTCAACTTCTATTCGTTTGATTTTTAATTTTTTCACTCAATTGCTCGTCGTGAAAGCGGCCGTCCGCCGAAATTCCCCTGGAATCGCCTCTACTCTCAACTCAACACGTGTTCCATTCAATCCGATTCACCTCCCATCGAAAAAAAGCTCTCCCTTTTCGCCAGCGATCCAACACCCGAGACCGGACTCGACAACGGTTCTTTCCAGAGAACCGGTCGGGTAGCTGGTTTTCGAGACGGCTTGAGGTGCGGGGTTGCCGCTTCTGGGGTTGCCCAAGATTACTGAAACTCTACGATATTACAACACAGGCAAGAATGTAAGTGCTCACGAGCATTCGTGCTTGAGATCACTATGCCCGGAAATCCTTCGAATGAAAGGTGCCCAGGATCTTTCCCTTTTCATCCTCAACCTTGTCACACTCGGCCCCGATATGCTTCACGATTCGGCATTTGTGAAACCTGGAGTCTATTTTGGCGTTGTAGTGGGCTGCCGCGTTGCTTTGTGCGAAATTGCGCACGTATGCGGTGTCGCCAACCTGTAGTCGGGGCTCTCGGGATCGAAGATTGTATGTCCTTGCCTGCGCCTGTGATGCCTTCTCTAAGTGAGTCTTGACCTGGCGCCATATGAGTTCTAACCTCTCATGTTGTCTCAATTCGATGGTTGGTTCGCGGAGGATTTGTAGGTTACGTAACAGCGTGTACGAACTACCGTGTCCTATCATGCTCTGACCGAAGACCACTAAATACGGGGAGATTCCCAGGGAGACGTGATGAGAGGATCTTAAGGCGCAGCCGATGGCAGACAAGTGACGATCCCAGTCACGCTGGCTCGGGTGTACATAAGCGCGGATTGCGGCCAGGATGGACCGGTTGACACGCTCCGAAGCGTTCGCCTGCGGAGCATACACGGCCGTGTAGGCATGTCTGATCCCGTAGTCCTGAATCAGCTGGTTGAAATCTTTGGACTTAAACTGAGGTCCATTGTCCAAAACGATGGTTTCTGGAACACCGTATGTGTGGAATACGCGCTTTTCGAATAATTCGGCTATTAATTTGGTCGACGCCGTTCGAAGTGGTTCCAGTAACACGAATTTGGACAAATGATCCAGGACTACAAGGATACAAGTATTGCCTGTAGAAGATCTGGGATACTGGCCGAGCAGGTCCGTGTACAGGCGCTGAAAGATACGTTCGGGCACGGATTGGGGTCTTATGGGAGCACGAAGTATTTTGTTGGGCAGTTTCGTCTTTTTGCAGACCTCGCAAGCGCTTATATACTTGGCCACTTGATGGTTCATGTGAGGCCAATAGAAGTACGTCTTGAGACGCTGCAAGGTCTTTCCGACTCCCCCATGAGAGCACATAGAGTGATCGTGTGCTCTTTTAATCAGTTATTCGGTGAGCGCGCTGGGTACCCACAGCTTCCAGTCGTTTTGGTCTAATGAGACGTTGCCGGTCGCATGCTTACAGCGCCGGTACACGAACCCGTTGACAACCTGCATGTCTGGATATAGTTGCTGCTTGTCCTTTACCTGTTGTATTATATTAGTGTACTCAGCCGACCCGAAATGCGGAGAAGTGTCTATCTCTTGGTGATCATACTTTACTTCAGCTATTTCGTTACCTTCTGGGGAGTAGGCACGAGATAACGAATCTGGCACCACATTTTGACTTCCTTTTCGGTGGAGGATCTTGAATTTGAAACCTTGGAGTCACAATGCCCACCTTGCTAGGCGTCCATGCAAGTCCGCCAATGTCATCATCCATTGCAAGGAATGCCTCCTTCAGTCAGTCACGACTTCAAATTCCTGGCCCTCGACATAGGCCCGAAATTTCTTAATGGAACAGCGGCGAGGCACTCCCACTCGGAGACGGTGTAGTTCCTCTGAGTAGCATTAAGCTTTTGGGACATGAGGGCCACCGGTGCTTCTCTACCGTCTTCGGTCTTCTGCATAAGCACCGCTCCGACACCATACTGACTTGCGTCATAATGTATGGCGAACGGTTTTTTGGAATCTGGGGTTGCAGAACCGGGGCGGCGCACAAGCTGTACTTGAGGGTCGCAAATGCGGATATGCTGTTCTCGTCCCATACAAAGGGCTTTCTCTTGGAAAGGAGTTCTGTGAGTGGGGTCGCTATCTCGGCAACGCCAGGCACAAAACGACGGTACCAACCGCACATGCCCAGGAATCGTCGTAGTTGTTTGACGGTTTGCGGCCATAGGAAGTCTTTGATGGCTTCCACCTTCCCGGGGTCAGTACGTATAGTGCCGTCACCGATGATGTGGCCGAGATACTTTACCTCTCGCATGAGAAATTTGCTTTTCTCTACAATGAGAGTCAAACCAGATTTTCTCATAGCTGCAGAGACTTCCTGCAAAACAGAGATATGTTCGTCAAAGGTAGAGGTGATAATCAGAAGATGGTAACAAAGTGGTAAAAGGGTCGCCAAGGCACGGTGAAAGCCGTCTTATCCTTCGAGGCCTCATTAAGTGGTATCTGTCAGAAGGCGTCCTTTAGGTCCAAGCTGGAGATGAATTGTGCTCTCGGCAGTCGACCTAAGATACCGTCAATGAGTGGTAAAGGATAGGCATTCTTCACTGTGACTTGGTTGACCTTTCTCGCGTCCAGACACATTCGGACTTTCCCAGGTTTGACCACCACTGTCACAGGAGACCACCAACTGCTCTGCGACTACTCAATCACGCCCATCGCAAGCATTCGATCCAGCTCAGCATATAACACCTTTTCTATAGCTGGCAAGATGGAAAAGTGCCGCTGTTTGATGGGCTGGTTGCGTCCCACATCAATTACATGAGTGATTAACGTTGTTCGCCCCAAACCTTCGCGAGTGTAAGACAGAAAGCTGGCGATGACGGAATTAAGGATTTGCTGCTGTAGTGGGGTTGTGGGTGACAAAGAATCTCTGCATGCAGTACATTAAGTGTGGTGGGAGTTGGTGCTACTGTCCTTGCAAATAAGTCTGCTGCCAACCCAAAAAGGCGTACGAAGTCTAATCCCAGATAAAGGTCTTGGCTCAGAGAGGGGATGATTATAAACGAGAGTGTTTTTGTTCTTCCGCGGAAGTCTCATGGTGCCTGTGATGTGGCCTACAGCCTTGTATTGGGTGCCGTCAGCCGTCCTTAGGCCCAGTTGTAGTTTTTCCACTTGGTGCTTGTATCGCTCTAGGACCTGTCGCGCGAAACCCGAAGCAATGCAGCTTAAGCTTGCTCCGGTGTCGAGCAGCCCGCTAACCAGTTCCTCCCCGAATAATTTTACGTCGGCGTATGGTCTGAAATCAGATTTCGGGCGATCCACAATCGTTGCTGCTACATATTGTTTTTTGATGCGAAGGCCCTTCTCCCAAACGCGCCGTAGTCGCGTGGTCGAGCGTTTTGGCTTCTTTGGGCGAAGCTCCTCCATATCAAAAATGCGCTGCCGGGCTCGCCGATATTCCGATAAATGGATGTGATAAGGTTTACGCGGTATAAAGTTCCTGAAAGCCTGTGAGCGAAATGGGTCCTCAGAAGGAGGCAAAGTGTGACATGGGTCCTCAGAAGGAGGCAAAAGAGGCTCTTTAGGGGAATTTCTATTCAAAATCCTGATGGGTTTGAGGCAGTCCTGTTTAATTAGATCTGGATCAGCAGGAACAGCTGTACCCTCCCAAGGTTTGTGGTGCACAGCTAGCGAACGGGCTAACGGTGGTGTGGACGTGGTTTGAGATGCCACTGATGTTGTTCCGGTCTCGAATTCTTCCCGTTTTTTAGGATCGCTGCATGTAGGGAACGTTGGTTGGTATGTGTCGGGCCTGCCGCAGCCATAACAAAAGACGGTTTTCGCTGCCATACAGTCCTGATCAAAATGACCAGGCTCTCTACAGTTTCAACAGATTAAATTTCTTTCCATCGCGTCCACCATACAGTCTTCGGCATACTCCCATGAGAAGGTGGGGTCATTTTTTCGAGCTGGTTCATGCCAAGGGTTTGAAATGCCGCCGTGGTCGTTGTAACTCCACGGACACAATTCCTCCAGCTGTCGGGGGCCATTTTGCGCACAAACGTGAGGCCTAAAGGTGCCGCGTAGTACGTCCAGTCGCTCCTGTCGCCTTCCATACTCTCTCACCATTTGTACGGAGGACATTGGTACGTGAAGCAGACTGTTACAAAGCTCTAGCCTCAAGTTCAAGCGCAGTAGCTCTGTCAGATGAGCTTCTCCCATCGGGTGTACCAGTTGGTCGGAGAGTCGGAGCACCGCGTCGCAAAACGCATCGACCGGCTCATGGGCTCCTTGTTTACGGCTGCAGATCAGCTTCTGGATCTTCATCTCAGACATTCCATCGCCGAACCGCTGCCGCAAGGCGTGACGAAATGCGTACCAGTCGATGCGCTCTACGCTGCGCATGTATCGCTAGTACCACTCTGCCGCTTCCTCCACCAAAAGCACATGAAGGTGTTGACACTGTAAATCGAAGCTACCTCTTAAGGTCGTCCTCGTCAAGGTCTGAATTTGAAATATAAATTTATCCACCGTCCATGAAAGTCCCTCTCGCGAACAAAAAAATAATAAGAAGGTGTTTTGGACGATCTGCACTTGTAGCAAAAAGTGGCATGAGCGATTACTCATGAAGTCCAAACACTCTGCGATTGGGTAGCCCCAAATTGAAATTCTGGATCGTAAAAGATATATGTCCAGTCAGTGAACTGACTGGAGACAAGCTGTTGGGGCCCCACGTTGGGCGCCATTGTAATGAGAAAGTTGTCACGAACGAGATCGCGACGAAATTGCAAGGCAACGAGACTCTCGTCCCGTTGGCCTTATTGGACGTTAAGTCCTGGGACGAGGCAACGAACCCGTTGGTCGTGTAGACTAATTGGGTTCGGCCTCTACTTGGTTAGACGGCGATGGCTGCTGGCAGGCCAGCTCTGTTCGGCGCGTGATGTCGTGGGTACGTTTGCCAATACCAAGTCCCGAATCTCATTTTGGAGAGATTCAGCCATCTAAGTTGGCCGATTTACAAATTCGACAAGAAAACCCCTGCCGAAACGACGCCCTGTTTCCTAAGACCGGACGCAGGAAAAATCTTAGGGAAACTCTCTGTTGATGTTTATTACTCCATGTTTATTTTTAAGTACGTGCAATTAATAATTATTTAATTTTCTTCTCTTTACACATATATTTCAATTTTATCATATAACATTAGTATTAATAAAAATTTAAATATGTACGTGTCAAAAAAAAATTATCTACGCCCTTCGAGTTTTTATATTTTTTGCATGTTTTTTTTTTCTATTATAATAAGAGCAAATTCAGCAATAATAATCATAATTCGATAAATTGTCTTACATCATAGTTTATATAAGATAAAATCAATGTTTTATAGAACTGGTTTTAGTTTTCATAATTTTTTTTTTGCACAGTAAATTTTCATTTCGATTTAAAAGATATTAACAATTTCATTTCTTTTGCCATACGTGTACAAAATTTGATGAAACTTTCTTTCAAGGTCTTGAGGGGAAGCTTTTAACAATACAAGAAAATAACATTGCAGCAACTTAGTTGATAAAATATTCTTAAATCTGCATTAGAGCGCCTCCAAAATAACCTAACCTTAGAATTATTTGCTCGAATCAATAAGATAGCGAATTTTACGAATTAAATAGAAACTGTTTCAAGATTGTATATATGTGTTTGTATTTAAATGTGTTTCTAATCAAATCATTTATCTAAATTCCTCTTTTTTTTTCAAAGTTCTCAATGTAGTTTCAATTCGGACCTTTACCACACGTTAAAACTTCATTCTCTAGTCGTAACTGGACCTTGCGTTTCTAGGTTAGAATTTGAGCACGTTCAAATTTAGTATTTCTTCGAGTTCACGTGGTCGTAGATCAGGATGTAAATTTTTTTTGAAGATACTAACAGTTATACTCACTACTTGCACTGTGGAGAGGTATAACGAGAACCGTCGATACTAAAACAGTACTGCGAGCCTCATCCCTTTTGATTTTATCGACTTTTACCTGCGAATTATTCCCGGAAGCATTCGAATTTGCAGATTCTTGTAGACATTTCACTGGTCCGCTACTGTCCTCATCATTACAGATACCGCTATGATTATCTCGTGGCTTACTTGCTTGCCCGATTTTGGTTGCTAACCATAATTCCTTGACGTTGGCTTGTTTAATCCTTTTCTTCCAGGCTACTAATTCCGGTTCGGTTCCGGGGACGTCAGACACTACAAACCGCAGGCACTCGCGACGCTCGCTATATTTTTCTTTTTTTTTACTTGTTTGCCGCCGCTGCCACCACCGACATTTGTCCGCGGAATCAGCGCTCAACTTCTATTCGTTTGATTTTTAATTTTTTCACTCAATTGCTCGTCGTGAAAGCGGCCGTCCGCCGAAATTCCCCTGGAATCGCCTCTACTCTCAACTCAACACGTGTTCCATTCAATCCGATTCACCTCCCATCGAAAAAAAGCTCTCCCTTTTCGCCAGCGATCCAACACCCGAGACCGGACTCGACAACGGTTCTTTCCAGAGAACCGGTCGGGTAGCTGGTTTTCGAGACGGCTTGAGGTGCGGGGTTGCCGCTTCTGGGGTTGCCCAAGATTACTGAAACTCTACGATATTACAACACAGGCAAGAATGTAAGTGCTCACGAGCATTCGTGCTTGAGATCACTATGCCCGGAAATCCTTCGAATGAAAGGTGCCCAGGATCTTTCCCTTTTCATCCTCAACCTTGTCACACTCGGCCCCGATATGCTTCACGATTCGGCATTTGTGAAACCTGGAGTCTATTTTGGCGTTGTAGTGGGCTGCCGCGTTGCTTTGTGCGAAATTGCGCACGTATGCGGTGTCGCCAACCTGTAGTCGGGGCTCTCGGGATCGAAGATTGTATGTCCTTGCCTGCGCCTGTGATGCCTTCTCTAAGTGAGTCTTGACCTGGCGCCATATGAGTTCTAACCTCTCATGTTGTCTCAATTCGATGGTTGGTTCGCGGAGGATTTGTAGGTTACGTAACAGCGTGTACGAACTACCGTGTCCTATCATGCTCTGACCGAAGACCACTAAATACGGGGAGATTCCCAGGGAGACGTGATGAGAGGATCTTAAGGCGCAGCCGATGGCAGACAAGTGACGATCCCAGTCACGCTGGCTCGGGTGTACATAAGCGCGGATTGCGGCCAGGATGGACCGGTTGACACGCTCCGAAGCGTTCGCCTGCGGAGCATACACGGCCGTGTAGGCATGTCTGATCCCGTAGTCCTGAATCAGCTGGTTGAAATCTTTGGACTTAAACTGAGGTCCATTGTCCAAAACGATGGTTTCTGGAACACCGTATGTGTGGAATACGCGCTTTTCGAATAATTCGGCTATTAATTTGGTCGACGCCGTTCGAAGTGGTTCCAGTAACACGAATTTGGACAAATGATCCAGGACTACAAGGATACAAGTATTGCCTGTAGAAGATCTGGGATACTGGCCGAGCAGGTCCGTGTACAGGCGCTGAAAGATACGTTCGGGCACGGATTGGGGTCTTATGGGAGCACGAAGTATTTTGTTGGGCAGTTTCGTCTTTTTGCAGACCTCGCAAGCGCTTATATACTTGGCCACTTGATGGTTCATGTGAGGCCAATAGAAGTACGTCTTGAGACGCTGCAAGGTCTTTCCGACTCCCCCATGAGAGCACATAGAGTGATCGTGTGCTCTTTTAATCAGTTATTCGGTGAGCGCGCTGGGTACCCACAGCTTCCAGTCGTTTTGGTCTAATGAGACGTTGCCGGTCGCATGCTTACAGCGCCGGTACACGAACCCGTTGACAACCTGCATGTCTGGATATAGTTGCTGCTTGTCCTTTACCTGTTGTATTATATTAGTGTACTCAGCCGACCCGAAATGCGGAGAAGTGTCTATCTCTTGGTGATCATACTTTACTTCAGCTATTTCGTTACCTTCTGGGGAGTAGGCACGAGATAACGAATCTGGCACCACATTTTGACTTCCTTTTCGGTGGAGGATCTTGAATTTGAAACCTTGGAGTCACAATGCCCACCTTGCTAGGCGTCCATGCAAGTCCGCCAATGTCATCATCCATTGCAAGGAATGCCTCCTTCAGTCAGTCACGACTTCAAATTCCTGGCCCTCGACATAGGCCCGAAATTTCTTAATGGAACAGCGGCGAGGCACTCCCACTCGGAGACGGTGTAGTTCCTCTGAGTAGCATTAAGCTTTTGGGACATGAGGGCCACCGGTGCTTCTCTACCGTCTTCGGTCTTCTGCATAAGCACCGCTCCGACACCATACTGACTTGCGTCATAATGTATGGCGAACGGTTTTTTGGAATCTGGGGTTGCAGAACCGGGGCGGCGCACAAGCTGTACTTGAGGGTCGCAAATGCGGATATTCTGTTCTCGTCCCATACAAAGGGCTTTCTCTTGGAAAGGAGTTCTGTGAGTGGGGTCGCTATCTCGGCAACGCCAGGCACAAAACGACGGTACCAACCGCACATGCCCAGGAATCGTCGTAGTTGTTTGACGGTTTGCGGCCATAGGAAGTCTTTGATGGCTTCCACCTTCCCGGGGTCAGTACGTATAGTGCCGTCACCGATGATGTGGCCGAGATACTTTACCTCTCGCATGAGAAATTTGCTTTTCTCTACAATGAGAGTCAAACCAGATTTTCTCATAGCTGCAGAGACTTCCTGCAAAACAGAGATATGTTCGTCAAAGGTAGAGGTGATAATCAGAAGATGGTAACAAAGTGGTAAAAGGGTCGCCAAGGCACGGTGAAAGCCGTCTTATCCTTCGAGGCCTCATTAAGTGGTATCTGTCAGAAGGCGTCCTTTAGGTCCAAGCTGGAGATGAATTGTGCTCTCGGCAGTCGACCTAAGATACCGTCAATGAGTGGTAAAGGATAGGCATTCTTCACTGTGACTTGGTTGACCTTTCTCGCGTCCAGACACATTCGGACTTTCCCAGGTTTGACCACCACTGTCACAGGAGACCACCAACTGCTCTGCGACTACTCAATCACGCCCATCGCAAGCATTCGATCCAGCTCAGCATATAACACCTTTTCTATAGCTGGCAAGATGGAAAAGTGCCGCTGTTTGATGGGCTGGTTGCGTCCCACATCAATTACATGAGTGATTAACGTTGTTCGCCCCAAACCTTCGCGAGTGTAAGACAGAAAGCTGGCGATGACGGAATTAAGGATTTGCTGCTGTAGTGGGGTTGTGGGTGACAAAGAATCTCTGCATGCAGTACATTAAGTGTGGTGGGAGTTGGTGCTACTGTCCTTGCAAATAAGTCTGCTGCCAACCCAAAAAGGCGTACGAAGTCTAATCCCAGATAAAGGTCTTGGCTCAGAGAGGGGATGATTATAAACGAGAGTGTTTTTGTTCTTCCGCGGAAGTCTCATGGTGCCTGTGATGTGGCCTACAGCCTTGTATTGGGTGCCGTCAGCCGTCCTTAGGCCCAGTTGTAGTTTTTCCACTTGGTGCTTGTATCGCTCTAGGACCTGTCGCGCGAAACCCGAAGCAATGCAGCTTAAGCTTGCTCCGGTGTCGAGCAGCCCGCTAACCAGTTCCTCCCCGAATAATTTTACGTCGGCGTATGGTCTGAAATCAGATTTCGGGCGATCCACAATCGTTGCTGCTACATATTGTTTTTTGATGCGAAGGCCCTTCTCCCAAACGCGCCGTAGTCGCGTGGTCGAGCGTTTTGGCTTCTTTGGGCGAAGCTCCTCCATATCAAAAATGCGCTGCCGGGCTCGTTGATATTCCGATAAATGGATGTGATAAGGTTTACGCGGTATAAAGTTCCTGAAAGCCTGTGAGCGAAATGGGTCCTCAGAAGGAGGCAAAGTGTGACATGGGTCCTCAGAAGGAGGCAAAAGAGGCTCTTTAGGGGAATTTCTATTCAAAATCCTGATGGGTTTGAGGCAGTCCTGTTTAATTAGATCTGGATCAGCAGGAACAGCTGTACCCTCCCAAGGTTTGTGGTGCACAGCTAGCGAACGGGCTAACGGTGGTGTGGACGTGGTTTGAGATGCCACTGATGTTGTTCCGGTCTCGAATTCTTCCCGTTTTTTAGGATCGCTGCATGTAGGGAACGTTGGTTGGTATGTGTCGGGCCTGCCGCAGCCATAACAAAAGACGGTTTTCGCTGCCATACAGTCCTGATCAAAATGACCAGGCTCTCTACAGTTTCAACAGATTAAATTTCTTTCCATCGCGTCCACCATACAGTCTTCGGCATACTCCCATGAGAAGGTGGGGTCATTTTTTCGAGCTGGTTCATGCCAAGGGTTTGAAATGCCGCCGTGGTCGTTGTAACTCCACGGACACAATTCCTCCAGCTGTCGGGGGCCATTTTGCGCACAAACGTGAGGCCTAAAGGTGCCGCGTAGTACGTCCAGTCGCTCCTGTCGCCTTCCATACTCTCTCACCATTTGTACGGAGGACATTGGTACGTGAAGCAGACTGTTACAAAGCTCTAGCCTCAAGTTCAAGCGCAGTAGCTCTGTCAGATGAGCTTCTCCCATCGGGTGTACCAGTTGGTCGGAGAGTCGGAGCACCGCGTCGCAAAACGCATCGACCGGCTCATGGGCTCCTTGTTTACGGCTGCAGATCAGCTTCTGGATCTTCATCTCAGACATTCCATCGCCGAACCGCTGCCGCAAGGCGTGACGAAATGCGTACCAGTCGATGCGCTCTACGCTGCGCATGTATCGCTAGTACCACTCTGCCGCTTCCTCCACCAAAAGCACATGAAGGTGTTGACACTGTAAATCGAAGCTACCTCTTAAGGTCGTCCTCGTCAAGGTCTGAATTTGAAATATAAATTTATCCACCGTCCATGAAAGTCCCTCTCGCGAACAAAAAAATAATAAGAAGGTGTTTTGGACGATCTGCACTTGTAGCAAAAAGTGGCATGAGCGATTACTCATGAAGTCCAAACACTCTGCGATTGGGTAGCCCCAAATTGAAATTCTGGATCGTAAAAGATATATGTCCAGTCAGTGAACTGACTGGAGACAAGCTGTTGGGGCCCCACGTTGGGCGCCATTGTAATGAGAAAGTTGTCACGAACGAGATCGCGACGAAATTGCAAGGCAACGAGACTCTCGTCCCGTTGGCCTTATTGGACGTTAAGTCCTGGGACGAGGCAACGAACCCGTTGGTCGTGTAGACTAATTGGGTTCGGCCTCTACTTGGTTAGACGGCGATGGCTGCTGGCAGGCCAGCTCTGTTCGGCGCGTGATGTCGTGGGTACGTTTGCCAATACCAAGTCCCGAATCTCATTTTGGAGAGATTCAGCCATCTAAGTTGGCCGATTTACAAATTCGACAAGAAAACCCCTGCCGAAACGACGCCCTGTTTCCTAAGACCGGACGCAGGAAAAATCTTAGGGAAACTCTCTGTTGATGTTTATTACTCCATGTTTATTTTTAAGTACGTGCAATTAATAATTATTTAATTTTCTTCTCTTTACACATATATTTCAATTTTATCATATAACATTAGTATTAATAAAAATTTAAATATGTACGTGTCAAAAAACAATTATCTACGCCCTTCGAGTTTTTATATTTTTTGCATGTTTTTTTTTCTATTATAATAAGAGCAAATTCAGCAATAATAATCATAATTCGATAAATTGTCTTACATCATAGTTTATATAAGATAAAATCAATGTTTTATAGAACTGGTTTTAGTTTTCATAATTTTTTTTTTGCACAGTAAATTTTCATTTCGATTTAAAAGATATTAACAATTTCATTTCTTTTGCCATACGTGTACAAAATTTGATGAAACTTTCTTTCAAGGTCTTGAGGGGAAGCTTTTAACAATACAAGAAAATAACATTGCAGCAACTTAGTTGATAAAATATTCTTAAATCTGCATTAGAGCGCCTCCAAAATAACCTAACCTTAGAATTATTTGCTCGAATCAATAAGATAGCGAATTTTACGAATTAAATAGAAACTGTTTCAAGATTGTATATATGTGTTTGTATTTAAATGTGTTTCTAATCAAATCATTTATCTAAATTCCTCTTTTTTTTCAAAGTTCTCAATGTAGTTTCAATTCGGACCTTTACCACACGTTAAAACTTCATTCTCTAGTCGTAACTGGACCTTGCGTTTCTAGGTTAGAATTTGAGCACGTTCAAATTTAGTATTTCTTCGAGTTCACGTGGTCGTAGATCTGGATGTAAATTTTTTTTTTTGAAGATACTAATAGTTATACTCACTACTTGCATTGTGGAGAGGTATAACGAGAACCGTCGATACTAAAACAGTACTGCGAGCCTCATCCCTTTCGATTCAATCGACTTTTACCTGAGAATTATTCCCGGAAGCTTTCGAACTTGCAGATTCTTGTAGACATTTCACTGGTCCGCTACTGTCCTCATCATTACAGATACCGCTATGATTATCTCGTGGCTTACTTGCTTGTCCGATTTTGGTTGCTAACCATAATTTCTTGACGTTGGCTTGTTTAATCCTTTTCTTCCAGGCTACTAATTCCGGTTCGGTTCCGGGGACGTCAGACACTACAAACCGCAGGCACTCGCGACGCTCGCTATATTTTTCTTTTTTTTTTACTTGTTTGCCGCCGCTGCCACCACCGACATTTGTCCGCGGAATCAGCGGTCAACTTCTATTCGTTTGATTTTTAATTTTTTCACTCAATTGCTCGTCGCGAAAGCGGCCGTCCGCCGAAAGTCCCCTGAAATCGCCTCTACTCTCAACTCAACACGTGTTCCATTCAATCCGATTCACCTCCCATCGAAAAAAAAAGCTCTCCCTTTTCGCCAGCGATCCAACACCCGAGACCGGACTCGACAACAGTTCTTTCCAGAGAACCGGTCGGGTAGCTGGTTTTCGAGACGGCTTGAGGTGCGGGGTTGCCGCTTCTGGGGTTGCCCAAGATTACTGAAACTCTACGATATTACAAGTGGGCTGATTGAAAGGTGTTGCCATAACTAGGCTGAGTGAAGGATGTTACCGTAACTCCCCCACCGTTAGACTGAAGCTCCTGGTTCAGAAATAATTATTTCATTTTTTTTCTTTTTTTCTTTAACTCGCTTTTTTCTATTTTGTCAAATTTCTGTGCTAGAATTTCTGCAGGTGAATTTAAGTTTCCTTTAATAGTGTTGCCTCTGTATCTTTAGATATACGAAAATACATAGAATGATAATAATAATAATTACAATTGTTGAAATGTATGAAATAATAGTATTACGTTTGTTTTTGAAATCGATTAATTTAATTTCTTACATCTTTTTTTCGGTTGCTGCTAATTTCATGTCTTCAAAAGTTACTTCGTATTTAGTCAATTTCAGTGTGGTTTGCGGTGACAAAATAAGCTTATGTGTAAAATCAATCATTCTATTAGTGTAAATATTGTTCAATAGCCTGATTACAATTATTAAAGTTTATAATGTAATTTTCATTATTTCTATATTGTTTCTTATTACATTCGTGATCTATCTTACCATAAAAATTTTCAACGACCAGCAATCCATTTTAGATTTGTTTTTTATAACTGTGTTGTTGTTTGATTTTTTAAATTTACATAAGGTCTGACAATTGACTGTATTTTTTTTAAAATGCTTTATATACTTATTTTGCCTATAGTATTGATCTTTGAATCGGAATGATTCGGAAAGTCTATTTTAGTGAAATTGGATGTAGGTATAGTACGTAAATAATAAGTTGGAATAGTTTAATTATGAAATATTGGGACACTTAATATAATATATAATACATTAAAATCGTTTCTGGCGACTATGGAAATCGTTGATTCTTGTAGCTCATAGAAACCAATGAAATTTTGTTCAATTTCGTAAGAATAGTAAATTTGCAGATTTATATTGTTAAAATGGTTCGTTTTCCAAGTCAAAAAGTGTTTGAATTGGTCCTGGAGTATCAAAGTGCAATTCTTTAGTATGGTTAAATTTTGTTAGAAAATTTCTTTTATTTTTATTTGTTTATTTATTTGGTAAGTGATCTTTTGGTTATTTTGGTCAGTGATTTCTAGGTTTTTAATCGGGATGTCGTTCAAGGCTGATCCTAACATTAGGAATAAAATGATTCCTTGAAGAAGTTTCGAGATGATGGATATGTGAAATAGCGAAACGTTTAGGCCGTTTTACATTTATCGGGGCTTCATTCGCAAGATTGCGTTTTGCATATTTAGGTAAACGTTTTGGCGTACGAACTGGAGTTTTGACATAACCTGTTGTTCTGGTTTCTTCATAATTCTCTCGTTTTTTATTCATTTTACAAATAGATTTAACGTTCATCGACTTCATATGTCTGAGAACTTTGCTTTTGTCGATAAGACCATGATGAATTTTAAAGGGTTCCTCATCGACAGACGAGTGTATTTGGCGGTTGTAAAAATATATCGCCGTGTATAAATGTGATTTGGGGGATTCTTTCGAAGAAGTCATTCTGTATTTTGCAGCAATTGTTTGATGAAGTCTTTCGACATCACTATTACCTGTGTGAGTGTGTGGTATAGTGAAATGTATTTGACTATTATGTTCATTGCATAAGTTATTAAATTCATTGTCGGCGACTATTTTATTAGGCTTGCCTAAATTAGATAGGAAAAATAAAATTGCTTCTTTGAGGGAAGGCTTAGATTGATCAGTGATAATTAAAGCTGCTGAATATTTAGAGAACTTATCGATACATGTCGCCACTTTCAGGTGGTCAATAAAAAATAGATCAATATGGAAAACCTGGTTGATATCTTCCGGAGTTTCAGTTATCTTAAATTTCGGTTTGATCGGATTATTCGAGTGCTTTAATATATTGCAGATTTCACAATTGTTAACATATCGTGTTACCAGATTTTTCATATCAGGGTAAAAGAAATACTGAAGAATACCTTTGAGGGTTTTATCCATCCCTCCGTGCCCAATTTCCTTTGTATGGAACATATGAATTTGATAGATCGCCTCTTCTTCAGATTGAATATCTTGAAGAATTCGAGATACTTTAACGAATTTGTAGTTATTGTTGAATATTTGCTTTAGTTTCAATTGTACTTTGTTGTACAGATGTTCATGTAGATCAGAATAAACGGCAATGTCCCTGTTTGGAATGAATTTCTGTATCATTTCAGGGATATAGTCGAGAGGGTTTAAATGTTTGTCTCGAATTTGGATGCGAATTTTATTTGTTAGTTGAGAGAAGTCTCTGTTACTCAAGATTACTTGGTATTTATATTAACTTCCCAGTATATGGGAAGTTCTTGTAATCGCCTCGAAAATCGAAATTGAAATTTTCAACTTTTCTTTACGTTTTGAGGTACGTACGTACGTATGTACGTACGTACGTATGTACGTTCGGGACACTTTTTTCTACGAGCATAACTCACGTAAACAAAGTCATATCGAGTTCGTTGAGGTGTCAATCGAAGCGTCTTTGCAATCTCAAGAGCTGATTTGTTTTTGGGATACTTCGGTCGGGGGGGTTTGCTGTTTTCGCCCCTTGAAGTTCAACCATGTTATGCGCTATATCTCACGAACCAAACATGAAATTTTCACTATTAAGGTGTCAATCGACGCGTTTTAACATTGATATGATTCTATCAAATTTTTAAAAAAATTCTTGGAGCCGTTTTTTAATTTTTTTAAAAAAAGTGCAAAAAATTAGGTTTTTTTTCAAAAACATCAAATTTTTAACCTAATTTTCAAACTTAAGTAATCAATGTTTATATAATTTATATACTCCAAATAGTTTTTGTGAAAAAACCAGCAAAAGTTTTTTTCATGATTATGAAAAAAATTAAATAAAAAATAAAAAATCATTAAACGTTCAAGGTCATCTACGTCATTCATTATATCTCGAGAACTAAATATAATATTTCCATCATTAAGGTGTCAATCGACGCGTATTATCATTTTAATGATGTTTTTATATGTTAAAAAAATCTTTAAAGTGGTTTTTTAAATTCATTGAAAAAAATTGGAAAAGTAGTGTTTTTTTCATAGAAAAATTCATTTTTCACCTGATTTGCACATCGTAATAATAAATGTTTGTAGAATTTATAAAATTTTATCAATTTTTGTAGAGAAACCAGCAAAAACTTTTCTCATGATTACAAAAAAAAATTAATTAAACA
Source organism: Oxycera nigricornis (assembly GCA_963942545.1). NCBI lineage: Eukaryota > Metazoa > Arthropoda > Insecta > Diptera > Stratiomyidae > Oxycera > Oxycera nigricornis. The sequence continues at coordinate 78,321,334 of OZ012662.1, forward strand.
TAAAAAATCATTCAAAGTCACCATGTAAAAAGGGTTCATTCGAATTATAATACCTTAAATCTCTTATTCTAAAGACATTGTTGTAAAGTCAATCAAAGTTTATTAATATTTGCAAAATTTAAGCAGATTTTCAATAGTCTTCACATCACCATGTTTTAACTTTAATGAAAAAACTGCCTTGTAACCTGTCCCCACTCCGATGAATACTCAATCAATGGACGCTCGCGTGGATGTTACGATTAATATTAAGTCATTCCAATAACTTTTACGAGAAGTACATTTTTATTATTTAAAGTAGTATTATTTCCATAATTGTTATTGTGTTTAATATTTTCAATATCTTTTTAGATATTACTGGGAAGTTGACCGTGTGGACCTCATGGGTCGCACCTCACGGCTTGTTTGTTTACGTAATCATCTTTGATTGGAATCAATAGATTTAGATTGTTGCTAACTTCAGATGGATTGATTATAGAATCGTTTTGGACTTGCAATGAGGCTGAAATGTTAGGGATTTTAATAACTGCAGGAAGATCTGTACTTTGCTCCTTAAAAATGTCTAATATTTCCTAAAGTGTTTGATCGGGGTTATTCAGAGTAATACATTTAGGTATTGGAGATTCTTCTGATATATTAACAAGCGCGTTGCTTTCAACATTGTTTCTTTCGATGCGAGAAAGAAAATCAGCGACACGATTGTTTTTTCCCTTTTTGATTAGGCTCATTAAAAGAATTAAGCCATATGAGGGGACGGGGTCCGTCTCAAGTTTGAAATGACGTCCATAGAGATAGGAACGAAAATTTTTTGTTGCCCAGACTATAGCAAATAACTCTTTCTCAATCGCAGAGTAATTGCATTCGTGAGTGTTCAAGGTTCTCGAAGCGTATGCAATTGGGTGATTATTTTGGGATAAGACTGCACCTAGAGAATGTTGAGATGCGTCGGTTGTTAAAGTGAAAATTTTATTAAAATCTGGATAAACTAATACCGGGGGATTTGTAAGAATTAATTTCAAATTTGTGAAAGCTTCGATATATTCGAAGCTATCGAATTGGATTTCGGCATTTTTTTTCAAAAATTTAGTCATGGGCACTGTTAAAGAAGAATAGTCTCGGATAAACTTTCCGTAATATCCAGTTAGACCTAGAAAGGACCGGAGCTGTTTGTCCGTTCCGGGGATTGATAGATTTTGAATTTTATCGAGCTTCTCTGAGTTGGGTTTTATTCCTTCCTTTGTCAGGACATGACCCAGAAATTCTGTTTGATGCGTAAGAAAATGGCATTTATCGGGCAGAATTTTAAGATTATGGTCGGATAGCTTTCTAAATATCTTTCTAATGGAATCGACATGTTCCTCTAATGAGGTACTAAAGACTAGTACATCGTCTAAATATACAACGCATATTTTGTTTCTATATTCCTTTAGGGCTGTATTAATCATGCGCTGAAAAGTTGCAGGGGCATTTTTGAGTCCGAAAGGCATTCTCAAGTATTCATAGTGTCCATTAAGTGTCGAGAAAGCGGTTTTTGCTCGATCACTCGGTTTCACTAGAATTTGGTGGAACCCTTTCGCTAAATCAATTGTTGAAAAATAATTAGATTTGCCCAATTTATCGAAAAGATCTTCGATGTTGGAAATCGGAAACTTGTCACTTATGGTGATATCGTTAAGTTTACGATAATCGGTCACTGTTCTCCATTTTGTAAGCCTGGAATTGTCTACCTTTTTAGGTAAAATCCACATTGGAGCGTTATAAGGAGAGTCTGATGGCCGGATTATATTATTTTTTTAGCATATCCGCTATCTGTTTTTCCACCTCTTTTTGGTGTATTTGCGGAAACCTATAGATTTTCGTAAATATAGGTTTATCGGATGTAACCTTTATTTGATGTGTGACAACATCGGTAGAGGTTAGTTCATCTCCCTCTTGATAGAAAAGATTTTGGAATTCGTGAAAAAGTGTAAAAAGTCTTTGTTTTTCTTCTTTGTTTAAATGCGACGTTTTTATATTTGAAATGTCTTCTATATTAGTAGGTGAAAGTTGATTTACATATGTATGCAGACTTTTAGATACGACTTCGGGGCTAGTTATAAAAGGAACTTTCTTATTGTTAATCATCACAGAACCATCAGAATTGTTTATAATGCATTTGGTGGGAACCAAAACATTTTGCCCAAGAATAGCGTCAAACTTAAGATTCGACAAACGCGTCACTTTCCATTCTATTTTAGATTGAGGAAGGTTAAATTCCAAGGGAAAATTTGTCCAAATTCCTTTTTCAATAATTTCATTTGAGTGGAGACTTCTAAGTTTAATCGGAGTTTGAAGAAGATGATACGAAGAATCCGGATATACATTTTTATTTATAAGTGATGTATTACAGCCTGTGTCAATAAGGCAACGAATTGTTGTATTGTTAATTGTAATGGGAATTATTGGTAATGCCCATTCTGAGTATGTTGAGGTTGATCCGAGGCTGATACTCGAAAATTTTCCGCTTCGTTTGTTTGAACGGTTTTCATACTTGCGTCCTTTATGTGACTTATATCTCTCATTGTTCGGTCACTTACATGAAAATGATTGCGTTTCGAATTCGCAGAAGAGTGATTATACCTTTGTTGAGTATGATTTCGTCGCCAATTAGAATTTGACTGAGTTTGGCTGGGAAACCGATTATTTCGATAATTATTAGGGAATTGTGAATTTCTGAAATTTTGCCTAGGGGAGCTGAAATTCGACACCTTTGGATAGTTACCTCTGTATCCAGAATATTGACAGGCAGAGGATTTAGGTTTATTGTTATCTCGTAGCTGTTGAATCTGTTTAAGGACAGAGTATGCTTCATGCAAAGATGTGCACTGTCGCATTTCGATAAGTATTGTTTTATATTCCGGGATACACGATTTAAACCGGGAAAGTGCAAAAATCTCATTAAATTGAGGCTGAAAATTTTGAAACGAAAGTTTTTGAGGGTCCTGTAGATATTTCGTATTCAGCTTATTTAGGATAGTTTTAATTTCAGCAAAAACTCGCTCGATATTAGGGCTAAATTTAACATGGTTTATTTCGTTTATTAGAGCATGATATGGTTCAGATACACCGAAATGTTGGTATAAAACTTCTTTGATTCTATGCCATCTCATCAATGGGTTTCGATCAAAAATAAATTGTGGTTCACCACGAATTTCAGGAAGCACAATCTGCTCAACGTATTGTTTTTGGGATTCTGATTCTCAGAATTCCAAAATTCGATCAACTCTATTTGAAAACGCTTGTAAGGAAATACTATCACGGAGATTCGTAAATTCCTGTAAGCGATTGACTTCGCGTAAGACGTCCTCGAACATTAAGTGTATTACATCCTCAACGGGATTTTCTAAGCTGTTTTCGGCACCGGTTTCTAAAGGAAAGCTTTGAGCTTGATTCAATGCTCGAAGTTGAGCTGCACTGTCACCAGGTAACGACATTATGAACAGAAGGAAATGGGAACCCGAATATGAATATGATTTTTAGGAATTAAAAGAATCACGCACTTCACAAATATCGCAAGAATCACAAAATTCACAAGAAACGTAATGATGACAATAAATATAATTTTATATCTTAATAGTTCGCTTTTTAGTAATAAATAAAGGAACTAGTATAAAAACGAAAATTTGCGTGTGCTTACGTTTGATATGCAGGTGTACCGCTCGAAGAGGCTGGATCCAATAGATTTTTCCGTTTAAAGATGATGTTGAAGAAGGCAGTGATGGCCTTTCGTCCTTTGCCATGTGTCGAAATCGCTACTGTTCCTGGCTTCAGGTGATGAAGCTAGTTCCGTGCTCGGTTGTTGAGAACGTTTGAAATCACAGGAAATTTATAGTCTGTGTTCCTCGACTCAGGTGATGGAGCTAGTTTCGTGCTCGGTTGTTGAGAACGTTCGAAATCACAGGAAATTTAGAGTCTGTGTTCCTCGACTCAGGTGGTGGAGCTAGTTCCGTGCCCGGTTGTTGAAAAAAACGTGGAATATAACCAAAAGTGTGCTTTTTTATTGGTTGTTGCACGCAACCTTCTACAGTTTTAAAGGACTGTACTAGTCCACAAAGAATATTTTTTTCTTTTTTTCTTTCACAATATGGTGACTAACACTAGACAACTTTTCTAGTGTAGCCTTAATCGTGGAAAAGGCAAAAGTTTTCTTTAATAACACCTCACTCAATAATTTGGTGAGAGGCGAATTCTCGAAAAATTCTGCCTTTTTGTAGGGCAATGCTAGTCCCACGGATAAAAGAAGGAAAAATAGGTTTGCAATACCGACTGCGCCAGTGAAGAGTGAATGAATGAAAACACTATTTCACTCTGGCCAGCAGTTCCACAATGAATCAACTGAGCTAATTTATTTGCTTACAATCTACTTGAGTTTTCAGTATAATTTCCATATTTAAATAATCGAATAATTTGCTGGTTTGTAAAAATAACTGTATTTGTAGTGAACATTGCTGATTCACCATAAAAAAATTACATTCACAATTATTCAAAAAAACAATACTCACCCCGGTAATCGAACACACGACGCCGACGACGACGACAATAATTCAAAAAGAAAATCAATACCCCGACCGGGGATCGAACACACGACCCCTTGATCGCGTGCTAGTGCCTTTGCTACCTAGACTTCTCAGTTTTTAGTTTTTAAAAGTGCTTTATTTTTCCCAAATATTTATAACGTCAATCCTTAGTATCTATCCAATAAAGCTAATGATATTAATCTATTTAATGAGCTAAATGGCCCAGAGGGCTCTCGAAGCTACGTTTATCTCAACTAAGTGGGTGGTTCCCACGATGTTTTCTTTATTCTTATTTACAAACTACTTATTTACATAGCAAAGAAACGGGATACAAAATTTTGCCTACTTTCGCTATCACATTATTCTTATTTTCTGAACTTATTCTAATTGCATGTACAGCGTGTAATATATCTTAACTATTGTCTTTTTATTTACATCCTTAATGATAATATTTACAATACAGTATTTACATGTCACTTAACCTAGATTGCCTTACCCTACGTAAATTAATGCGATTCTTCTCAGAAAGCTATTATCATAAATCAGACGCACTACTAGTTGAACTCTGCAGCCACCAATACTTTTCCACCTTTCTTTTGACTGGATGCATGGCCATGGAATGCCTCCATTCTTGGTTGTCTTGCCCGCTTATCAAGTGTTCCTGATATAGAATTCGCTTATCTGTGCACCTTCTATATATATGGTAGGTAATAGGAATTCCACTTGGGTCAAGGATCATTCCCTTAGCGTCAAGATATGGAAAGGCTTCTGGTGGTATGAGGCCTGTTTTCATTGCGTTTTCAAAGTAAAGGTCGTTTGGATAGTATGGGTGGCTTATCCATGGATTTTCGTTTGGCCTAATGGTAGAGATTGCATGCCGCCTAATCAAATTTATAACAAATGCATCTATACGGGGTATTCCAGCAATTTCGTATATCTCTTGATTGGAGACATGATGCAGAAAGTCGGTCTCCGCCTTTCTATAGACACCAGTGCATGCTCGTAAGCATTTTCTCTCAAAGACTCTGATATCTTCCATAGCAGAGTCGCTTTGGTTGAACCAGATGGGGCAAGCATATGTTATAATTGGCCTTACTACGCACTGGTAACATATGATTTTCACATCTGGCATCAAATGCTTAGCATAAAAAAGTCTTCGGAGGGACATAAAGGCGTTTCTAGCTTTCGTCAACTGTGCTTTGACGTGCTGAATGTATTGAAGTCGGTCGTCTAACACCTAAATATCGCACGCTTGTCTTGTGCGGTATTTTTTCGTCCCCAGCTACCAAGTGGAATTTTTCCCAGTGTCGTTTCAAGTCTCTTTTAGCCTTCATCAGGGATCTACGGAACAGGATAATTCGCATTTATGGTCATTTATTTTCAACTTCCATGCATCTGTAAAAGACCGTACATTGTCAAACATGCTTTGGAGCTCTCTGTTCACGACTGTTGCCTTCTCGTCGGACGTATAGATTATCAAGTCATCTTCAAACGCAACGATAGACCTTTTGCTATTTTCGTTGAAGCTATATGTCTGTAGCAATGGACTCAATAATATGGCAAATAAAGTGGGTGCAGTGATTGTTCCCTGTTGAAGGCCATTAGACACCTGGAACTCTCTGTCTGAAATAACCCCCCCGACTTCTACTGTTCAGTATGAAGATAAGATGTTTTGCAAATTTTCCCTGGGTGAGTCTGTACATCAGTCCATCTAACCAGACTGTGTCGAACGCTTTCTCCATGTCTATCAAACATGCGCCTACGCATTTTCCACCGTTTAGGTGCCATCAAATGTCCGAGGTTACTTTCGTGATGGCGTGTGTGGTCGAATGTCCCTTCCGGAAGCCGAATTGACTATTACTCAAAATGCTATGTTTTGATACGTGTGCCTTGATTGATATATCAATAACGCTCTCAAAAACCTTACCAATGTTTGGTAGTAGGCTAATTGGCCTATAGCTTTTTGGATCGGATGGTTCCTTGTCCTTCTTGAGAATTGGGATAGTTTTTGCTTTCTTCCAACGACTCGGATAATATTGATTATTAAGCGCGTTGTTGAACAAGCAGCAGTATTCTTGAATCATTACCTCAGGCAAATGTTTAAGCACGATGTTTGGGATTCCGTCGATTCCAGCAGATTTTTTGTTGTTTAGTGTCCTAAACAGTCTATGGAGGCTTTCATACGAGACAAAGTAGTCTTGTAGAAGTTCAGGTGGAATCGAGTCAGAGCGAAGACTTTCGTTAAATTGAAGAAGCGGTTCGCATTTGGAGTTGTTTCTGAGGTATGAAATTTTTCTATTTACTATTTCATTGAGACGTTCTTTGCCAAGCGATGAGTTTTGCTTGTTAATCGACTCGAAACTTACTCCAATCACGTTGAATTTGTCTTTCTCATCAGTTATGAGAATATTTCCCTGTGCATCCTTTGTGATGCAATTATTGTCGATACCGGCTTCTTGAAGAAGGTGACCACTATTGTTGTCACGTTGGAGAGTTGAAAGCGTAACGGCTTTTTTTGGTCTGAACATGGAATTAATTTGGGCGAACATGCTGTCTGGAGATTTTGGGTGGACACTTTGAACTTTTTGTCTCTATTGCCTATTAGTTTCCACTTTGTAGCTGAGTTTGATTAAATACTGCACGACTTTCATAGCCTGCTTCAGTATATGCAGATAGGGATGGTTATGGTGCCTAAAGCTTCTGTAAATCTTATTTATTTGCGTCAGAAGCCTGCTCTTGAGTTTTTCGAGTCTAGTGATTGTCTTGTTTCTGTATCTGTCCATGTTATTTTTCGGTCGTACTTTTGGTATTGTAATTTCTATTGTCGCATGTATGAGGTCTTCTAGCTGTGTAACGTAATTGTTAATTTGTTGGTTTGTCAGATTACTGACAGTAGGTATGAGTTGAGCAGTATTGTTTTTTACAGAAGATTTGTGCCGGTCGGTCATGTCTTGATGAAAAGCACTCCAGTCCACTTTCCTGTAGTTTAGTCTGTTTGTTTGCTCTTGTGCTACCTAGACTGCTCAGCTCCTGTCAGTTGTGCAAACTTAATAATACAATAGCAACGCAAAAACCTTTAAGGTCGTTTTTCTCAAAAAAAGACGAGTGTTGCGCTCTAATATTTCAAGGATCGAATACCCTTGACGTTTTCTACTTATGTGCCAAATTTCGTCCAAATCTGTGATTCCATAACCTGGTCCTCTCCTAGTGAGTGAAGGATGTTACCGTAACTTGCATGCTGTGGTAATTTGCCCTTGCACGCGGGAGTCCCGGGTTCGTATCTAGGACTGTTCCAAATGTTTTAGTTTCTTTTTTGGAAACTAATTAAATCATCAAATCTCACCACATTTAGCAATATTTTCATTCTCACTTTACAGCTTTACACCGTTCATGTGTATTGTTTTTGACCGTTCACTGGTTCGGTGTTGTGTGATAGCTTTCTTTCTATGGACCATTCTTGTGTATTGTATTTAGCGTCGCCGTTCATTATGTAAATGTATATGCACATTTCATCACTATTTGGTCAAATTTTTTAGTTTGTTTTGCTGTAGGTCGTCTAACATTCCACGAAAAAGCGTTTTCAGTTGAAGAAAACTTTCAAGATTTAAAAACGATGTTTGATTTTCCTAACATTATTTACACAAACCGGTTTGATAGATCTCAAGAATGTGAAAATCGAATGATGACATGCGCAAAACGCTTAGCATTGTTATACGTTCGAGACGATTTGAAGCGCCAATAATTGAATCATGATTTTTAAACGTTATTAAAATTCATAAACATTATTTAATCACAATAAAAAAACAAATTTAGCTTGCCGTTTTATTATATTGATTGATGATTTAAGTTAAATTCAAAAACCTTTTTCCAAAATACACAGGGACTTGAAACGTATGTTAAAAAAATACAACATCAAAGTGGTACCAAAGAGCGGTATTCAACTAAAAAATAGCATATCGACGGAAAAAGACAAACTGGAAGGAGGAGAAAAAAGTGGCATATACCAGACTACGTGCGGGAATTGCCAGCATATCTACATTGGGCAGACGAAGAGGCGAGATCACGAGATTCGAGGAACACATGAAAGAGGCAGCATCAGCCAGAAGGGGAAGGATTAATACTGTGCGATCATCGGTAGCAAAACATATGTTAGACACTAATCATAAGATAGAAATAGAAAACCTTAAAGTAATAAAACAGGCAAGAAAAGTCAATGAGTTAGACATAAGGAAAACTATAGAGATAAGTAGAGTGCCTGTAGGGATTAGAATGAATAATGACTTAGGGAATGGATCAATTAAGCTGATTAAATTTTGCGATGAAAATGTAAAACGTTGGGGATTAGAATGGAAACACAGAACTTAGGGAATTAGTTATACACTGAAGAGGTCTGGGTGTGCCAGACGAAATGTACATCTGATTTAATAGTTTAAATACACGTTTTTAAGGAAATTTTGGAAAAAGGTTTTTGAATTTAACTTAAATTTGTGAAAGCGTGAAAATAAGGGTTCTAATGAGATTGATGATTATTCGATCGAATTTCTAGAGTCAGTTATATTAAAATCATCATTGCACTCGAATTTCGAGTGCTGGGTTCTGCTAGTAATTATTATTGTGTTTAATATTGTCGATATCTATGTAGATATTACTGGGAAGTTGACCGTGTGGACCTCAAGCGTCACACCTCACGGCTTGTTTTACATTGTATTCCAAATCAGAGTTTCCAAGCTTTCATTTCAAGCTCTGAGTAGGCATTTAATTTTTTTATATCTTGAAAACGTCAACATCTTTGTTTGACCATAGATTGGTGCTTCCCAAAATAAGACAAATATTAACCTCCTGTGATCACTCCGAAAATTAAAATTAAATTTTGCAAAAGTTCTTTGCGTTCAAAGGTTAGCTATTGAAAATATTTCTAGACGGAAGACTGTGTCTATGTACGTGCGTGCATGTTCATTTTTCCTTCAAAAATAACTTTCGTAGGAAAAGTTCAAAGCGTATTTTTATTTAATGTCACGAACTTTGTAGGGTTAATTTGAATAATATCACTCAATTTCAATTACCTTACTTATTTACAAACTTTTCAAAAATATTTAAAAAATTAATATGAATATGCAAGCGAGCGTCCATCAATTGTGCTATGATCATTTACGAAATTTTTTAGTTCAGTTATTATATTGATTCGCAAGATTATTTTGACCGTTTCACGTGATATTCTATATGTTTTGCATATAATCAGACATCAAGTTTTCACTGCGTATGACTTGTTTTAAAATACGAAAATACGCGAGCATATTTAATCTGTTCAAATTAGCTTGGCATCACTTCCTATCAAGCTTTGAATAAACAAACTATTTTTTTTAACTTGCGGGAGTACTAGTTATGATTTCAGGTAAGTTTAGTTATTTTAAGAATGTGTCAAGTAGTTTTAATATTTGAAGTAATTTTAGTTGAATGTATTTAATTGAAATAACCTCTTTATGGCTATCACGCCAGGATTTGATTAGAAACGTGTAGTGCATATATCTGTACTGTACAGATATGAGAGCTTAAGTTATACTTGAATCAAATTTGAAGATTCATATAAACTCAGCCAGCTTGCCGATAAGAAAATTTAGTCGGATTGACCCGAAGTATGTATTTGTAAACTAAGCTTACCCAGTAGGACCAGTAATGCTTACTGCAACGATTCCGTAATCATTCTTCGGAAGCTAATACGGATCGTTTTCGCAATACCGCATCGATTACTTTAACATGGCGATGTCATTGGCAGGATCTGTGCTAACTCCATTTCGCATTACCAGGAAGCGATGCTGGAATCAATGCCTCAGAATGTGTTCCGTAATGCTTACTTGGTAATCGGTTCTGGAAGGCATCCATTTCACACAATATGTTACCATCGCTTCATTTTTGCATTACTAAGTAATGTATAGAAATTTTCAATCACTCAATGATTACTTTTCCAATTCCCTTTGCATTCCTTTGGAATCAATTCCATTTTCCGACATAAGCATCGATGAAATCATGCATTACCAAAGAATCGATTCCAAAAAGTCCGACTGGGTAGCTTGAATGTATCCACATATGCGCTCGATTGCTCATTTACCTGCAGTAAAGCGCGTATTGTTATTCTATCACAGGTTTCTAAAAGTTTTTTCTTTTAGCGATGAACCAAATATTTTTGCCGTAGCATCGCATTACAAGATCATCATTTATCAGTACACTTCAAAGAACAGGGTCAATTACATATACATTATTAAGGAAAAAATGCATTAATTCATTGACTTTTGGAAATGTTTAAGAAAAAAGAAGTATGCTTTGCAAACAGAGCATAGTAGAAGAAAGGCCACTTTATACGAGCTGCACTGCCAATCGCTCTTCCTATCGTTTGACAGAGATCGCAGCGAAAGCTGCAGGGAATGAATCGTAGCTATCACGGTTATTTGATTGCCCACATGCAACCCAAGAGCATTGTGTGCCAAAAGAAATCCACTATTCAATGACTCTTTGCATTGAAATTTTCCGGAATGTTCCTGTACATGATAAAATAAGATTCAATTACATTTTACCAAATTAATATTGCACAGATTTTTTTGGATAGAAAAACTTACCGTCTTCCCACGAAGATTATTAACTCTGCATTGAAGACATGCAGCTATATTTTGTTCACTGCTGATATTATAAGTAAAATATTCTTCACTAAAATATGGCAGGCGCTCTTCGATGTTTGTCTCAGTTCTTGATTCATCATATGTTTCTGGACTATCAGTAAATGGTGAAGAAAACTCTTGCCAAAAATTTTTAGGATATGTATCAAAAGGATCACCTGGCCTTGGCCGTTTCACTAGAACGAAAACAGGAATTGTGTTCAGATATATTGAAAAGAATAGATAATAGCAAAAATAAATATCAAACGAGACCCTGACTTTAAAAGTAACTTTACTTCATGTGCTTACCAGCAAAATCAGTCACATAATAAGACAGATCTGATAAAAAAAATATTCTACGTCGTGTGTTTCCAATATAATTTTATGATATTTTCGCTGACGAACGCAGCTTCGGAATTAAATTATTCACTGAGAGAAAGTAGTATATCATCCACATTGTAGCGTAAAAAGCTTCATCGAAAATGATTAATTTTCTGAAACAAATCTTTGATTCCTCTGTAAATGTTTTCAAAATATTTTTCAGGTGAATAGAACGTTGATGTGATGTATGTTCAAGTTGCTGCAAATTCAATTTTATAAAAGTTTGCAACACAACTGTTTAATGAAAGCCATGGTTTCCAAGATATGGGATATTGCACATATTTGCAAGATAGCCGTCGAAGGATTGTGTCTGTGACCAAAAAAAACTTAATTTTAGGCTCACTGTTGAACTGATCACACATTGCAAGCAAATTGTCTGCCGCCCAAAAATACACGGTTTTCGTCAGGACCAGTTTACTGGACTTAATGCTTTTCACACAATGCGAAGCGTTCAGTGCACTTCATTTAAGGCTTTAAAATTCGAAGGAGCCCTCATGGAAAGATTAAAAAAGATCTTCAGTGCAGATACCTGGCGAGAATTTCAGATTGCCAGTCGTTGTCTTTAGAAACGTAGCCGATGCAACGCTCTGTATGTTCACATACTCGACCTTGAAGAGCAATTGACAGGTTACAAAATAAAACCCTTGGCTGTTTGTGAGCGTAAGGCAAATGGCAAGGGCTTATGAACATCCCAAATTGTTATGGATTTATGGAGAAAGTGACTAGAGATCGAACTCATTTAAATTCACGCAAAATATGCCTACCTTTCATCAATGCTTCGACATCTAACTTTGGAACTATTTACTCAGCACTGCTTTATTCCGCAAATTAATGCAAATCACTTGAAAATTACAACATTTACGTTACTTTTGATCAGCCTTTTTATGTAAAGGCACGAGATGCTATAGCTATAGCTATATCATTAGCTCATGGTTTTCCATTTACCCATGTCATATCATCCCCTTATTCATTATATAGATTTATTACAAGGTAACCAATAAAGTTTTTGCAGTTTTTAATTACCAAAAGGAAAATCATTTACAAAAACCTTTGGGTATTCTTCGTCCTTGAAGTAATCATCATAGGCTTGCAGCACTTTCTGCCAACGTATCTCCTTGCAGTAAAACTGGGGCGTTTTGGACGCAAGAAGTTCTTTTACATGTTTACAATAATGAAAAAAAAAATATTTTTAACGAATAAAAATTCTATCTAGCATCAGAATTTTGAAGTCATTGATTGCCAAAAGTGCAAAATAGATTTTAAAATAATATAGAAAAAAAATTTAAAAACTACTTCATTAAATTTATTAAAAACTCAACGAACCCTTACAAAGGTTAAAAACCTTTGATGCACATCTTATCGACGTTAATGCAATGTTTAGTTTGTGAGACATCGTGCTTGACAAAATTGACCTTGGATGTGTCAAAACAAACAAAAACCCAATCGAATCTTACCAAAATTGTATAAAGTTGGGTCGTTGCTAAGACGCTTTGATTGACCCATTAGAGACGTCCATACGTCTTTGTCACCGTGAGATATCGTTCTAGAACGTAATGACCACGAACGTACATACGTGTGTACGTACACACACATACATTCTTCTTTCTAGAAATACTTTTGAAAAACTCCTAAAAACCTAAAGCGTAACGTTGATATCATTTTTCGTGGCAAATACAATAACTTCCTAATTAAAATTGCAATTTTTACTAAGTTTACTGAAAATCTGCCAAATTAAACAAAAAATACTATTTGCTCGAAACCACAAAAACATCATGAGAGTAAGGGAAATTAGGTAATATTAATCATATTTATCCGTGGTATATTACTTACTTTATAAGATCACTTTTTCCAATAATAAAATAACTTTTGATTTGCATCGCGATGATAGTGAAACAACCTTTTTGAGGTATCGTGCCTAACAAATATAACCGTGAATATATCAAAAAAATACCAAACAGAATCTCACCAAAATCTAATCAGCTCGGGTTATTGCCGCGACGCTTTGATTGCCATTGACAAAGACGACACGACTTTGCGTTCGTAAGATTTCGTTCTAGAAAGAAATGTCAACGAACGTACATACGCAGAAATACTTTTAAATAGCTAATAACAGCTCATCTACATTGCCCACAAAATTAGAAGTTAATATTGATGTCTTTCGAAATATTAGTTAGCGACATCTATTGCATACGTCAACATCGATTACTAGATTGTTATGATATGTGATTTTATCGAATTATGATGTAATTGGAATGATGCAATTTGGAAATGTATGGAAAATGCCCAATAGTGGTCAAAAACGCAAATGGTGCCAAAACTTTGTAGATCGTGATAGTGTTAATAGACTCTGAAACTATAAAATGTAAATATATGTTGAACATTTCGATGTTCGGATCAATTCTAATAACTTGCCTATATCCTGGGGACCTACTAACTCCTAACACCTTAAAACGTAGAAATATGTTAAAGATTTCGATTTCGGACCAATAACAAATTAAACAAGCCGTGAGGTGCGACCCTTGAGGTCCACACGGTCCAACTCCCAGTAATATCTGCATGAATATTAAAAATATTAAACACAAAAATATTTATGAAAATAATACTATTTTAAATAATAATAGTGAGAGGTACTCATAATCGTAATTGAAATGAGCTAATATCAACCATATCATCTACTGTAGCGTTCATTGATTACGTAAGGCTTTTGTTGGGTGGTGGGTGGATTGGTTTGATTGACTATTCACGCGGATAAATCGTAGGGGGCCGGGCTATAAAGCCATTTTTACGTTATTTGTTATTTTTATATCGATGCTTGAAGGACAAAAGAGCGCTAGCAAAAATGAATGCATTCTTGTTATTACGCCCACTGAAGAGGTTTTCTCGCGAGGTGTCCATTTTAAATAATTTTGTTCAAAATTGCCATGACTTCGGCATAATCATTGAATTTGTATTTTTTCACGAGCCGTTTTTTAGTTTTTTAACTTCCCAGTATATGGGAAGTTCTTGTAATCGCCTCGAAAATCGAAATTGAAATTTTCAACATTTCTTTACGTTTTGAGGTCTATAGAGTATATATAAAGTGTTTTTAGAAAGGGAGATGTACGTGTGTGTGTGTGTATGTACGTACGTTCGTGGACACTTTTTTCTACGGGCATAACTCACGTAAACAAAGTCGATCGTTGAGGTGTCAATCGAAGCGTCTTTGCAATTTTAAGAGCTGATTAGTTTTTGGTATACTTCGGTCGGGGGGGGGGGGGGGGGTTGCTGTTTTGCCCGTTTGATGGTCATTTCTGTCATGCGTTATATCTCGCGAACCCAACGTAAGATTTTCATGGTTGAGGTGTCAATCGACGCGTATTGACATTTATGCAATTCTATCAAGTTTGTAAAAAATTTCTTGGAGCCGTTTTTTTAATTTTTTGAAAAAAAGTGCAAAAAATTATGTTTTTTTTAAAAAGAATAAATTTTTAACCTTATTTTCAAGTCCAAGTAATCAATGTTTATAAAATTGATATACTCCAAACAATGGTTGTAAAAAAAAAAATCAAAACTTTTTCTCATGATAACGTAAAAAATTAAATTAAAAATTAAAATCATTAAAAGTCATCATGATTTTCAAGGTCATTTTTATCATTCACTATATCTTACGAACCAGATATAATATTTGCATCAATATGGTGTCAGATGACGTATATTAACATCTTTGTGAAGTTTTTAACATTATAAAAATTCGTCTCAGGCATTTTTTTAGTCTAATAGAAGAAAATGCGAAAAATTTTGGTTTTTTTCATAAAAAAATATTTTTTTAACTTGATTTGCACTGCACAGTGATACCAGTTTATAAAATTTATACATTCTTATCAATTTTTGAAGAGAAAGCAGCAAAAGAAATTTCCATGATTTTGAAAAAAATTAAATTAAAAATAAAAAATCATTCACGTAAAGAGGGTTCATACGAATGATATTAGTTAATTTTTTTATTCTAACAAAATTGTTGTAAATTCAATCAAAGTGTTATAATATTCGCATAATTTGAGCAGATTTTTAATAGTTTTTATAGTCTTTTAATTAAAAAAACTGCTTAAATTTTAAAAACCAACAAAATTTCAATCAAATTTGCATTTGCGGTATCAACGCTTTGAATGGTAAAATGTTTTGTAGTCAATACTTTGCAAGATCATATGCTTTAAACAGCTTTCATCGAATAAAAAATTGTAGTTTTTAGTAGATTCGTTCTTTAGTAATCGTTAGATTTCAATAACCATCATCATTTGGATTACATTTCACTTTTTACATGCAATTGAACCTATTTTTGACTGCATATACAAAATTTTCAAGACCAAATAGGCCCGCACCGATTGATCCGCGTGAATACTCAATCTGTCCTCATCGACCAAAAACCTTACGTAATCAATGGACCCTCCCGTAGACGATTTGATTGATATTTACTCATTCCTGTTACTGCTATGAATACCTCGCATTGTTATTACTTAAAGTAGTATTATTTTCAAAATTATTATTGTGTTTAATGTTGTTGATGTTTATGTAGATATTACTGGGAAGTTGACCGTGTGGACCTCAAGGGTCGCACCTCGCGGCTTGTTAATCTTGTCATTTTGTTCGTTTATCATATCATTTAATAATAAGTCAGACCGTTCACAAAATACGGGAGCAAAGAGAAAACGTTATTGCACTTTTAATGTGAAATTGCAAGAATATAAATTTTTAAGGAAAACTATTTCGGATAGTGACTTACATTGTGATATTTGCGGCTCGGATTTTTCAATTGCTCACAGTGGAAAAACGGGTATTGAGAATCATGTCAAAACGGAGTAACACAAAAGAAGCCTCAACGCGGCGTCGACAAGCAAAACATTGCCCGAATTTTTCAAAGCCACAGTAGCACCAAGCCATAGTGATTTGGAAACAGCAGCCCGAGAAGGAGTTTGGGCCTATAATTTAATTAATAAAAACGAAAACTTTCGCACAGCAGATTGCTCATCAAAAATATTTCGGAATTGCTTCGACTTAACCAAGTATCAGAATGCTCGTACAAAATGTGAGGCGATTGTCACAAATGTTTTCGGACCATTCATTGAAAAACAGTCGAGGAAATGCAGAATGCCATTTACTTCAGTATAATTACTGATGCATCAAACCACGGAAATATAAAAATGTTTCCTGTTTTAGTTCGGTATTTTGTACCATGGAGGGAGGGCATGAAAACGAAAATATTGAATTTTACTGCCGAAAATGGAGAAACATCTGACATTATTGTTCAACTACTGAGAAACATTCTTGAAAATTTCAACATCTTAGTAAATTTGGTTCTTTTCTGTGGCGACAACACGAATATTAACTTTGGTGGTAAAAACCGAGGAGGCCAAAACAATGTCTACAGCAAACTCAAATCACAATTGAATCCAAATTTGCTTGGAATTGGATGTGCCACCCATATTGTTCACAATACTTTGCAAAGTCGCTGCAATAGGCTACCGTTCGATGTGGAATCAACTATGGTGAAAATTTATTCACATTTTTATTGTTTCACCGTACGTGTCACAAGTTTAAAAGAATTCTGTGAAACTGTTGATGTCGAGTATCAAAAAATCCTTGGATATGGAAAAACTCGCTTTTTCCAAATGTTTACATGTGTGAATTCAATCTAAAAAGTATATAACGGATTGAAGGTATGTTTTCTGGAAGCTGCGAACATACGAAAAGTGCTGAAGGATTTTTTCAAATGCCCATTTTCGAAACTCTGGTTGCTATTTCTACGCGACCAGGTAAGATAATGTTTAAAAAATTACTATCGTGAATTTCATGCTGCTGTGACATGCTGGTAAATATTCGAACTTCAAAGGCGGTCCTTAAATCGAAGACGATAAAGTATCTGCAATTTAAATGACGCATGCTTTGAACGATTTAATGAAATCATTGAAAACAAGAGTAAATTCACAATTCCTGTCATCAGTTGTCTTAAATGAAATGAACGAAGTAAACGAGGCTGACCCTGACAATTTTATAGATCGAGAAAGGGTGATGCAGGTAGCCATTCTGTTTTATCAAACTTGCATCGTTTACGTCGAGCAATGGAAATCACAGTTTGAAAATGTACTCATTTTCGATTGGGCCAGACTCGCTGTTGTACCGGATTGGAAGAATGTAGAGGCAACGATTAAATTCATAGAGGAGAAGAATTGGCTTAATGCAGAAGACAACAGTGTCGAATTATTTGACGAGTTTGGTTACGAACTGAAATTTATAACAACATATCAAATTAAAGCCTGGAACCAAAATTAAACTAAACCACATCAACGCTGGGTAGAATGTCTCAATTACTTTCAAAGTAACAATGTTCCATACACGCGCTTTGCACGAGTCATTGAATTTATCTTTTGTTTACCAGCAACATGGGCAAGTGTAGAGCGTGTGTTTTCATTAATCACAAAATTATGGACACAAGAAAAATCGCAACTAAACATTGATACTTTACAGCACCATTGAACGATCGTCCAAATGTGGTATATTGTGAATATGTATTTTGACAATCTTGGAAATAAAGATCACTTCTGTCTTAGACACCAACTCGTGCAGTTTGTCACTCGATAGAAAAGCTAAATTAGTATATGTGCTCCCCGGCACAGTCGGAGCAGCCATATTGGTGACCCCGACTTCTCAACAAAAAACCATTTGAGAACCCCGAATTCGCAGAAACAGACGACTTCAGACCCGCTTCTTCAATTGCTGCGATCCAGGCATCCACAGGAGCCATTTTGCGGATCCAACGTTGCCGAGGCCAACGTGGTTTTCTGAATTTCGGACGTATCAAATTTCAAGTAAGTTTTCTTCGTATTCAAAATGTCTGACAGCGAGGATCACTGCATTGGCGCAAGCACGGCACAGCCTACGAATAGCTCGCCATCAGCCGAAACTCCATACATTGCTGGTATAAACGACATCGCACAAATAAAATTACCGTCATTTTGGCATACGCGACCATCGTTATGGTTCGCACGCATCGAGGCGCAAATACGTCTGTGTAGTCTGTGTAGAACTCGGACAGACTCTGCAAAATTTGACAAAGTAGTTACTGAGCTTGACTGCGCTACACTCGAGGCAGTCGCCGACGTCATTGAAGCCCCTCCACTAGAGAGTAAATATGACGCTTTAAAAGCCCGCATTTTGAGCGTTTTTTCCCCGTCGAACGACGCACAAATTCGAAACCTTCTGACTGGTTTGGAGCTGGGTGACAGCAAACCATCGCAGCTCCTGCGGAGCATGACCCAAGCCGCTGGCACCAGAGTTAGCGATAGGTTTTTAAAATATTTGTGGATACAGCGACTTCCTACTCGGATACAGTCCATCATCGCTGTCTCAGAGACAACGAATCTCACTAAGCTGGCAGAGATGGCAGATCGAATCGCGGAAGTAAAGGATCCACACGAAATTCGTGAGGTTTCCCAAGTCAGTCGCGAACAAACTGCGGATACTACAGCCAGCTTAGAAACACAGGTTAACGAGATTAGAAGGGTGCTTAGTCGCCTGGAACGCAACGTGGCGGAAAGGACTCAGCCCAATCGCACGGCAGACCACGCCCGACGTATCTGTTTCTGCCACAAAAAATTCGGCCACGCCGCACGCACATGTAAACCTCCATGTGATTTCATTCAACCACAGGGACAGGGAAACGAATAGGGTCGCTGTCTGACCAGACGCCAAACAGCGACATGAGCCTTAGCCGTCTATTTGCTTACGATAAGCTAACGAGCACACGATTCCTTGTGGACACAGGTGCCGATATTTCGGTCATTCCTCGCCCACCTCTCGCGAACTTCAAACCGTCTAGCCTGAAACTTTTCGCGGCAAACAAAACGCGCATCAACACTTACGGCGACAAGCTCCTTACCATCAACCTTGGTCTACGCCGTCCATTCACATGGCGTTTTCGCATCGCGGATGTCAACCAAGCAATCCTAGGAGATGATTTTCTCAGGCAATTTAAACTACTCGTCGATCTGAACAGCAGACGACTCATCGACACCAATACCAAAGCGTCAACTCGTGGACATATCTCTACTCCTCCTATACCGTCCATAAACATAGTGAGCGATGACTCCCCGTACCACACTCTACTCAAAAAGTTCCCGCAAGTAACAAATCCTTCTGTAGCAAAGAGTGCACCGCACGGAATCAAGCACCACATACAGACCGAAGGACCCGCGGTTTTTGAGCGTCCTAGGAGGCTCTCTCCGGAAAAACTAGACATAGCCAAGAAAGAGTTTCAATACCTGATTGATAAAGGGTATTGTCGGCAGTCAGCGAGCTCATGGGCAAGTCCTCTGCATCTTTCACGGAAGAAAGATAATTCTTGGCGTCCATGTGGGGACTACCGTAAGCTAAACAAAATAACGAGGCCGGATAGGTATCCAATTAGACACATGCAGGACATCACTGCAGGCCTACAAGGAAAGCAAATCTTTTCAAAAATTGATCTGGTACGAGATTTCCACCAGATACCAATAGCGAAAGAGGACGTACCCAAAACGGCCATAACCACGCCGTTTGGGCTATATGAATTTACAGTGATGACATTCGGGCTGAGGAACGCTGCCCAATCGTTCCAGAGATTCATGGACCAAGTTCTGAGAGGGCTCGATTTCTGTGCGTGTTATATAGATGACATACTCGTCATGTCGCAAACACCAGAGCAGCATATGGATCACTTACGAACCGTATTCAATCGCCTTAGCAAATATGGGGTCGTAATCAACGTGGACAAGTGTGAATTCGGAGTCACGGAAACCGAATACCTAGGACACAAAATTACAGCGGAGTGTGTTCAACCACCAGAATCTCGTGTGCAGGCTATACGCAACTTTAAAAAACCTGAACGCATCAAAGACCTGCAGAGATTCCTTGGTGTTATTAACTTTTACCGTAGATTCGTCAAGAGTGCGACGGATTTGCAGGCGCCGTTAAATGAACTACTACGTGGAACAAAAATGAAAAATGACATCATAGTATGGACGCAGCAAACCAGAAAGGCGTTTGAGGCCTGTCGAGAAAGCATCGCCAACGCTACGTTGCTCGTACACTTTCAACATGGAAAACCATTGAGACTCGTCACCGACGCTTCTGACAAAGCGGTGGGCGCAGTACTAGAGCAACTTCAATCGGAACAATGGTTGCCACTAGTTTATTTCCAGAGGAAGCTGTCCATCACTGAAACACGATACAGTACATACGACAGGGAACTCCTCGCAATATATAGTAGCATTAAACACTTCCGTCATCTTTTATAGGGCTCAGACTATACGATCGTAACCGATCACAAGCCTTTGATTTACGCGTTCAGCCAACGGACTGACAAGGCCTCGCCTCACCAACTACGTCAACTAAACTTCATCTCTGAATTCTCGACTAACATTGTTCATATTCGAGGCGATTCGAATGTTGTTGTGGACGCACTCTCACGAGTATACGAAATCACTACTCCTGCGGCATTTTCTGAAATGGCACGCAACTGCATCCCGTGCCAGAGATCCAAGATCAACAGGCACACTCACAGCCCCGTGCAGGAATTCGTGAGTACAGACAAAAGGTTTCAGCATAAACACGTCGACATTGTCGGACCACTGCGACCATATCAAGGATTCAAGTACTGTCTCACGGCAGTCGACCGAGTCTCCCGCTGGCCCGAGGCATTTCCAATGGTGGATCAAACAGCCGAATCGGCAGCAAAAATATTGTATGCAAACTAGATCTCCAGGTTTGGAACACCACATACTATAACAACCGATCAAGGTACTCAGTTCGAGTCCTCCTTGTTTAAAGCACTGTGCAGACTACTCGGGAGCCATAGAGTCCGGACGACGCCGTATCACCCCGCAGCAAACGGAATGGTGGAGCGCTGGCACCGCTCGCTCAAAGCAGCGATCATGTGCCATGAAAACGACAACTGGATGGATACCTTACCCACTGTACTTCTCGGTCTCCGCAACGCCTTCAAAGAGGACCTGAAAGGATCATGCGCGGAGATGGTCTATGGCACGACCCTGCATATTCCGGGTGACATACTCATGAACAGCAATCATGATTGCAATGCGCCACTCCTTGTAGACCAGCTGCGAGAGAAAATGCGAGACTTACGTCCGCAACCCGCATTGAACCATTCGTCCAGAGCCAGCTTCGTCCACGAAGATATGCAGAAATGCACCCACGTTTTCGTGCGCAGGGATGGAGTACGGAAATCCTTAACGCAACCTTATTCCGGTCCCCATCGAGTGCTGCAACGAATTTCAAACACCGTTTTCACCGTCGAAGTCAATGGGAAGCAAACTAACGTTTCCACCAATCGCCTCAAACCAGCGTATGTCGTCCAAGATCATCGAAGCGAACACGATCCCACTTCGCTAGTCTCAACGCATAGAACTTCAGCAGCGGAGGCATCTCACAGCAGCCAACGACCAGTCATTCGGCAGCCAATCAATCCGCTACCTCAAACCATAACAAAAGTCTACCCACCAGCAAATCGGCGAAACGTCAACACTTGACGTTATTGAAGAGGGAGTACTGTGGCAGCACCATTGAACGATCGTCCAAATGTGGTCTATTGTGAATATGTATTTTGACAATCTTGGAAATAAAGATCACTTCTGTCTTAGACACCAACTCGTGCAGTTTGTCACTCGATAGAAAAGCTAAATTAGTATATGTGCTCCCCGGCACAGTCGGAGCAGCCATAAATATAATTTATGGGTGCCTTCAATTTTATGATTTTTTGAAAGGATCCCCAAAATTGCTTAAGGATATTGCATCACAAAATAAATACGATTTCAAACAAAAAACAAACGAAAAAGAATGAAATTAGTGATTAGTTTTAACTTATAAGTAACTTTAGGACTCTAAATATTAAGAGATATATTTGAATATAATAATATAACAATAAGTTTTTTTTACTTCTAAAATGGCCCGATTTTGAATTCAAATGTTCCGAGTTTTAGATATCCTTTTTCGCGAACGTCCCGAATTTACTTAAAATATAGTTGGTCACACTAAGTATATGGGAAGTTCTTGTAATAGCCTCGAAAATCGAAATTGAAATTTTCAACATTTCTTTACGTTTTGAGGTCTATAGAGTATATTCAAATAGTTTTTAGAAAGATAGATGTTTGTGTGTGTGTGTGTATGTTCGTACGTACGTACGTACGTACGCTCGTGGACACTTCTTTCTACGAGCATAACTCACCTAAACAAAGTTTTCTAGACTTGGTTGAGATATCAATCGAAACGTCTTTGTAATGTTAAGAGCTGATTAGTTTTTGAGACACTTCGGTGGAAGGAGGGGTTTGCTGTTGTGACCCTTTAAAGGTCATTTCTGTCATGCGCTATATCTCACGAACCAAACATAGGATTTGCATTGTTAGTGTCAATCGCCGCGTATTGACATTTGTGTGACTATCAAATTTTTAAAAAACTCGTTGGAGCCGTTTTTAATTCAAAAATTAGGGGTTTTTTTCATAAAAAATAAATTTTCATCCTAATTTGCGTAGCACAGTTAATAATATTTAAAATATTTACATCCTCGAAACAGTTTTTGTAGAAAACCGGCAAAACTTTTTCTTATGATTACAACAAAATTAAATTAAAAACAGAAACTTCATTAAAAGTCATCATGATATTCAAGGTCATTTATGTCATTCACTATATTTCGCAAACCAAATATAATATTTGCATCATTAGGATGTCAATCGACGCGTATTAACATTTTTGTCCTTAGTTTTAAATTTAAAAAAATCGTTGTAGCCGTTTCTTAATTTAATAAAAAAACTGCTAAAAATTAGAATTTTTTTCCAAAAATAAAAATTTAACCAGATTTGCAAAACGCAGTAATAAATGTTCATAAAATTTATGAATTCTTATTAGTTTTTGAAGAGAAACCAGCCAAATATTTTTGCCATGATTACAAGAAAAATTAGATTACAATTAAAAAATCATTCAAAGCCACCACGTAAAAAGGGTTCATACGAATGATATTACTTTATATCTCTTATTCTGAAGACATTTTTGTAAATTCAATCAAAGTTTATGAATACAGAAAAAGATCTCATAAGCGGACACACAGTTCCAAGAATTTTGTCCGCTTATTGGAGATGTCCGTATATAAGAAAGTACCTTACATAAAAAAATGTAAAAGAAAACGTAATTAAACGACTAACGTGCTCTTACTATAAAATAACTAAAACTAGAGTTCAAAGATTACCTAACTTTGTGATTAACAAAACTAATATTGAATTGTCGGTAGAAGAATCGGAATTGCTAAATAAAGGGCTAAATTATGCTATTCACATAAAACCGCCATTAGAAGAAATCATTGTAGCAATAAAAGGGGGAATAAAATGGATGGATCTAAGTGAAAAAGAGAATATAAGAAGCGAAATGAAGAAAATTATAGAGAAAGCCAGGACATATTAGGAAGTCAAACGAGGTGAAGATCGGAAGGAGAGATAAAACAAACCAAGTAGTAATAATGAAAAGAAGCGAATATGATCATCTAATTAAAGAGAAATTACGAGTAAGCATGTTTTACGAGCTTAGAACTAACCCCATAGAAGAGTGCGTGAAGCGAGTGAACAAAGTTTCAAAAGAAGCGAGTACTTACTTTAAAAACATAAACACACTTAAAATGCCTAACCCGGCGGTGCCAAGAATGAGATGCCAGCTGAAAACTCAAAAAGAAGGTGAAGAGCTACCAGAAATATAAAATAGCTGAATGGATTATTGCAGAGTGTAAGAAACTCATGAACGTATATGGGAAAAGGTCCATTAAGAATTCTTCCGATTTGATTGACAAACTTAGAGATGTTGAGTTGAAAGAGAGTGAATTAATAATATGGTTCGATGTCCAAGCGTTGTTTCCTAACACTCCATCAAAGCAAGCGATATACGAACTAGAGGAATGGTTGGTAAATTTTGATAAGTCAATGGAATGCAGGAAGAAAGTTAGGCAATATGTTAAGCTAGCGGGACTATGCATGCAGTAAACTTATTGTACGTTCCGTAATAAATTTTATAGGATCACAAAAGAATTAGCGATGGGGAACCCACTGTCACCAGTATTAGCGGAAATGTATATGGTTGCTTTTGAAAGAATATTAGAACAAAAAGAATGGATCTGGTGGAGGTATGTCGATGATATAGTAGCAATTGTTCCTAGAAATAAAGCAGAAGACATCCTAAAAGAACTCAAAGGAATTTTTAAAAACATTAAGTTTACGATGGAAAAGGAGCAAAACGTTGGACTTATGGACCGATCGTAATTAAGGAAAATTGGAGTTCGATATATTTAGAAAACCAATGAGTACACAAAGAACGATCGTGGCTACCTCTGCCCATACTTATACTCAAAAATTAGCAGCATATTGTAATATTTATTTTATTTTTTTAATTATTTATTTGGCAAAAGAAAATTATCTACAAAATGTACATTGAAATTCTTATTGTTAGCCGGCTTCTCAAATTCCTGCGGAAGAGAGCCACGATTTAATTAATTTCTGAACTCACTACTTACAAACTCTTTTTTATTGACCTTAAATACAACTAAAATATGCCTTTATAATTCATATATTTACAACTTTAATGTCTAAAATACAGATATTGCTAGCTGTGTGCAAATTACACAGCAGTTAATGCTGAATACTGATTACAATCATTAAAAGTTGCTTAAGATAAAACAATATAATAATGACATTAGAATCGATAAAACTATATCATCTGTTCGAAAAGATGAGGGTTTATTGCCAAATGTCTTTTTAACTCTGATTTAAATTTTGCTGTAGTTAAATTATTTTTCATTGATATCGGAATACTATTGTATAGTTTAGGTCAAAGAATGCTAGCGTGTTTCTTGGTTAGCTCATACCTACATTTATTTACGAACAATGGTTCATGTAATTGGTACCTTGTGTTGATGTTGGTGAAGTATACTGGAAATCTAGTTCTATTTTTGTAAATAAATTTTAACGTGGTAAAAAAGAAAAGCTCACGAATGTTGAATACGTTGAAAATCATAAAGGAGTTTCTAGTCGAAAAAAATCGAGACTTATTTAAACATAATTTTATGTTTCTATTCTGGAGGTTTTGCATTGGAGTAATAGTATTTACATATGTACTTCCCCATGCTATGATTCCATACAATAAAGTGCTTTGTATGAACGCAAAGTGAGTGCTGCGAATTACATTATTTGATACATATTTTCTTAGATGTGTAAAAATGAATATCATTTTTCTCATTTTATTGCATATTGCTTTGATTTGAGCATCCCATTTAAAATTATCTTGTATTACCAATCCTAAATACGTTACATTGGCTGCTCTTTGTATGACAAAAGAATTTACTTTCAGAATGTTCCTGCAACTATCTTCCTCAAAAAGTAGTGTGTATAATATTACTTGGCCCAAATGTGGTAAAATTTATGTAGTCCAAACCCAAAGACTAGCAAAACTGAGGTTTGAAGAACACACGAAAGAAGCGGAATTATACAAGAAAAGTAGAAAAACATGCATAAATTCGGCGGTTGCTGAGCACATAATAAAGAAGGGCCATGACATCAAGCTAGAACATATGAAGGTGATCAAAGAGGTAGATAAGATTAATAAGTTGGATATAATGGAAGCAATCGAGACAAGAAAAGTACCTAAATGTCGGAGGCTGATTGAAGATGCAGGTAACAACAACTCGAAGTTATTGGATGTAATGTTAAGAATGTAATGACATCACTTCAGTAACTATTGTATATTTAGGTTAAGTAAAATATTAAAGAGTATATTGTACTGATGAAGACCGGATGTGTCGGTCCAAATGCGCATATACATTAATTAAAATAAAATCATAGTCAAACATTAAGGGGAATTACCGCGCTATCGAGAGAAATTATTGTTGTCCGTTTTTGAAGCTTCGATTCCGCTCTTGAGAACGTTTCGAGTCTGTCGGTGACAATTTATGGTGTCCATGTCCGTCCAACAGAGCACAGTGTATTCCATAGTCTATGGATACAATAGTCGTTAAACTTAGAGTAAAAAGTGGACTATCAATTTTCAACGCCGGGTAGCTCCGAGGAACTACCACGAGCTTTAAGCTTCAAGCACGAGCATATGCTCTGCTCTGCTTTACACCTGCATTTCCTATAGTTGTTTCGCTGTGGTCTCTGTTAAATTTCTGTTAATGCTCTGTAAAATTTCAGTTTTAAAGCACAGTGTATTTCATTTCCCCACCTCGAGTTTTCCCTCTGTATATTGTATACACTGTGCCATAGACTATGCGACCGAGCGTCCGCTTATGAGAGCGTGTTTTACATAGAGAGTCATATAAAAAATATGGTTCCGAAAAAAGCGTTCGCTGTAGAGAGATGTCCGCTTATGGGAGATGTACGCAAAGCGAACTTTCACTGTATTTGCATAATTTCAGCAGATTTTAAATAATTTTCACAGTTTTACTCAAATTTTACAAATATTAATAAACTTTGATTGACTCAACAACAATGTCTTTAGAATAAGAGTTATCAAGTACTATCATTCGTATGAACCTTGTTTTTTTTGTAGTCACGGAATGAAGCTTTGCTGGTTTCTTTATAAAAACGATCAAGAGCATATAAATTTTATAAAAACTCATTGCTGGGCTGTGAAAATCAGGTTGAAAATTTATTTTTTATGAAAAAAGCCGAATTTTTCGCAATTATTTTCATTAAATTAACAAATGGCTCCAAAGATTTTTTCATAAATTTGAAAAACCACACAAAAATTTAAATACCAGTTGATTGAAACCTTAATGATGCAAATACTATATTTGGTTCGCGAGATATAGTGAATGACTTAATTGACCTTCCAAGTCATGATGACTCTTATTGATTTTTTATATTTTTGTTATTTATTTTTTATCAAGAGAAAAAGTTTTGCTGATTCTTTACACAAAATGTCTGGAGTATTTAAATTTTATAAACATTGATTACTGTGTTTCACAAATCATGCTAAAAATTTATTGTTTATGAAAAAAACTATTTTTTGCACTTTTTTAATAAATAAAAAAACGGCTCCACCATTTTTTTAAATTTTTAATAAATCACACAAAAGTTAATACGCGTCGATTGACACCTTAACGATGCAAATCCTATGTGTGGTTCCAAAAGCTAGTCAGCTTGCAAAGATGATTTACACCTTCACGAAGTACATACAACTATGTTTACGTAAGTTATGCTTGTAGAAAAAACTGTCAATGAATGTTCGTACGTATGTGCGAACATACAGAAACTCACACATACATCTCTCTTTCTAAAAACACTATATGTTGAAAATTTCAATTTCGAAGCGATTACAAGAACTTCCCATATACTGAGAAGGTAAAAACTATTTAAGCTGTGATTCATGTAAGTTATCTATTGAAAAATGATTCTGCTCTAAAACACAGAAATAATAAAAACTTATTGCATATATTTTTTACACATTGGTGCTTAGTTACCCCAATTGAAAAATTTAAGTACAAATTTGTATGCAAAATTGTACAACGATCCACGCAAATTTGTCGCCACGTAACGCATAACTTCGAGTTACTACTGTCCTGATAATAAACCGAAGCGATGGCAATTATCCAAAAAAATGGTTCATCGTCAAACTCTTTTCATTGCAGAACAGTCTTCACAAATTAACTGCATTTAAGAACAAGCCGCGAGGTGCGACCCTTGAGGTCCACACGGTCAACTTCCCAGTAATATCTACATGAATATTAAAAATATTAAACACAAAAATATTTATGAAAATAATACTACTTTAAATAATAATAGTGAGAGGTACTCATAACCGTAATTGAAATGAGCTAATATCAACCACATCATCTACTGTAGCGTTCATTGATTACGTAAGGCTTTTGTTGGGTGGTGGGTGGATTGGTTTGATTGACTATTCACGCAGATAAATCGGAGGGGGGCGGGCTATAAAGCCTTTTTTACGTTATTTGTTATTTTTATATCGATGCTTGAAGGACAAAAGAGCGCTAGCAAAAATGAATGCATTCTTGTTATTACGCCCACTGAAGAGGTTTTCTCGCGAGGTGTCCATTTTAAAAAATTTTGTTCAAAATTTCCATGACTTCGGCATAATCATTGAGTTTGTATTTTTTCCACGAGGCGTTTTCTAGTTTTTTTTTGGATCATGCTAAAAAATTTGGCCAGTTTCTCTTCGAAAACTAATAGGCATGTATAAATTATATAAACATTTATTACTGAGCTGTGCAAATCAGGTTAAAAATTTATTTTTTATGAAAAAAACTCTAATTTTTCCCATCTGCCATTTTTTCCATTTAATAGAAAAAAAAGTTAACATACGTCGAATGACACCTCAATGATGCAAATGTCATACATGGTTCGTGAGATATAATGAATGATAAAAATGACCTTGAAAATCATGATGACTTTTAATGCTTTTTAACTTCCCAGTATATGGGAAGTTCTTGTAATCGCCTCGAAAATCGAAATTGAAATTTTCAACATTTCTTTACGTTTTGAGGTCTATAGAGTATATATCAAGTGTTTTTAGAAAGGGAGATGTATGTGTGTGTGTGTATGTACGTACGTACGTATGTACGTTCGGGACACTTTTTTCTACGAGCATAACTCACGTAAACAAAGTCATATCGAGTTTGTTGAGGTGTCAATCGAAGCGTCTTTGCAATCTCAAGAGCTGATTAGTTTTTGGGATACTTCGGTCGGGGGGGTTTGCTGTTTTCGCCCCTTGAAGGTCAACCATGTTATGCGCTATATCTCACGAACCAAACATGCGATTTTCATGATGAAGGTGTCAATCGACGCGTTTTAACATTAATATGATTCTGTCAAATTTTTAAAAAAATTCTTGGAGCCGTTTTTTAATTTTTTTAAAAAAAGTGCAAAAAATTAGTTTTTTTTTTTCAAAAACATCAAATTTTTAACCTAATTTTCAGACCTAAGTAATCAATGTTTATATAATTTATATACTCCAAATAGTTTTTGTGAAAAAACCAGCAAAAGTTTTTTTCATGATTATGAAAAAAATTAAATAAAAAATAAAAAATCATTAAACGTTCAAGGTCATCTACGTCATTCATTATATCTCGAGAACTAAATATAATATTTCCATCATTAAGGTGTCAATCGACGCGTATTATCATTTTAATGATGTTTTCATATGTTAAAAAAATCTTTAAAGTGGTTTTTTAAATTTATTGAAAAAAATTGGAAAAGTAGTGTTTTTTTCATAGAAAAATTCATTTTTCACCTGATTTGCACATCGTAATAATAAATGTTTGTAGAATTTATAAAATTTTATCAATTTTTGTAGAGAAACCAGCAATAACTTTTCTCATGATTACAAAAAAAATTAAATTAAACATAAAAAATCATTCAGTCACCATGTAAAAAGGGTTCATTCGAATTATAATACCTTAAATCTCTTATTCTAAAGACATTGTTGTAAAGTCAATCAAAGTTTATTAATATTTGCAAAATTTAAGCAGATTTTCAATAGTCTTCACATCACCATGTTTTAACTTTTATGAAAAAACTGCTTTGTAACCTGTCCCCACTCCGATGAATACTCAATCAATGGACGCTCCCGTAGATGAAACGATTAATATTAAGTCATTCCAATAACTTTTACGAGAAGTACATTTTTATTATTTGAAGTAGTATTATTTCCATAATTATTATTGTGTTTAATATTTTCAATATCTTTTTAGATATTACTGGGAAGTTGACCGTGTGGACCTCATGGGTCGCACCTCACGGCTTGTTTATTTTTAATTTCATTTTTTACGTAATCATGAAAAAAAGTTTTGCTGGTTTTCTTACAAAACCTATTTGTACTACATAAATTTTATATACAATAGTGCTGGGTGCTGCAAATCAGGTTAAAAACTTACTGTTTATGGAAAAAAACATAATTTTTAGCACTTTTTTTTAATAAATTAAAAAAACGATTCCAACGATTTTTTTTAAAATTTGACAGAATCACACAAATTTTAATACGCGTCGATTGACACCTTAACTATGCAAATTGTATGTTTGGTTCCGGAGATAAAACGCATGACAGAAATGAACTTCAAAGGGTCAAAAAAACAAACCCCCGACCGAAGTGTCGCAAAAACTAATCAGCTCTTAAAATTGCAAAGACGCTTCGATTGACACCTCAACGAAGTCGATACGAGTTTGTTTACGTGAGTTATGCTCGTCGAAAAAAACAGTCCACGAACGCACGTACGTATGTACGTACGTACACACACACATACATCTATCTTTCTATAAAAAAAACCACTTTATATATACTTTATAGAGACCTTAAAACGTAAAGAAATGTTGAACATTTCAATTTCGATTTTCGAAGCGATTACAAGAACTTCCCATGTACTGGGAAGTTAAAAAAAGGTAGGGTAAGCCATCAGCGTAAGTTTTTAAGTTTCTCATATCACCAACATTAGAGCCAGAAACCTTAGCTCAAAAATTAAAACTAGATTCAAACTTCGAAGTGGATATTGTAGTAAATTTGAACACATTTCATAAGTTGTGGCTAATATCTACTTGGAGTCTAGAAAGTACTCACTACCAGTGGCGAGGCGTTCATATAAGCCGATTCCCATCGGCTTCCCTTTCCAAATATGTTCCAAAAACGTCTTACACTTCAGTTTCATAAGGGAATGAAGTGTTTATTTACTTGCATGCATCACTGTAAACATGCACAATCGTTCCACTTGATCGCAGTGATTATTCCATCATACTCCATTCTCTTCATTCTTCACATCCTCATAACTCCATAATAGCCAGCAAAGCGATCAACATCTGTAAGAGTTGCAGCAAAGCTTTCCGAGTCTCGAATTCATCAATAATTTAAGGTGCCGTGGGCATTCAACTCTCGTTTGTTGGAATGGCAGCTCGGTTTTCCTCAATAGGATATGGAAACAAATCCAAAAGCCGATAGCGTTCTAGGCTTGCGAATAGTAAGCGGCTTACCAACAGTAATTTTTCACCCCGCGCCACTGCTCACTACAACAAAATTAAGGGGAAAATTTCCGTCAACTTTAATCGTATTATTGCTGATATGCTGTTGGAAACATGCAATTGGAATGCCCGGAAAAATCAATCACTTGAAATTAATGCAATTTATTCAAAATTTGAAAGCGATCAGAAGAGAAAAGAATCCCCTTGACCAACGATGTCAACTCAAATGTAAATTAAAGAATATCGAAGTCATACTTTAAGTTTTCTGTATTATTTATTTACACTATATGAACAATGTTTATTTGTTTATATATTCTAATATTTTGAAGTGATATTGTTTTGAATTTATTGTACACAGTTTTGTTATGTTTAATAAATAGTAATAAATGCTACCCTACCTTGAAAAGTAAGGTATTTTATAATCCTTTACTTGCTCATTATAATGAGCCTTACAATAATGTGCAAATAAGCACATGGTCTGTGTTAAAATAAGGAACAAAATATGTGTGAGAGAGAGAATCCTTAGCCTGTAATGAATACACACTACCAGCTTAACCTTTAAACAATCATAACATTGTTTGCTGAATGTACGTACCTGTACATTCGCGGTCTTTTTTCCAGTGACGATAGCTCACAAAAATTGTGTTAACTTTGTTGAGGTGTCAATTGGAACTTATTAAGAACAAGGCGAGCTGAAAAGGTTTTGGTAATTTTCGGTTTTACAGGTTTTTCCTTTTGACCCATCCGAAATCATTTCAGTCACGCATGGTATTTAGCAAATGAATTGTTGTATTAACGTCGTGAAAGTGCTATTCAACGTTTAATAACAAATTTAATATTGCCGTTGCTCATTCAATAAAAAGGTGCAAAACTTGATGTGTTTTTTTTCAAGTCCTAATCTTATTTACAAGTTTGGCCACCAATGCTTTTAAAAAGCAGGTGCCTTAAAGAGATTTTAGTAGTTATAATATCACAGTTTTTCAAATTCACAAATAATTACTTTTATCAAACAATAAGCAATTAGTAATCGCAATAAAAAAGCGTAATATGAATCAAATCACCTGTTTTCACTTTTTCAAATGGCGTTGTGGTTTCGATCAAAACGTATTAACATTTATGTGCTGAAAATTTTTAGACAGACATTTTTTTGTTTAATAAAAATAGCAAAACATTCAATTTTTGCATTCTAATTTACACATGTGGCAACCAATGTGTTGAAAGGTAAGATGCTTGAAACGATTTTGGTCAAACAAACAATTATGAAGTTTTTGAAAATGCAAAATAATATTCATGCAATGAATATGTATAGTGAAAAATAAAATGATACGAACAATATAACCTAATTTCACTTGCTCGAACGAGTTCTTATCATTATTATGATTTAGAGTATGACTATTATTACTATTTGTTTTAATATTTGTGCATTACTGGAAATCTTTTCGTGTGAACCTCAAGTGTCGCAACAAGCGATCTGATATTATTATTTTTACAATTATTAAATTATTATAAGCACTATCATCATTATCATCACAAGATTGTTTTTTTAATTTCCTTGTTACA
Organism: Oxycera nigricornis; assembly: GCA_963942545.1. Taxonomy (NCBI): domain Eukaryota; kingdom Metazoa; phylum Arthropoda; class Insecta; order Diptera; family Stratiomyidae; genus Oxycera; species Oxycera nigricornis. The sequence continues at coordinate 78,354,496 of OZ012662.1, forward strand.
ATTCCGCATTTGAATCATCATTCTCGCGGGAACTGAAAAACCTCCGAATTTTTCATAAAATGTCTGTAGAAATCTTTGCAGAGCACTACATTATTAAGCCGATCTTTCTAAGGTATTTTCTTTGGACAATATATTTTGAATATATATCTGCTTATAAATGTTCAAGGGCAAAGACTACCCAAACTAACATGCGATTCTTGTTAATGATCTCTAATTCTAAACTTAAAGTTTTTGTAGTTGGCGTATAAAATAAATACGTACGAAGCAATACTATATTTTTACGAATAACATAACAATCCGATTCTTCTGTTGCTAACTTCTTTAGCTTATGGATTCTCCGATTTCCAAACTTGTCAGGTATATTTAACATTGTTTGAAAGATAATACCCATCACAGCAATATGTCGATGGAACTAAAAACTGAAAACATTACCTCATGATATAATCCTTAATGTCAACATAGCATCACAGTTTTAGCATGCATTCAAAATAATTTACTTAGCGTATGAATTATGACTTACAAGGTGTGGTCGTACTGCATACGTTTTGCACTACTATGTAGATGATTAAAGCTGAATTGAAAATATATTCCATACTAAAACACGTTCCAAGTGTTCTGCTGGATGAAAATTGACGTGCAGCAATTGGCCTAAAGAATCTAATTAATAAGATAGACTCTTTCTGCATTACCTCTTTTCATCGCGAGAAAAAAAATCACTTTTTCACAAAATCTTTACATCTAACACACTTTCACGTAACATGAGAGATATTTCAAGATGTATGGGAAAAATAAAGTGGTAAACAAATTTTTCGTTTTCAGTTTTTAGAAGAAAATAATTGGACAATTTCTTTCATGTTACTTATTTTCATGTACAAGAGCATCCTGGAAGCGTTTGGTTCAAAGTGCGCATGGTATACTTCAACAATATAAAGCTCTACTTTCGAAAGTTTCGTTGGGCAGAAAGCTAAAAAAAGCCCGATAATTTTAAATCAAATTCACATGGAGGCACGTTAGATACCTATTACTACACGGTAAAATTCTTTAAAACCCTTCTCAAGACTATAATTGAATTAAGCTCTGAATTCGTGCTTTAAGTCATCCCTATAGATAGAAACCCACGAAACTTCAAAAATTGAAATTTTACAGAAAACGAAAACAAAATATTTCTTACAAATACTCTTTTAATAAATTGCATTAATTTTCAACTTTCAGAATAAAAGGTGGGCTTATATAATGTTCATATGTGGGGTTACGCAATATTGTGTTAAAAATAATACATTTATGAAAGTGTGTGTCTTACTACTTCTCTAATAAATTTCTTACTACTTCTCTAAAGAATTTCCCTTTACTCCATCAACTAGGTTGGAATGTCTTATGTAGAGAGTACTAAAAGAGAGCAGGATTAATCTCAAGGGAGAGAATATAAATATTGTTTCTAAATTCCGTAGGAAAGGATTAGGGTGCAAAAACCAAACATACAATGGCAGATAATTTGTTTATTTCTATACTTATGTTTGATATAATAAGGACCGCTATGAAATTTGAATTTGATCGTTTTTAATTGAATACTGTGTTGCTTTTTCGTTCAATGCTGTGTTACTTTCCAATTCAATACTGTGTTACTTTGTTATGTTCTGATTTTTATGTACATTTAACTCAATAAAGTGAACTGTCTGTTTCGAATTTGCCTAATGCTCCTTTCATTAATTCGAATTACTTACTTTTCGCCGTTCCTGTGGATGTCTCATACAATGCTATACGTTCCTTTAACATATTAAAAACCTCTCCAATACGCGTGGGCTACGATGCAAAACGACACTGAATACTTTAATACTCGCCGATGACGCTGCAAACTGATGCCGAATACTTTCATACTCCCCGATTCCGAAGCAAAACGACGGGAGTACTGAAGTGCTTGATTCGTACAATCGTGTAATCGTATTTCTCATTTGACGAATATTCGCGCTCGTCATCACGCGATACCGTACGTACTTGTGCAGGGCTCTAGTATATAGACACGTACATGCGTACGTTCGTGATAATTTTTTTCTACGACGATATCTCACGAAAAGAAAGTCGTATCAAATTTGTCATGAAATGTTTGTAAAACGGCAAATGATATCGCTTCGAAGTTCTAGTCAAAGACTTTAAGTCCCAAGGACGAAGCAACGAACCCTTTTGTCGTACAGGCTAATTCGGGCTTGGCCTCTACCTAGCTAGAGGTGCAATGGCTGCTGGCCATTCGGCGCGAACTGTCGTGGGTGTGTTTCGTAACAAAAGTCCCGAATCCCATTTCAAGAGATTCAGCCATCCATTTGCCTGATTACTTGCCGACAAAAAAATCAACAAAACAAAACAAATCATAGTATGCAGCTTGTGACGCTATACCTCCTACGTTACTTTACAAAGAAACTACTCGCGTGCATACCGAGATAATATCAGCGTTCAATACCTACTTGAGAGTTCAAAATTTTTAAATTTTACGCAATCGAAGTTCAAAATCCCGAAACAACGCAAAACACATTTTAACTAAAAGGCGAAAGATTACCGCGCATTAGCAACCTCTCGGGTGGCCGTGCTACTCCCGGATAGAAAACGAGTTCCAGCGGAGCTCGCCAGGCGCAGATGTCGCTGCCTGGGCCCACCCTACCATGGCCTAGCGCTTGCGTGTCCACATTTGTTTTGCACGCTAGGCTGACCAATACCTACCTCAGCGGGTGATCCTTACATTCTGAAAAGCGAAAAAGAGGGAAAACCTTTAAAACTCTGAACGATGGGGTTCTAGTCCATGTTTATTTTTTTACTTTAAACGATCCATAAATTTATGTAGTGAAAAAGGGCTTCAAAATATCTATTTGACAAAGCAAAACGTTATTAGTTATCATCTGTGTCGTTAACATGTGCAAATATTAGCCTATTCTTTGCTTTCTTATCTGAATTGATGTCATTTGTCTATTATTCTTACGTGATCTTTAAAAGCAAACCTTTTTGGGTTTCGTACGCTCTGTAATCGTGTAAACGTCTCACATGAATCTGTAGTTCACTTTTGTATTTTAGTTTACTATATATGGCTTGGTTAATAGGGTGGAGCAGGTGAAACGGGATTTATTTTATGAAGCCTAGAATTGCTTCAACGTTTTAAATGGTTTTTCAAAAATCAAAAAATTGAAAAACAAGCACAATTAAAATTCATCTCTAGCCGTTCCAAATTCATAAATTTACGTGACTATTTGACAAATGTCTAGATACTTTTCAAAACAAGAAAGAATGGATATATTAACAAAATTCAAACTACCCTATTTCATGTATAATCTACTTTTGCACCATTATAATCTTATCAAAAAGTTTATCTGCTCGTCCTGCTCGTTTGATATCTTAGTGCTTAAGCTTCCAGCTTACGCGTTTTCTTGCCAGATATTGTTCAGGTTAATCTTGTAACGACACGTGATAGCTTCGATCTTCAGTTTTTTTCTTTCTTTTTTCACTGCACTTCAGCATTATTTTTTTGCTTGGAAACTATCCCGGACACGTTTTCAGCCATATCAGTTCAATATATTCAAGATAGGACCATTGATTCACGACAAGTGCACTTAAAGTTTTTGCAATAACACTCCATGCTTCCTGTTGTGACAAAATCATCTTTTATTCTCCGTCAATATCCCTCGGGTTTTCACGTTTTTCAAACTTTTTGTCCATGTAGCTGGCACGAACCAAAAAGATAAACACTTTATTTTCGAAATGTATACAAGAGACAGTGTGCAATCGAGGCCGTCAAACGACTTCATCTTTGACTTCAACTGGCGAGACATTTTTGTAATCATTTTGGTTTTTTCTAAATTGATTAGCCAAAACTGAATGACGTTCATGAGTTAAAACAATTATTTTGTACAAGCAGATCTTGTCCGCATCACGTTGCACCACCAAGTGCCGCATGATCCTTCCCAATCTAACTTTATTGCCTCATCTCTTACTTATCTCTAAAACATGTGGTGACCAAATGTTCACACTTCTTAAATAACTCTATTGCTTCATATCTCACTTATCTCTAATACATTTGGTGACCAGATGTTCACACTTCTATCTGGTTTTCCAATGAATATTTTGTTGAGAAGTATTGAATGGTATAACTCGACCCTCCTGAGTTTAAGTTTGGTCTCCAAATTTTGTTATTATATATATTTTTTACATGAAAGTAGAATATATAAGGCTATCTTACACTTTTAAAACTTTATACATATTTTCATGTTCATTGCATGATTATTTCATTGTGTTACTATTTACTGTAATATATGCATACAAAATACTGTAATATATATACATCCATAAAGTTTCTCAATGTTATACTGATACACATTACTATTTAATTTTATGGCTTCATCCTCTTTAGGTTACGTTATTATTATGCCAAGTATTTTCGCCAATTTATCCCACAGACGCTATGTCTGCTCCTAGATTCAAGACATGTTGCTCCACGTTGGATAAATATCTCACTAGTTTATAGCTCCAAATGGATGTTTGGAGTTTAGTCCGATTCCCAATTACAGTTCGTTCATTGCTCATATTTCGCATCATTACAGTATCGACATTTGTGCTGCTAAACCATCTCTACTATTCATGCTAATAGTTAAGATGTAGTTTTTTTGTGAATAGTTCCGAATTATTGATTAATTTTTCTCAGTTATTAGTGTTTATTCGTTTTAGTATTAACTTTCGCGATTTAAAATGCTGTTATTTTCTTTTTTGGTATGCAAATAATATTTATAGTTATTATTAAACTCTGCAGCTGCATCTTGAATATTCGGTATTTTTCCTATTTCATTATTAACCCAATCAAAGAATTGTGAATATGCGGTTTGATCCCTCCGCCTCCTAAGTGTGTTCAACGTCCTCGTTGCTATCTCTTTTATTTCTTCTGGTATGCTGAAATGTAGCCTGCGTCGTATTCCTCCTGGCACTGTTAGTTCCTCCGGTTCCTTGGTATATTTCCTGTAAGGTTTTATGAAACGGTGGTGTATTTTATCTCCCGTCTCTCGAGCTACTAGATTATTGTCGATATTTCTGAGTATATATCGATCTGGTCTGCGCTTCACTGTATGAACTCTTCCTGGTTTATTAAGCACATATTGTTTCCCTGTCAAATTTGGTTTTTCTTTTCTGTATCTATTTGCATTATTATTACTCATTGTTCAGCCTTTTCCTAATCAGGTGCACATCGACATTACCGTAGTAAACATCCTTTGGGGTCTCTTTATGACTGCGATGTATTGTATTATTATAAGTGTCCGTAGCTTTCGCTATAAGCTTTGTCGTATCGATAGAGTATTTCTCAAATCTTAGAATGTGAATAGTTTCACTAATCGTTCTATGAGCTGCGTTGAGATCTGAAATTCCATTGTGGTTGTTTGGAATGGTGAAATGCATCTTAATTTTATTTTCTTGACAATATGTTCGTATTGGTTTACTGTCAAAATCAGTTTCCATAACCATTGTTTTTGGTTTTTTCATTGATGCAAACAGCAATTTCAAGTGCGTGAGTAATGTACTCGAATTTTGGTCCGGGACTGGGATAGCACTCAAAAATTTTGAAAATCGATCCAAAACTGTTAAGTAGGGAATCGTTTCGATGAAAAATATGTCAACTGCGTATTCTTCGAATGATTTGTCAGGAATCGTCAATTTTTCGAATTTATACTTTGTGGCGACTCTATCATACTTGTTTGCATTGCATGTGTGACAATTATTAATCACATCTACAATTATTCGTTTTGCATTGCTGAAATAATACTTTCGTTTAAAGCGTTCGTAATTTTCCCAGACTTCTTTATGTATCGAATCTTTATGTAGATTGCTCACTATTTGCTTGCATTCGTTATCATTTTTTATGTCTTGTAATCGTTGTCCACATTTGATGAATTTACTTATGTCATTTGCATTAAATACCTTTCTAATTACATCTTGTAATTTATTATACATATGCATATCGTTTGATTCGCTGTATATACCAATTCTTTGAACTGGTAATATATTATCCATTATAAACTGAACTACATAAGACTCATCGTTAAGTAAAGATTCCTTAATTGATAACATTTTCTTTCCATTTAGTTCATATGATGTTTTCTTTGGCTCGGTTTTTGTAATTATAATTTGCACTTTATAGATATTAACTGGACCATTCGTAGTATATATGTATGGAGATGTTGTTTCTTGCGATGTATGCCTTGTTCCTTTTGTTGACTGAACTGACTCCTCGACAAAGTTCAAAGATTCTTCTTTCAATCGGCTCAAATAGTCTGCAACTTTATTTTCTGCTCCCTTCTTATAGGTGATGGTATAATTGTATTCGCTGAGTTGTGATTTCCACCGAAATAATCTAGAATGACTGTCTTTATGGTGGTCAAGCCAAATAAGTGGCTTATGATCGCTGAGTATAGAAATTTGTCTTCCATAGATATGATGCCTGAATTGTTTGCAAGCCCAAACAATGGCTAACAGCTCCTTTTCTATCGTAGAATAATTGATTTCTGCTTTGTTTAGGGTTCTGCTTACATATCCAATAGGTTTGCCTTTTTGGCTCAACACTGCTCCAATGGCATAGTGTGATGCATCCGTAGTTAATTCAAATGTTTTATTATAGTCGGGACACTTTAATACAATGTCTTCTGTTAGAACGGTTTTCAACTTATTGAATGCCTGTATATATTCTGGTTTTTGCAAATCTATTACAGCATTTACTTTAAGGGCGTTAGTAAATGGTATGGCAATTTTTGCGTAATTACGAATAAACTTCCTATAATAACCAGTAACGCCTAAGAAGGAGCGTATCTCATCAACGTTTGTTGGAAGCCTCAGGTTCTTAATTTTTCCAAATATTTGGGATCAGGTTTTATTCCATGTTCCGTAATAGTATGTCCGAGGTACGTCGTTTCATGTGAGAAAAATTTGCATTTTTCAATCTGTATTTTTAGGTTGTGTTCACGAAGTTTCTGCAAAACTTTTCTGGTATTGTCCTCAATCTCTTGCAATGATGACCCGAATATTAGTACATCATCTAGATACACAACACATATTTCTCCTATCAGTCCTTGCAAGACGTTATTAATCATTCGCTGGAACGTTGCCGGTGCATTGTTTAGTCCAAACGGCATCCGCTTGAAATGATAATGTCCAAATTGTGTTGAAAAACCTGTTTTGTGTTGATCCTTCTCGTCTATCTCGATCTGGTGGAATCCTTCTGCAAGGTCAAGCGTCGTGAAATATGAACAATTTCCGAGTTTTGCAAGATTCAGCTCTTGATTTGGTATGGGGTGTCTATCTGGAATCGTAAGCAAACTCAATTTTCTGAAATCGACCACAATTCGACACTTTGCTTTTCCGTCAGGGCCTGGCTTTTTAGGGATCACCCATAGCGGTGCGTTGTACGGCGAATTGCTTTTTACAATAATATCTTGTTCAAGCATTTCTTTGATTTGCCTTGATAGTTCTTTTTCGTAAATGCTTTCGATTTTCTAGACTTTCGTGTGAATCGGTGTCTCCGTTGTAGTACGTATTGTATGTTTAATTTGCGTTGTGGCCGTCAGTACATCGCCTTCTTTGAAACAAATATCTTGGAATTCTTCCAGAATACGTTCCATTTTATTTGATTCTTCCGCATTTAGTCCACGGTATAGGTGCTCCTTCACTGCTTCATTTTCCAATGATTGGATGAAGTTTATATACTCAGGATTATATATTTCTTTATTACACATGAATGGTATAAGAGTTCTGTTCACGATTATTCCAATGTAAGGTTTAATTATTATATCAAATTCTTTTACAATGTCCATTCCAATTAATATGTTGAAGTTATTATTAACTTCCCAGTATATGGGAAGTTCTTGTAATCGCCTCGAAAATCGAAATTGAAATTTTCAACATTTCTTTACGTTTTGAGGTCTATAGAGTATATATCAAGTGTTTTTAGAAAGGGAGATGTATGTGTGTGTGTGTATGTACGTACGTACGTATGTACGTTCGGGACACTTTTTTCTACGAGCATAACTCACGTAAACAAAGTCATATCGAGTTTGTTGAGGTGTCAATCGAAGCGTCTTTGCAATCTCAAGAGCTGATTAGTTTTTGGGATACTTCGGTCGGGGGGGTTTGCTGTTTTCGCCCCTTGAAGGTCAACCATGTTATGCGCTATATCTCACGAACCAAACATGCGATTTTCACTATTAAGGTGTCAATCGACGCGTTTTAACATTAATATGATTCTATCAAATTTTTAAAAAAATTCTTGGAGCCGTTTTTTAATTTTTTTAAAAAAAAGTGCAAAAAATTAGGTTTTTTTTCAAAAACATCAAATTTTAAACCTAATTTTCAAACCTAAGTAATCAATGTTTATATAATTTATATACTCCAAATAGTTTTTGTGAAAAAACCAGCAAAAGTTTTTTTCATGATTATGAAAAAAATTAAATAAAAAATAAAAAATCATTAAACGTTCAAGGTCATTTACGTCATTCATTATATCTCGAGAACTAAATATAATATTTCCATCATTAAGGTGTCAATCGACGCGTATTATCATTTTAATGATGTTTTTATATGTTAAAAAAATCTTTAAAGTGGTTTTTAAAATTTATTGAAAAAAATTGGAAAAGTAGTGTTTTTTTCATAGAAAAATTCATTTTTCACCTGATTTGCACATCGTAATAATAAATGTTTGTAGAATTTATAAAATTTTATCAATTTTTGTAGAGAAACCAGCAATAACTTTTCTCATGATTACAAAAAAAATTAAATTAAACATAAAAAATCATTCAGTCACCATGTAAAAAGGGTTCATTCGAATTATAATACCTTAAATCTCTTATTCTAAAGACATTGTTGTAAAGTCAATCAAAGTTTATTAATATTTGCAAAATTTAAGCAGATTTTCAATAGTCTTCACATCACCATGTTTTAACTTTTATGAAAAAACTGCTTTGTAACCTGTCCCCACTCCGATGAATACTCAATCAATGGACGCTCCCGTAGATGAAACGATTAATATTAAGTCATTCCAATAACTTTTACGAGAAGTACATTTTTATTATTTGAAGTAGTATTATTTCCATAATTATTATTGTGTTTAATATTTTCAATATCTTTTTAGATATTACTGGGAAGTTGACCGTGTGGACCTCATGGGTCGCACCTCACGGCTTGTTTTTATTTGGTATTAAAACGCATTCGATATATTTATTTGTTAGCTGCGGTATTGTTATTTTTGTGGCTTTGTTACATTTTGTTGAACTAGTGACTGTATTTAATATTCGAGGTGTGATTTCATATATGTGCTTTATTCCAGGAAATCTTTCTTCAATTAGGGTTGTCGTTGCACCAGTATCTATTTATATTTTTGCTTGGTGTCCATTTATGTTGGTTGTTATCAACGGTAATTTGCTGGCTACGGTCTCTCCTGGTGCTCCGAGGCTGATAGTCGAAAATTTGCTTGCCGTAGTTCTTCTCTGATCTGGTCTATTTCGCTACGCAACTGCTGTATTTCGTGTTCCGATTCATTCCAGTTAACATCCATTCTTGAAACCATTGTTGCGTCTTTCTGCGATATCTGAGTTCCATGATTTCTCGGATTAAAATAATTATCCCGTCTTTGATAATCATAGCTTTTTGGTTGATTTTGATATTTTGGGGGTTCGTATCTTCTTTGGTCGTAATATCTTGGGGTTTTCCTTGCGAATCCTTCAATTGGCTTATGTTCTTGATGTCTATTATTCATGACCTCAAGTCTTGCTGGCTGTACATAACTGTTTTCATTATATCGACTGTTGGTTGAATTTTCTCTTGAAGAATATCTCTGCTCCCTATTACGGGCAAAATCTACAGTTTGCCTATACTCCTTTTGGTTATTTTTAAACTCTGGTTGTTTTTTAACATGATATATGCTTGGCTTAGTTGCTGTATATCGTTTGTGATTAAGGCGCGATGCCCTGGCAATAACTGCGATTTCACAAAGTCCAGTACTATTCTTTCATTGATAGCTGGAGTGAATACGGTTCCATTTTCCCTGGCTGACCTAATATTCATTTTGTCAACTATTTCGTTCATCTTTTCGTAATATTCGTCAAGACCACTTACGTCCCGCAATTTTAATGTTGCCGCTTGGCTTAGTAATTCAGCGTGGGTTTCTGACACACCAAAGTTTATGTGCAGGAGCTCTATTATTTCCTCCCAGTGTCTAGCACTGCTTGATTTTCTTAGCACTTTTGTTGCGCGACCTATAATTTTATCTAATATGACTTGATATATCTGCTCCTTTTCGAAGTTTACGATCTTCAAAAGAATTCGATTAGCCTGCTCCGTCCAGCTGTGAACGTCGTATCTTTCGCTGTTCCCATCGAACTCCGGAATTCGTATAGCGACCTTGTAAACCTCTTCATACGACATTCGCCGTTCTTGTGGCTGAACTGGTCTTGGGTTTTGTTCTGCTCCTCTTCCGCCGAAGCTCTTCTTAGACTCAAACGGCTCATGTTGTTCGCGATATCGAATGACATTTTTCGAACTTCACTTTTTTTCTGTCTTATATCACTGTATTTATTTTATAAATCCCGTAAACCGATTTCACTCACTTCACTGTGTATTTTCTTTTTATCGTTTACTTACTTTTGCTATGTATTTCCGCTTCGTCCGTATAGCATTGCTCCTCCAAAGATCAAACTATACGCGAAGAATTTTCGACTGCGCCAGTTAAAACAATTATTTTGTACAAGCAGATCTTGTCCGCATCACGTTGCACCACCAAGTGCCGCATGATCCTTCCCAATCTAACTTTATTGCCTCATCTCTTACTTATCTCTAAAACATGTGGTGACCAAATGTTCACACTTCTTAAATAACTCTATTGCTTCATATCTCACTTATCTCTAATACATTTGGTGACCAGATGTTCACACTTCTATCTGGTTTTCCAATGAATATTTTGTTGAGAAGTATTGAATGGTATACCTCATGTCAAAAAAAGACGAGTCATCATGCAATTTAAGGAACCGAAGTTTCTTAGTATTTTTTCACGCTCAAATTGAAAAGCACATATAGGAGCTCTGGCAGTGACCCGCCCAGTAAATAACTGCCATTTTATCATAAATGACTGATACATGAAGGAAAACAAATGAGTTTGTTCTGCAGAACCGCGAGCTGAACTTGATAGTGTGCATTTATATGGTCGATTGGCTAATGTGTCTTATGTAGGTAGATATTTTCTTTGTTTTAACGCATTCAAGATCATTTTTGCCACACATTTTATTTCGCGAATGAAACGTTGCAATCGAAGCGTATTTAAACACGTATGATTATATTAAATTTCATATAAATTTAACACAATCGTTTTCCAATTACATGAAAAATTAGGATATTTCTAAAATCAATATCACCTCACTTACACTTTTCGCAATATATGTTCGAAAAAATCGGATACGTCACAAAGATAAAAGGTAAAAGATAAAATCAAAACAAGCCGTGAGGTGTGACCCTTAAGGTCCACACGGTCAACTTCCCACTAAAATATAAATATTAAAAATATTAAACACAATAATAATGAAAATAATACTACTTTACATAATAAAAATGTACCTCTCATAGAAGTTATTGAAATGACTTAATATTAATCGTAACATCTACGCGAGCGTCAATTGATTACGTAAGGATTTAAGTGGATTGGTTTGATTGAATATTCACGCGGATCAATCGGAGAGAGGACAGGTTACAAAGCCTTTTCTACGTTATTTGTTATTTTCATATCGATGACGATCGAGGACAAAACAGCGCTAACAAAAATGAATGCAGTTCTTGTTATTACGCTCACTGAAGAGATTTTGTCGCATGATGGCCATTGTGAATAGTTGCGGTCAAAATTGCCAGCGCTTCGGCATAATCACTGGATTTGTATTTTCTCACGATTTTACATCAGTGAGACTAATAATTATTTCTTATTTTTTGTTGGTCTTGAGAAACATTGAATATGCAGTCAAAAATAGGTTCAATTGCATGTAAAAAGTAAAATGTAATATTACAAATGATGAAGGAAGTAATTGAAATCTTACGAATACTAAAGAACAAAACTACTAAAAACTACAATTTTTTATTTGATGAAACCTTTTCAAAGCATTTGATCTTTAAAAGTGTTGACTACAAAACATTTTACCATTCAAAACGTTGATTACCACAATTGCAAATTTGATTTGATTTGTAATGGTTTTCAAAATTTAAGCAGTTTTTTCATTAAAGTTAAAACACGGTGCTGTGAAGACTATTAAAAGTTTCAAATTATGCAAATATTAATAAACTTTGATTGACTTTACAACAATGTCTTTAGAATAAGAGATACAAGGTATAATCATTCGTATGAACGCTTTTTACATAGTGACTTGAATGATTTTTTATTTTTTATTTTTTTTTGCAATCATGTGGACAAGTTTTGCTGCTTCCTCTACAAAAATTGATGAAAGTTTATAAATTTTATAAACATTTATTGTTGCGATGTGCAAATCAGATGAAAAATTTAGTTTTTTATGAAAAAAAACCCTAATTTTCCACAATTTTCTTTATTAAATAAAAAAAACGGTTTTAACGATGTTTTCTAAAATATATCAACATCACAAAAATGTTAGTACGCGTCGATGAACACGTTAATGATGCAAATTTTATATATGGTTTCCGAGATATAATGAATGACATAAACGACCTTGAAGTCATGATGACTTTTAATGATTTTTTATTTTTAATTTAAATTTTTTTAATCATGAAAACGGATTGTGCTAGTTTTTCTACGAGAATCGTTTGGAGTCTATACATTTTATAAACATTGATTACTGCGTTTTGAAAATCAGGTTAAAAATTTATTGTTTGTGAGGAAAAAACCTAATTTTTTGCAATTTTTTTCTTAAATTCAAAAACGGCTCCAAGAATTATTTTAAAAATTCGATAGAATCACTCAAATGTCAATACGCGTCGATTGACACCTTAACGATGCAAATCGTATATTTTGCTCGCGAGATATAGCACATAACAGAAATGACCTTCAAAGGGGCAAAACAACAACCCCCCCGCCGACCGAAATGTCACAAAAAACTAATCAGTTCTTAAAATTGCAAAGACAACTTTGTTTACGTGGGTTATGCTCGTAAAAAAAACTGTCACGAACGTACGTACGTACACACACACACACACACTTTTTTTTCCTAAAAACTATTTAAATATACTCCAAACATCTTAAAACGTAAAGAAAAGTTGAAAATTTGAATTTCGATTTTCGAGGCGATTACAAGAACTTCCCATACACTGGGAAGTTAAAAAAGACTCCAAAGCTCGGTACAGCAAGGAGTATTTTGAGCTAAAGGCCTACATATTGGCGAACAAGTGACGAGCATGCGAGGAGTGTCACTGCAAAGTGGAAACGAACATGATTGGCGAATCCAAAGACTCGGCGATAACATGATGGAATTCGAGAGTGCCGAGCCTTTGTACGAAGAGTATATGGTCCTCTTCAAGCCAACAATCAAGGAATATGAACCTTCAACCAAAAGATCAAACTCGCAAGGAGCTGCCGCAACCCACGAGGGCAATGAAGTGAATTTGTCATTAGAGTGAATCAAAATCTCTTACTTCCAAGGAAACTACACCAATTGGGTATCGTTTCAAGACTTCTTTTCCACTTTGGTGCATAGAAGTGAAAGACTAAGCGCAGGACAAAAGAGGCATTATCTTCGTTAATGAGTTTCGGACGAAGCTGAACAGTTCATCAAGCACTTGAGTATTATGGGCAGTAATTACGGTTTGGGCCTAGATGTGCAAGCGATACGACAACAAGCGCGCAGCCGCAAATGCATTAATGAAGTTATTTGGGACATTAAGCCTCCGAGTCCTAACAGCAGCAATGGCATTATGCATATGCTCAACATTACCAACGAAGTATTGAATAGTTTAATAGTATTAATAGTATCTTGCCTTGGCAAGAAAGCTAGGCGATGTACTGCTTACTCATCATTTACGGCAACGATTAGATAATGAATCTTCTCTCGAATGGCAGAAATACATTGGGGCATCTAATAAGATTCCGACAAAAACGCAGTTTGTGGAGTTACTCACTCAAAGCCTAGTGATCCACAGAAGCCAGAACCAGAACCGAAAAACGTCTGAAAAATGGCGTTCATATCGCGGAAGTAAGCAAGAGTGATCTGTGCCAAATCTGTGAAGGGAGTCATGGCACTCGACATTCCTCAAACCTGCGGGAGGTCAAGACGAGAAATCGGATCGATTTAGTTAAAAAGCACAAATTGTGCTGCTTCAATTGTTAACGCGAGAACCATGCAGTCGCTGTGTGTCCATCAAAAAACCGATGCAGATAATGCAATAAAAAGCATCATAGCTTCTTGCATATTGAACAACAGTTAGCTGAAGTCAAATCTCATGGAGCTAATCCCACCATATCAACCCTTACGGCCGAAATTAAAGGAACCAAAACCCACTCTGTGGTGCTGCTAGCTACAGCTATTATTCAAGTGAGGACATTATATGGCACGTTCTTACCGCTTAGAGCTCTAATTGATCAGGGATCGTAACGATCATTCATCGCTGAAAAGGCAGATCAGCAGTTAAGCTTAAAGTGTAAGTATACCTAGCTTGATATTTACGGTACAAGCGGCCAACGAACCTCAGCTAAAAGAATCGTCAACATATGCCATGCAAACAAAGGAAGTTATCCAACTCTCTACATTTCAATTTATTTATACTTGCCACAATAACAGGGGAGATTCCTCAATGCGAAGTGAATCCTTCCCCAATGAGTAACAACCTCGATCTCACTAATTAGACTTACTACAAGCCAGGCAACATTGATATACTTCTGAGAGCCGATGTCTACGGAGACTTAGTCTTGCCTGGGCTGAGAAAAATCTCCAGTAGCCATCTTACTGTTCAGAACACAAGGTTTGGTTGGATAGTTGCAGCACCTACCGAATATCAAGGTGGCTCCAAGGGTTCGCCATGATAAGCAGCTTAAAAAATTCTGGAAATTAGAAGAAATAGCTTCAGCTGAACAATTGAGCCTCGAGCAATCAGACTGTGGAGCACACTTTGCACAAACCACGCGTCGACGCACAGAGAGTGGGAGATATACTGTACGTCTTCCGTTTAAGGCAGAGACAAATCCTAGTGAGGCATTGGCACCCAACATGAAGGATGCGTTATTATTAATATTAGCGATAAATGGTGAGGTCGAGAAGATGTACAGGCAAGTGCGAATTGATTCCAAAGATCGCAGAATTATCGCTTGGATACAGTCGCTTATGGCACGGCATGTACATCATATCAAGCAGTCAAGGTGCTTCAAAAATTGTCTCAAAATGAGCAGTTTAGGCACGAGCAGGCTTCCGAAGTCATTCTGAACGACTTCTATGTGTATAATGTTCTCACTGGTGCTAACAATATAAGCCAAGCAATGTCGTTACAAAGAGGCATCACCAATTTAATGGCATCTTGAGGCTTTAGTATCTGCAAGCAGTCCTCGAACTATCCATAGGTGCTGGAATCAACACCAGAGGACGACCGCGCTCTATCTGATTCTGTCGCCATAAACGTAGAGAACACAATTAAAACATTGCGCCTTCGATAGAATCCCCAATAAGACGTCTTCTGCTTTAACGTATCTCTACCCGAACCTAAGGGTGGCAAGATGAAGAAAAGGCTAGTAGCATTAAGCATTCTAAGGCTATTCGATCCCCTGGGTTGGCTACAGCCCTATTTGGTTGTAGGAAAGATTCTGCTACAAAGGCTTTGTCTCATTTAAGTCAATTGGGATGACCAACTTCCGGATGGCATCACTTGTGATTGTAAGAAATATCTCTCGGACTGTAGAGCTCTGGAAAACATAAGCATTCCTCGCTTTGTCGGATACACACCCAAAGAAAAAATAAAACTGCATGGTTTCAGCGATGCGTCAACGGATGCTTTTGCAGTGGTCGTATGTGTACAGGTGATTAGCTCCTTAAATGAAATCAGAGTTCTCCTACTGACATCGAAGACAAAGGTAGCTCTATTAAAGGTACAAACCATTCCACGACTAGAGTTATGTGGCGTCGTATTGCTGTCCAAACTGATGCACGAAAACTCATTGTTGGACTGACTCGACTATTATCTTAGCTTGTTTGTCGGAACATTCGAGTAAGTGGAAAACGTATGTAGCAAACAGAGTAAGTGAAATTCATTCACACGTTAAATCATCCCAATGATGGCACGTTGAGTTTGAGACTCAACATTCCAGTTAATACAATCCAGCCGACTGCGCATCGCGAGTTTTATCCCCGACGAAACTCATCAATTACGAGCTATGGCGAAAAGGACCGGAATGGTTGCACTGCCCAAATCTAGAGTACAACTTCAAGTTGATTTAACTTCAAACGATTTAGAGAAGAAATACCTTCAGGTACATCTTACCACGCATGAATCGAGTGAAATACAACCGTCACTGGAAAACGTAGGCCGTGATCCCTCGATTCCATCAGCAGCATCAATTTTGTCAAAATACTCAAGCTATTCGTGTGGTTGCTTATTGCCTAAGGTTCAAATTTCATGATTGGTGCCCACAATTCTTATCATCCCGCGAACTACAGAGAGCAAAGCTAACATGCGCTCGCCTATCGCAAAGGGTTTTTTCAGATAAAATGCGCCGGTTGCATCGACGCCAGTTGATCCCATCTACGTCAAATCTGCTTCGTTTGGCTCCGTACCTTAACGCTAAAGGATTGATTAATCAGGGTGGGCGGACGATTACAAAACGCCGATATAAATGAGACGAGAAAGCATCCAATCATTATCGGCGCGTCTTGTCCTGTGGCTACCTTAATAGTGAGGGAGTTTCATCTCAGAACCCTCCATGCAAGTAATTAACTTATCATAGCAGCCATCAAAGATCAGGATTGGATACCTCATGTCCAATAGTTGGTAAAGGGTCGCATTCACAAATGCCTGGTATGCTTCAAATCAAATGCCAAGCCGCAAACTCAACTTAATGGGGCATTGCCCAAAGAGAGAGTAACACCATCTAGATAATCATCAAGGTAGGATTAGACTTTGCTAGAGCCATCCGCATAAAATGGTCTCCCGGAAGCAAAGACACTTTCTCATCGAACAATCATTAATAGCTGTTCCCCAGGAACTCACTAGTGAAGATGTAAGCCTTCGAACAATGTGGCGCCTTACCACTACCTAGTTCAAAGCTTATGGAAAGGTTGGGCTACCGAATATCTTTCAAGGCTCCTAAATTGGCTCAAATGGATGCAAGCCCATGATAGCTTGTGTCGGGCAACTAGTTCTTGTCAAAGGCGAAAATCATTCAACTTGCCGTTGGCAAGGATAATCAAACCGCACTCAGGTCAGGACGGTCTAGTGAAAGCCGTGACGAATAATCTCAATGGGCGTCTAATTGAACGTTCAATAGTAAAGATATGACCACTTCCCATACCCGAAGCAGAATCCACGAAGCAATAGGAGCAGGTGGCAACAAACGGCACATCCAAACCAGAACCAAGCAACGAGCAGCCTGCAGTGTCATTGGAAGAAGCTCCAATGCGAAACAATCGAGCTAGATTGAAGTGGAACTTTCGTTCGTACTCGAGTTTGCTTATGTTTCTGCTTGCGACCTGCTGTGTTCCTTTCGCGAAGGCTGCCAATCAGACCGCTGGCGTTAGCATCACTCCATTCAATAGTGAATTTGCTGTTGAACATATTGGAAATGTGCACTTAAACCGTGGCTCTCCTCAGATCCATGTTAAAATTCCATGGGCTGATAGACAGGAGGATAAAAGGAATGTTCAAAGGGCGGTCGACAATTTCACTCAGTTATGTCACCAACCTGCAAAATAGATGCCAATCATCAACCAAACAGAGTTATCTCTCCCAGCACCTTTGAAGGTGTCGCATCTTCCGTTAAAGGAAATTGCAGCCCACGCTCAACAAGATGCTTGTTACATTGTCGATTACCTACAAATAATCGATCATCAGAGCTACGAATTAATAAAGACGATAACTGTCCCTCATTCTCTTCTCAATCGAACGTATGCTGTGCTGTATACGAAATTTCCGCAAATATCATAGGGGTAGACTTCCATAGCCAAACCAAACCTACTTCAAAGTCTCCGAAGATGAACTACGAAAAAGCCAAAGCTTATCCTACGCAACGTACGTGCTACTACCCAGCACCCAATTCTATCTAAGAAACAAGCCCCATTGCATCATCAAGGAGCTATACAATTTGTATGGAGGAAGCAACTGCATAACCCGAACATTCGCTCTGGGTGCAGTTGTTAGCGACAATTATAAAAAATTTTATGCGAAGAACAAATGGTTATTCGTACTTCCGCATATGATTTCATTTCATGTCGTTTGCGAAGGATCTCGCGAAGAGATTCTTCTCCATAACACGAGCATTCTGTCTGTATCGCCAGGTTGCACGTTGGTAACTCACCACAGAATGCCAACGCAGCGGTGATGTTTTTCAGATATTCGGCAAGCCGAAGGGAGTCCGATTGCTTATGATCGAGTTCCCGAACTGACGAAACTCCACGTCATCAAGTCATCCGCAGGCTACTCATTGACGAAGCGCAAACAAAATTTTGACGAGCAACAGGAAGCGATATGGAGGTCCTAGTATAAACATTAGGATAGTCTTTTTTATTGTAAACTTTGGACTTATGGTTGCTGACCTGATAGTTACATTGTACTGACAGGTCAGCCATAAAATGTATAAAAATGAAAGAATGACTAGGCTCGTTCCCCTGTCAGAATCAATAAAGCACATAGATTAAATCTGTGTTGCTTCTGTGTTTTGGTCAGTAATAGCTCAATAATTTTAGGATTATAAAACCTTTGTAGATTAAACGCTATAATTCTAGGATTATAGTGCAGGCAGGTTAGTTGCAAGAAGACACTTCTCAAGAGATATTTTTTCAGGATTTTATCTTTGGTAGCTTCGTGATTGGCAAACAACCCAACATATATATATATATATATATATATATATATATATATGTGTATATATATATATATATATATATATAGGGTGCGTCATTAAAATCCGGACAAATCAATGAACATCCTTCAAATCGTGTTATATATTGAAAAATGAAATTTAAGAACACAAACGTCTTACAGGACATTTCGAGCATCTATTGACATTATAATTATTCAATGTAGCCCCATCAGCTTCAATCGCGGCCACCATTCGTGATCTGAATCGCTCGCACGCCCTCTGCAATTCTGCGCTGTCAATATTCGCGAACGCTGCCTCAATGGCGGTCATTAATGATGTCACATATGGATGTCGAGACTTGTTGGTAACCCTTTCAATCACGCTCCATACGTAATAGCCCAAGGAATTTAAATCGGGACTATTCGAAGGCCAAAATTCCTTAGACCTGAACATGTCAAAATTGTCCGAGAGCCAGTTTTGGACCAAATGGCTCGTGTGAGCTGGAGCCCCGTCCTGCTGGAACACGTTCTAGACGCAACATCTTCTATCCATGGCTTCAATATATTTTTCAAAACTCCATCTCTCTTTGGTCACAGCTTCTCCTTTTTGGAAGAAATGTGGTGGCATTGCATCCCCCTCACTAGACACGACACTCAAGACGTGGGCACTGGCCGGAAATTTCGTTCTAGGAACAACAAGGACATCTTCCGGGTCGAGAGCAAGCCATCTATCGTTTCTCCGATTTATTTTTGCATCGACGGTGAAAATTTTTTCGCCACAAAAGGATCTGATACGACACGCTGCTTCATTTTTCAAGGAAGAAATGATCAAATTACAGCGAGCCACTCGCTTTGTTCTTGCAGCTTCAGAAAGCATTTGTCTAACCTTGATCGTGTAAGAATAATATCGAAAGTCTTCCTCAACGTTTCTCCGCATGGTAGGCTCGCTCACATTCACAATAGACGCCAATTTTCGTAACGATAACCCCGGGTCTTCCAGAATCAGCTCTTCAGTCCTTTTGGTGACTTCAGGGGCTCTCACCGTGTGTTCTTTTGAGTGCCGCTTTCTTACCGGTGTACTTGAACCTTCACCTAACAGTTCTTGAGCTTTGTACTCAGTAACAACCTCATATACAGTTGATTTCGGATATCGGAAAAATTGAATAATCTCCCGTGCTGACCGTCCAGCGTGAAGACTTTCAATTATCGCCGCTCTTCGGTTATACTCCTGAATCATTTTTAACAGACTGACAATTTTGAGGTAAACACCTTTTACTTATGTCGGCTGACGTCTCGTACGCCAACGGCAACCTCTGGCACAAACAAAATGTAGCGGGAAATTCAATTTGAAAATTGTCCCGCTTTTGATGACGCACCCTGTATATATTATGACGATCCCTAGACAGTTTCAAAGTGTTTCTAAGATTATATATTGAGACATGCCTAACATGTAACCAAACTGATCAAACATCTTCGAAATGTTTGCTATGCTGTTGTTCTATGTTTCTAAGATAGGTTTACATACCTGTATTTATCTCTTTTATGATAGTGAAATATTATTCAATAATGATCTTTTGGACATTAAGTAAAATATATTTGTGCTCACTACGTAACTTTAGTGTAAGTTTTTTCGACATTTTGCAATACATGACTTAAATTTGTTTCAGAACAAGCACTGTATCCCTTTAAATTGAGAATTCTATACATTTTATTCCGAACCTTTGAATATCGCTTATCGAACAGGCTGATTCAGGAGAATTGATTTTGAATCATGTAAAAATTAAATCAGACTGCTTTTTGGAGACCTTCCAAACTTGAATTTAATAAATGCTTTCAGGTATTGGTATTGGTTTCAAAGAAAAAAGATAGGATTTTCAATTTCAAAACAATTTATTTCATTTGGGATGCAAAAATTTTCTTTAAATAAAATTCGGAAAAGTGTTTATATTCAATCTCGACATATTGTTTGCAGTTATATAAAGTATAGCATAAAACACTGAATTTCTTTGTAAATTTCCAAGTACTCTTTCATTTACTGTGTTAATAAACATGAACACATTTTAGACGGTTGAACGCTTTTATGATTTTCACTTCTACCCTTTGGCACCCGGAATTTTGGAAAGTACCTTCGACAAATCAACGCCAGTTAAGGCATTTATAGCAGGAGGCAATTGCCCCACTAAACGGTTCACATCAGCCGTTGTACTATCGTTTCCTCCAATCAAAACAATTTCTTCGGTTTTCGCCAGAGGAGCAGAAATTTCTGCGGCAATCTGTAAGAATGTAACAAAAGTTGAAAATTGTTTTACAATAAATTCAAATTTTAAAAAAACCTTTGGTAGTGCTTCCAGAACAATATTCATTATAGCAGCATCGCCATATTGCTTATAAACAGCAGCTTTCATTTTCATGCGTTCGGCTTGAGCTTTTCCGACAAGTTTTATGGCATGCGCTTCTGCAAGACCGATTTGCTTTATTTTTTCAGATTCTGCTCGTGCAGCTTCAACGGTTTGTGCTCTGCATTTTAAAAATTGCAACTCTTTGAATATCACTTTAATTTATATGCTAAGTGAATAGCTACTCTAAAATAACTTAAATTTTTACTAAGCGAGCAATATATACATGTTTTATTAACTGCAAATATTTTTCCTCTGAAGGAAAAGTTAACATAAAACTTCTTTCATATATCAAGATATTAAAAATGAATTCGCCAGAACATTAGTATTTTTGGTGTAGTGGACAAAACCAAACTGTCACCTGATATGTAGGGGTGATCGTGAGTCGCTTGGTATAACTTTATTGCTGTATATTTTGAAATACGCTC
This sequence comes from Oxycera nigricornis, assembly GCA_963942545.1. Taxonomy (NCBI): domain Eukaryota; kingdom Metazoa; phylum Arthropoda; class Insecta; order Diptera; family Stratiomyidae; genus Oxycera; species Oxycera nigricornis. The sequence goes on from OZ012662.1 coordinate 78,376,325, forward strand.
GCGGATTGGTTTGAACAAACAAACACCGACATCAGAAATAATAAATACCCAATTCTTTTTGAAACTTTGTAATGGTGAATACAACAGTAGAACAGTCAGGACTTTGAGGTTTGGAATAAAGTATTAACATTGTTATGATGCTTGAGAACGAAATAAAAAGCATACTATCACATACAGCTCTCACTAGTGGTAAAACAACAGAATAAAGATCAGAGTCGCAATTAGTGTAGGAAATTATTTTACACATTACAAGACCACGATAACACCAATAAATGATGGAATATTTGCGATTCGTATAAAAATGATTTTTTTAATGTCGGGGTGCACAACTGTCACGCTCCAACTGGAAACAATGAACACTTCAAAGATAATTGACAGAAGAAGGATGCCCTCAAGCGATGTGAAACTTCTGCTAAATGACTTGAAAATCTAACGGACGAGAAGAAATTCTCAGAGGAACTAATAAACAACTAACCTCTAAACCTACATAAACAAGAATTATTCGCAGTTGCTCGAAATTCCATTCTTGCATAAATGTGACAATAGAGCTAATTGCTCCCCACATCTGATCTTAAACGAACACATCCATCAGAAAATATGAAAAGAAAACTGTAGGAGATATCTAAGGAAAGCTAATAGAACGAATGGCGGCTTCACAAAGTGTGAACTCGCCGATTTAATGAAAATTTTCGTAGTTTTAGTGATAGTTTACTATTAATAGATATGAAACGGCTTGATTTGCCACACCTCATCCTGGTCAGATTTGTATAAAACAGTGATTATACTCCCCTCAGAGACTACACTAAATAGCCCATCGAGTTTATAAATAAATTGATGTTCATTTTAGGGGTCTTATGGAGTGCAATGGCACGAAAATGATCGCTAGGTCATAGCTTGGTGGCTAGTGGAGGAGAAAAAACATTTAAGGTATTTTAGGGGTACCTTCAACCCATCGATATAATGGATGAAGTTTACGCTAAATTAAAGGTAGCATCTTTAATCTCCGTTTATTTTTTGTCTGGCAGATCACAATCTGGTAAGGCAAACCAAATTTACCTAGGTGATAAATATAATACATGTAAAATTTAATTTGCAGCTACTTGTACTGACATTATTTTCATGTGGAGACAATATTTAAAAATATACTAGCTAAAAACCGCATGAAAAAAGGAGGATTATATTTTGGACTTCATAAATTCTTTCTTTCACTAAAACATTGGCATTTGCTTTAAGACAATTTCGTCGTTTCAAATATCATTTATTGCAATCGGTGTATATTAACGGGAGTTAATGCGTTTCAAAGAGGGAGAAGTCTTGTGAAAAATTCAAAATCTAAGAAAACATGCTTTTATTATACTGTCGCCAGTTTATTCTCGAGAATGTGTCGCCAAAAATTTCGTTTACTATTTGCATATGAAAGTCGGCACATAATATTTCAAATGTTACAGCCTTTGGCACTGATTACTTCACAATAGATATTCAATATTCATATGCATATACATTTAATGAGTTTGAAGTTTATGTTGGAGATTTTTCAATAGTGAACCTCCATAATTGTTTATTACAGAAAATTAGCAAAAACAACGAATTGATATTTATTATACATATGAAAAATTATGATCTAGTCTATCTTCAGAGTCTTGGTGGATGCTAATACAAACGACTGAAAAACTGCTGAAGGAATGCAGCCCTTGAGCTAAAATCGAACAAAGGTAATCAATGAACCGAAAATTGGGGGACACAAAGAATTGCAAATACTTGAAAATGCTTTGAAAGCGTAGAAAAAGTTGCAATGTAGTTTTTCAAAAACATTTTCGTATTTATGCAACAATGTTATGCTGTTTGAATGTTTCGATGTTTAAAGTAAATATTCACAGTTTAACTCTTAATTGATTGACGATTCCCACTTAAATGGTTTTTTATTTAAGATTAGGTGTGCGTAGTAACATTTAAACAATTGCTCATAAAAACCAGGAATACTTGCAGATACTTACTGTTTGCCTTGAGCAATAGCTTGAACCCTGAAGCTTTCTGCTTCTGCCGGTAAACGAACTGTTGCATTTAGTTCTCGCTCTTTTCGCAAAATCTCTTGCGTTTCAATCTCAATTTGCTTTCGTCTTTCGACGACATCAATCTGAATTTCTTCATTTCTAATTCTTTGCTTGATTTTAGCTGCTTGAAGCTCATATGCCAGCTGTGACTCTGCTTTCTATAAGTATTAATAAACATAAGTACAAGCAACGCAATCTAATCACCGTTTATGATTTATAAATGCCAATAAGTAGAATTATCTTACAGCTGTGTTTATTTCTTGATCGAAATTAGCCTTCTGCAGCTTGAACATTCTCGAATTGTCTTCAATTTTAGTATCAGTTGAGTATTTAACGTCCATGGCACTTTTTTCGCATTCAGCCTCACGTATTCCCGCATCTCTGCAATTCGATACTTTAATCCGATTCAAAGAAAATATTTTGATTAAACCTATTCGCTTCAGCAACTCCAGCATCCGCATCTCTTTTCACGCTGGCGGTCTGCGCTTTGCCCAAGGAGGCCAAATACTGAACATCATCGTAGACATCTTTAATGGTGAAGGACAATATCTCTATACCCATCCGTCCTACGTCAGGAGCTGCTACTTCTCGAACAAGTGCTGCAAACTGATCTCTATCCTTGTAAACCTCTTCAACTGTGAGAGTTCCTGTGGAAAAGTAAAGAATATTACAAAGTTGAACTAGATTACTTATTTGATTCATTTATACGAAAATAGCAACATGTAGCAAAGCAAGTCAACACATATTTCATTTGAGCCACCTTTCAAGTTCGTAAACATTTAATTCACATTAATACAGATAGTGTTTCTCGTTGGACACCTTCATTTATATTTTCTTGACTTTTATACTAATTGTGGTTTGAAATGAAAACTCAGGGACCCATAAGTGTTGAATTTGAGCCAATGCTTGAAAAAGTTTCCGAAATGACCTGGCATCCTGGTATCGATGAATAAAGAAACTCATAGTCCGGGAGGCAGCATTGCAAATGAAGAAATCATTTTATGCCACTGTATTTTCGCTTGGTAGGACAGATTACATGTTCATATTAAGTGAATCACATCACGCGGCAGTTGCTAGATTGTTGGTGGGGGGCCATCTTGAAAAGAAGACGAAAACTAAATCCCTATGTATGCCGTTAGCCGTGGCTTGCACAAAAATGTTGCGCATGGCAGACTTCTGTAAAATTTATTTTTCGGCAGCTCGTACACTCATTTTGTCAAGTGGAAGCAATTTTTGAAAAGGAACGAGCTATAAAGCGATAAAAGCAGAATTATCTTTTGGACGCCATTCGTTTTCACTATTCCTACAACAGCTTGCGAAGAAAAACCGCCCAATGCGAACACTCACCGCTTAATTGGTGGCAGGCGATGTTTTTGCGATGCACAGATTTAGTAATGATCTTAAGTTCCGATTTCTGAAGTTGCACACAACCATTTGGATGTCATCCTGACAAGAAATCGAACATCGGATCCCTATGTCTCAGTAAACGTGCCCGGTTGTGACATTTTCGGGCTGGTCGGCGGCGGAGTCTCTTCGGGCTGATCGGTGGCGTCTGCTGTTCAAACTCGTCGACAGCGGCAGCGTCTATTCGGGCTGATCGGCGGCGTCTCTGGTCGGCAGCGGAGTCTCTTCGGGCTGGTCGGTGGCGTCTGATATTCAGACTGGTCGGCAGCGGAAGCGTCTGTTCAGATTCGTTGGCGGCGGTGGCGTCGTTTGTTCAAACTGGCTTGTTTAACGTTGGGCGTACCCCACATCTGAGTTGTAAACCATTTTTTTTATTTTACAATTTAACTCACGCGCAACGACTTTTCTCTACTACAAGTCATCGCCTACTTAACCTTCCTTATTCCTTAACACGTTTTTTTGACGTATGTCTGACATCTGTCAGCATGCCTCCGTTCAATGCCGTCAACGGTGGCTCCGGATCCGCGAGCTATTACAACGCGTTGCAGCCAAGCTGCAAACCGAAAGTCTACACTATGATGGAATGCATTTAACTATGCCCATTTATTCAAAAGCATTTTTATAACGGTTCATAAATTAAATTTTACTCTTTGCATCAACTACTTTCTACGAAATATGTTGCTACTTTTTAATTTTATGATGTATGTTTAGCATTTAGATTTTATTCAGTTAAAAACTTTTCAAATACACAGGGGGTACAAATACTTAGATTTATTTATGATTGAATAGTTATGTATGATTTTTAAGTAGAAAATTATCAATACGTGGCTGATTTGTCTCTTCCGAAAAACTCCCTTTTTAATCGCGCAGCATTTTTTTCGAATATCAAAATAATCTGCCTCGAATTTCGAACTCAGGCTATTGTCCAAGCACTAAAAAAATAATTATCCGTATGCGGAAGGCTAGGTGAGTACGATGGATGAGGTAAAACTTATTATCTACATAGCTTGCGGGAGGTCTTGTGTGAATTGTGCGGGTATGCATTGTCATGAAGCTGAATGGGACCATGCCTGTTCACTAATCTCGGCTGCTTTCGTAGCAATGTCTGATGCATTATCTCAATTTTGAGACAATACGACAAAGCTGTGTTACACCACGCTCTAGAAAATTGTAGTGAACTCCCTGCTCGCTTGTTCACCATATTGTGGTCATAATTTGACTGTAACTGACAGGACAACATCATAAGAAAAGGCGAAATTAGGTAACATTATTCGTATTAGCGCGTTATTCATTGTGACTTTTAATTGTTTATTATTTTAATGTTAATTTTGTGCAAAACTTTAGCTATTTTTTGATGAAAACTTTTTAGAGCATCTTTATAATTTTCAGCGAATCATATGGATAATTTAAAAAAATGATGCACTTTTCCATTAGATTTTGAAACGGTTATACTGAATTTATTGACATAATCATACAAATGCCAATATGCTTCGATCAGCACCTTAACGATAGCAGTGCAATTTTCCATCGCGAAATAAAATGCGTGACAAAAATTAGATTATGCTGATCTGAATCTAACCAAAATTCAAAATGTTCGTTTGATTGTATCGTTGTAGAAAATATTGACCACGCGCATGCGTACGTAGGTACACATACACCCACACACAAACTACATTCCAAAATCATTTTAAATATACTCTAAGGACCTTAACCAATAAAGAAATGTTGGAAAGTTGAATTTGGATTTTCGGAATGATTAAAAGAACTTTCCATACTCTGGTAAGTTAATAAAGAACAAAAATATATCATCTAATGAAGAGTATCAAAAAGTTATCTGGGAAATTTAGTTTAAAGTCACATGTTTTTTCCGAATTTATGAATTATCGTCCACATTTGTTTTTTGTTGCCGCGAAAATTAGTGAATATTTCTGAGAAAATGGATAGATTCTCATTAGACGATATTTTGCAATCGTTAAATGTGATGTGTTATTGCGCATTTCAAACATTTGAATTGTTTTTAACTTCCCAGTATATGGGAAGTTCTTGTAATCGCCTCGAAAATCGAAATTGAAATTTTCAACATTTCTTTACGTTTTCAGGTCTATAGAGTATATATAAAGTGTTTTTAGAAAGGGAGATGTACGTGTGTGTGTGTGTACGTACGTACGTTCGTGGACACTTTTTTCTACGAGCATAACTCACGTCAACAAAGTCGTATTGACCTCGTTGAGGTGTCAATCGAAGCGTCTTTGCAATCTTAAGAGCTGATTAGTTTTTGGTATACTTCAGTCGGGGGGGGGGGGGGTTTTGCTGTTTTGCCCGGTTGAAGGTCATTTCTGTCATGCGTTATATCTCGCGAACCCAACGTAAGATTTTCATGGTTGAGGTGTCAAGCGACGTGTATTGACATTTATGCAATTTTACCAAGTTTCTAAAAAAATTCTTGGAGCCGTTTTTTAATTTTTTTAAAAAAAGTGCAAAAAATTGGGTTTTTTTTAAAAACAATAAATTTTAACCTTATTTTCAAGTCCAAGTAATCAATGTTTATAAAATTGATATACTCCAATCAATGGTTTTAAAAACAGCATCAAAACTTTTTCTCATGATTACGTAAAAAATTAAATTAAAAATTAAAAATCATTAAAAGCCTTCATAATTTTCAAGGTCATTTTTATCATTCACTATATCTCACGAACCAGATATGATATTTGCATCAATATGGTGTCAGATGACGTATATTAACATCTTTGTGAAGTTTTTAACATTATAAAAATTCGTCTCAGGCATTTTTTTAGTTTAATAGAAGAAAATGCGAAAATTTTTGGTTTTTTTCATAAAAAAATATTTTTTAACTTGATTTGCACTGCACAGTGATACCAGTTTATAAAATTTATACATTCTTATCATTTTTTGAAGAGAAAGCAGCAAAAAACTTCTCCATGATTTTGAAAAAAATTAAATTAAAAATAAAAAATCATTCACGTAAAGAGGGTTCATACGAATGATATTAGTTAATTTTTTTATTCTAACAAAATTGTTGTAAATTCAATCAAAGTGTTATAATATTCGCATAATTTGAGCAGATTTTTAATAGTTTTTATAGTCTTTTAATTAAAAAAACTGCTTAAATTTTAAAAACCAACAAAATTTCAATCAAATTTGCATTTGCGGTATCAACGCTTTGAATGGTAAAATGTTTTGTAGTCAATACTTTGCAAGATCATATGCTTTAAACAGCTTTCATCGAATAAAAAATTGTAGTTTTTAGTAGATTCGTTCTTTAGTAATCGTTAGATTTCAATAACCATCATCATTTGGATTACATTTCACTTTTTACATGCAATTGAACCTATTTTTGACTGCATATACAAAATTTTCAAGACCAAATAGGCCCGCACCGATTGATCCGCGTGAATACTCAATCTGTCCTCATCGACCAAAAATCTTACGTAATCAATGGGCCCTCCCGTAGACGATTTGATTGATATTAACTCATTCTTGTTACTGCTATGAATACCTCGCATTGTTATTACTTAAAGTAGTATTATTTTCAAAATTATTATTGTGTTTAATGTTGTTGATGTTTATGTAGATATTACTGGGAAGTTGACCGTGTGGACCTCAAGGGTCGCACCTCGTGGCTTGTTTAAATTCATGTTGGAAAGAGCTTTGCTTAGGTTATTTAGCAGATTGTTTTAGTTGCTCATTGGAGTTCAAGTAAATTTAGTGATGATTGTGATGATAGATGAGTAGACATTTTTGAGACTATGATAAAAAAATCTAATATTTACTATTATCAAATACATAATAGAGCGAAGTTGAAGAAACGGACCGAGATTACATTACCAGAAATGGAAAAAATTATAGACGTCATTATTCTAATGGCGCACGTAAGGAACGGAGTAATATACAATATTGGCAAACTGATTCTACAATTGAGACCCCATCAATTGCAAAAGTGATCAGTAGGAACAGATTCATGCAAATAGTGCAGTCAAATTTTTGTAATAACGATATTACTCCTTATATAAACAGACTTGTAAAATTTCAGCATGTTACAAATTATTTTCAAAAAAATTAGCGAGATATATAAGCCGAATCAACAATTATCGTTAGATGGATGAATCTCGCTGTGACGTGGTAGACTGTTAATAACGATTTATTTCAAAATAGTAAAATATTGTATTCTGGTGAGAGAGTTTGTGTAGTGACCACAGCACACAAGCAAAAATAATGTGTCTAGAATAACGTGATCCCCTGGCATAATAGCCCTTACACTGCCGCTTTTTAGGCACAATATTCTCGCATCAAGGTCCTTAAAACTTACTAGTCAGTAAACCATACTTAAAGTTAGACACCAATTTCACCCAGAGCTTGCTTGGACTGCCGCCAAAGGCACAAAATTAGAAGAAACATTTTTTAATGGTTTATTATTCAGATGGGCTTCATATTTACCAAGAAAACTTCTCCACCAGTGTGAACATATGTGAAAAACCGATTATGTGATACGATTCAAGTAAATAGAGGATTTCCTGGAAGTGTCATCTCGGCGCAAGTTTCACAATCAAAACTCTAATAATGAAATAATGAAGTTCTTTCACACGGTAAAAGACATGTAAATACGATATCCACAATCCATTTTGCAAAGTTGAGGTATACTTTGAATATAAAGAAAATCATTTGCAATTTAGAGTCAATAAAAGGGGTGCAGAATTATTGACCCGATACGAAATCTTCCGATGTCAAAATATCCAAACAAAAATATCCGGTCGGAAAAATATCCGGTTACAAAAATATACTGTATGAAAATATAATATAATTGACTGGAATCCACCCTGTGGAGAGCGCGTCAAAATCACAAATTTTGGACATATTTTGTTTTTAGGGTTTGTTCTAGGGTTTTCCACAGCACAGAAACCTCAGTGCGCAAGATAGGATTGCAATTGCCCAATTTTTGACTTTTAATTTTAGTCAATAGTTTCCAACATCTTCGGATAAATTTGTCGTTTTGTCTTTAATGCTTTCCAGCGTCAAATAAATAGAGCGTATCATCAATCATTTGAAGTGAATAATTAGTTTATTCATACGATTTTATAGACTTAACTAATTTTAATATAAATGAAACTTCGCTTCAATTTAAATTTTCCTCAGTAATAGCTCATCCTAATGCGTGATGGCGTATGAAAGAGTTATTAATAATGATAAGGTCTCGAACCGGAGGATGTCAGAAACAAAAACCGGCATGTTAGAATCAGGAAATGTTAAGAGCATATAACATGCTTATGCATGGCCCCATTGATTGGTTTTAAGAAATGTTGACTGTTGTAGATTTTATTTGCAATTAATACGATTTGATAGATTGAACACAACAAACTTAATTTGATAAATAATGAATAGTAAATTAAATTGGCCTGTAAAGCTAATAGTATCGACTTAAAAACCCAATCAAAAAATCATTTTAAAACAATAGTTATTATAAGTATATCAATAACTTGTAAGGTTTCCAAAATAACGTAGCATGTTTCATCACATATGTGTAGGTTTCACACCAGCTACACGAGAATTATATTTTAAATTAAAAGAAGAAAACTATTAAATCAAGACTTCCCTTATAAGTGCATTATTGAAAATCTTATCGGACTTTTTTCTCTGGGTGCGTGGTAAATATGTTGCATAGTATAGAGCACCTCTATTTTTAAGAATCCTAAACTATTCCAATTGGATGCATAAGCATTCCATTAACAATCCTTGAGTGTATTCGATGCGTTCGTTTTTCAACTTTCTGGTAAATGGGAGGTTCTTGTAATCGCCCCGAAAATCGAAATTGAATTGAAATTTTTGTAAAGAATGCGGAATGTGTGTGTTTATGTACGTACGTTCGCCGACAGTTTTTTCTACGAGCATAGCTCACGTAAAAGCAAGTCGTATCGACTTTGTTGAGGTGTCAATTGAAGCGTATTTGCAATCTTGATTAGATTTTGGAAAAATTCGGTTTTTTATTTAGGATGAAAAAACTGAAAAAACGACTAAAAATTGCAGTTTTAAACTGTTGATACGCACTATTGATTCGTGCAGATACCAAATACCTTCATAGTAATGTTGTTATTATTGTGCGTTTTAGCAAAATTGTGATCAAATTTGTAAAAAATGTTATTTCAAAAAAATTAAAAATGAATTTATAAAATTCCAAACTTATATTATCAGGTTTGGGTGATATTTGGATATTTGGATATTGTTATAAATAATTTAATATTGTTAATAACAATCAAATAATGTTAGTTATAATTTGATATTGTATATATAAAGTCAATTATAATTATTCAGTAACGGTCAAACATTCTTAATAACGAATGATTATTTTAAACAAAAATTAAATACCCTCAATAATGGTTGTGGATTCCGAGGCCGAGATGGAGAACGAGGTTGAGGACGAAGTGGAGGACAAGAAGGATGACGAGGACGAAGAGGACAACGTTGCCGAGGCTTTGGTAGAGGATGACCAGGTGGTGGAGACGTATTCCTCTACCAAAGCTTTTATGGTTAGATAAAAAGTTGATAAAAATAATAAAAGTAATTATATTAATTTAGAATAATAATGTTTAATAATAGTAATTATTAATAATAGTCATTAAAAATAAAAGCAAATTATAGCATTTTATTCATCCCACTGGGAAGTTAGTCGTGTGGGCCTCAAGGGTCGCACTTAGACCACATTTTTTTAATTTTTTTTGCATTCTTATTACTAAATAACAAACGGCTTCATAATTTTTTTTAAGTTCATTGAAAAGTTTATCAAATCATAATCTGAACTATTTTTCTTCATCATGAAAGGAAACTAAAGTTGCCACAAGGGTACGACGAATCATACGAACTCACTATACTACCAGACGAATGAGGAGATACTGCAAGTTTGCGCAAAGGTTGGAGGAAACAAAACTAGTGGCCCAGACGAAGTTTCAAACAAAGCATGACCTTTAAGATTCCCAAGACAATGGAAGCGGCAAACATTAGTCTCTCAATTATAACGCAAAATGGTAGGTTCTGCGAAAAACGGTTCGGTTTCTGAGAGTTACTCTATTCTCTATTCTCATCCCAAAAAAAGAAAAATGGCAATGAGATCATATGCAGTGAAAAAGCGTCCGAGATGACGCCGGAATGATGCCCAATAAAGGACGACTTCTCAGCAGCCGTAGACTTTTGATCACGAGAGTGGTGAACTCTATTTTGCTATATGCAGCGACTGTCTGGGAGAAAGCATTGAGTAACTCATTCGCGAGGAGGAGAATCATCTCGTCTCATCGACTCTGTGTTTTGATACAGAACAATATCTTACGAAGCAGCATAATGTCATCGCTGGAATCATCCCAAGCGACATACTTGCCAACGAAATGTGTCGTATTCTTGGCGAAGCGAACGTGCATCATCCTTGGTGAAACTGCAGCAACTTCAGGGCCAATAAACAAAGGGCCGCTGAGCGCACAAACTTACTAGTATTTTCCAGGATTGGATGTGGCGGAATTAATTTCTTGCTATCCCAATTATTGAGTGACCATGATATCGTGGTAAATAGACACTTGTCTATTCACCATGCCATGATATGTTTCGCAAGAACCTGTTTCGCAGCAATGTATGAGAAACACAAAGTACATATGCATGTATGTATGTATTATTTGACTGTTCAAGGTTCAACCATTAGCGTGTTGTTCTGCGACCGGTGCTGGGATCCGAGGTATAGTGGAAAACTTTGTTTACCGCAATGTTGCGAACAAATGGAACCTGGGAAGGCGTACATTCATACGTTAAGGAAGTGATGTTCGAGTTAATTTCTAACGAGAAGACGATGAAAAATGTTCGTATGTACGTGAAGTAAGGGGCCAACGAACTATCGAAGTGTTTGTACGGTGACCAAGAAAAAAGAAGTAAAGGCTGCCAATAATAAAATTTACTTTGAAAAAAGGTTTTGTCATTGACGTCTATACCGTCAATTTGGTGCTCCTCCATATTCCACAGCTGGTGCGAAGAACGCCCAATCATGTGCATTACGAAAATGTGTTGGCAATACACAGTGGAAATATCACTATTTTCACTCGTAAATGATATGTGTTTGTATCAATAACGTTCAGTAAACACAGCCCATGTCTTACTAGGAGAGGCTCAGGTTATGGAATCACAGATTTGGACGAAATTTGGCACATAAGTAAAAGACGTCAAGGATATTCGATCCTTAAAATATTAGAGCGCAACACTCCTCCGTTTTTGAGAAATTGATTCTAGGAACAAGCAACAATCATTGCAAAATCGCCTTATTGACAAGAAGTTGCCGAACTACTTAAACAAATAATTAGTACTTTGAACTACTATTGAAATGTACAAAACATTTTTCCACAGGTCAATGATTGGTTTGATGTATTTAATTCCAAAGTGCCGAGGATTGATTCACGTCCTCGAATTGCGGCGCATGGTTTAGAAATGGAAATCCAGGATCCAGTATTGGCTGCAATCAACGCCACTGTGACAGCCATACGTGTAGGAACGCGAAAGTCACTTTTACCATTTCAACACGGAATTATACAAAACATCAATGCGTTAAAGATGTTATTCCTCGATGTCCGAGATAAGTATGGAATCAAGTTCCTTATAACACACCGTCTTAACCAGGACCCACTCGAAATGTTCATTGGTGTTATGAGAGCCAAGGAAGGCCTGTATGATCATCCAACTGCGTTATACTTTCGATATCGGCTTTGTAATTACTTGTTGGGCCGCAATGAGTTGATCCCTTCGGAATCAGCAAGTACAGAAAACTACCTTGTAGATGATACTCCCATGGAAGTCGCTGCAACCATTTTCGATATAGAAGGGAATTGATCCGCCGAGGCAGCTGACGACACTGATGCGCTAACTTCAATTTTGCTTCGCGATTTAGTGCAAGCGGAAGGTATACCAGAAGACCCCTCGCACGAGATGCTTGATTTGGAGTACGATGCTCTAGAATATCTTGCCGGCTACATCCTTCATCGCTTTGCACAGAGCCACCCAGATGTGGTGAGCATGTACTCCGATTCAGAACCGTCTTCCAGCGTCACCTGGACGGATCAGATCACGGAGGGGTGCTTCGAAAGCCAACTTCCGCGTTTGTTAACAAACCCAACGAATTGAATGATGTTTTTGACATTTTCAACTCTGATTCGTTGCAAGTGGGGCCACAATTTATTCAGTCTCTGATAGGCATTGCTGGCTGCACTGAATTACCAGTTTTAGTTAAGCATTTATTTTTTAGGTATAAGGTGTATTTCAAAATCATAATTCTTAATAAGCAATTATCAGACAAAGTCGGATTAACAACACGCAAATATAATAAAACTGTTAACTAAACTTCGCTTTTTTTTTAATTATTGGCATTGAATTTGTTTGTCACGTTTCTGCAAGATTCAATTCTATATACCGTGCGGTGTTCTCAATATATGATTTCCCGAGAAACCTAACATATCCGTTGATACCAACATCGTTATTATGAAGATGCTTAATCATACAAGTACATCAAAGTCATGGTTGGCATTTGCTTATTCAGCATGCATGAATTTCGTAATTTTCATATAAAATTTACTTACGCAAATAACATATCCATCAAATTTCCAAGTAGAATAGAATTTCAATCTCATCGAAGCGAGATGAAAATTTGCATTGGGAATTTTTCGGCATCAGTTACGTACGTGCGCAGCCTGGACGAGTTTGGAAACACGGAAGATCATACCTTGTAGTCTATATACCTTGGGTTAAAAATATATGTACAATAAAACCTGAGGAGCATAACAAAAAAAAACTTTTTAAAATATTAGGACGGATACTATTATGTTCATTTTTGTCCGTAAATAAGCCCTCCTAAGTGCAACATCACCCAATACTATACACTTCCCCAATATTTAATTCTACTCGAATTATGTTGTTGAATTTGAGCGAAAAAGAATAAAATATGCACAAATTGTTTTGATCGAAATCCAATATAAGTTTTATTCTATTAACATACGTGTGATTTTTTTCACTGCGCCATTGACTTCAAATATACATGAAAATATGCATTAGATGAGTATTTACGTATAAATTGGACTTATTTTCGTTATTTTTATATTAGAAGTCAGAATCATCAACGCGTTTCAGATGCAATTTTAGTAGAATTGACGAATTAAGAAACAGCAGACACTCAGTGGAAAGTTACCCGAGTGAAATTTGAGATGCGAGTAAAATTTGAGATGGAGTTCGCATGGAGTTTTCTCCATTTGGTCCTGAGGAGAGCCTTATGCGGCCCGCAATAAGGCCGAAACTGAAATTCCGCCTCAAAATTATAGTCGGGATACCTTCGAAAATTTTAATTATTAGAGGAAAAAAGTTGCCATTGTAATTTGATATGGGGCTTAACATTATTTGTATTTACTTATTGAATTTTAAGTAATTAATTTAACAAAAATTTTAGCGGTGAATCTTTGAGGAAAAAAATTAAAATTTGGAACCAAATAATTATGAAAAAATTCAAATTTTTTTTATAATATACCTATTCAAGAAGAAAAAAAATGAGCTTTTATTAATTAAATGTTAATAACTCAGTCAAAACATTTATTATCTTATATAGTAAATGTTTTGACTGAGTTATTAACATTTAAACGTCGGAAATTAGAGCTTATTAATACAACCATAGAATTTTTGTTGGTAAAAGTTGCAGAGTTGATTAAAACTAAGTTCAAAGCACTGAAAACAAAAACGAAACAGCGATGCAAAGACAATAAAATCTTGGTTTATTTTTTTGAATGATCATTGACATGAACGCAATTTGAACGAAGATCATTCATTTTGTAAGTGATCCGTGGCTGTGTTGAAATCCAAAAAGGAAGAAATGGTCAAACAACAACAAGGCCAAAAAGAAAGAAATCTACGTCCAAAAAAGGAACAATCGACGGAAGATACGTTGGAAGATTTACAGAATCATATAAAAGTCTCAAAAATCAAATTTCCAAATAGCTTGGCAAAACCATTCTAAAATGGAGGAATCCTTATTAAAACAGACTCCCTAAAAAATGCGGAAACTTTGATCCATGGGATCAAATGCAATATGGAAAAAATGTACGAAATTGGAATTACAGCTGAACTCTCTCCAAGGAAGATAAGATAATTGAAGGATTGCATTAGAAATACACATCAAAAGAATTAAATGAGATTAGAAATTTGAGCCACTACGTGCAAAAAGAGGCAAATTTAGATATTGTACACACGAGACAAATAAAAAGTGGGAGCTGGATTGCGATTCTCGACATCTGATGTTTCAAAGGTTGGTAAACCAATACATTAACATCGACTTGCTTTGTGACAGAAGATCGCAATTTCACAAGGTGCAATAAGTGTCAAAAATTTAATCATAAAACTCTAAATATTTGGGAAAAGCAGCTTGCGCGAAACGCGCGGGTGAATATAAAACGGAGAACAGCAATTCTAACATTCAAAAACGTGCAAATTGTTTGAAAACCCAAGTGCAAACGTATGCCATAGAGTAGATTTCACTGAACCCCCTGAATACATAAGGCGACTTACTTTATCAAGGAGAAATATAAACTATAACAAGGTTTAAGATGTGTAATACGAACAAATTAACAATTCTAAAAGCTCATCTAAGAAGCATTCGCCAGAAAATGGAGAAAATAAATATATATACTAAGCAACATGATAAAATTGATATTATGGTCTTTGGGGAAATATGGCTTTCCTAATTAGTAACTCAATATTATAACATAAAGGGTTTTAATGCTACTTTTCGCTGTACGCCAGATAAAAGAGGCGGAGTGACAGCAATTTATTTTAAAAGCAGAATAAACTTTAAAGTAATATATAACAACATAAACTTCTCAAAAAAATTAATAAAAATAGATACAGGCATTCAAATGTTAAAGATGGGCACTTTTATAATTCGACACTAAAAAAATCATACCGAAGAAAAATACATAACCCACATCGAAACTGACAGACTTATTGATGTAACGGCTATAAAGCAAAAAAAAACATGAAAGTTTTCGAGAATTGGCAGAGACTTTAGTAGGAGCAAAAGCCTCATCTACAGTTACGAAACTAATAAGAACTAGAAACGATACGTGAATATCTGGAAAAGTAATTTTCGCTTCCAGAAAAAAACGAAAAACTTTCAAGTTATTATTGAAGGATCCTACGAATAAATTGAAACTACAGGACTACCAAGTCACCAAAAATGATTGCAATAAATTTTTTGAAGTCGCTAAGCAGGATTATTATGCAAAAACACTTGAACAAGGCTACAAAAATCTACGTAAACTCTGGAATATTGTAGATAATGTTCTGAAAAAAACAAGAAAACAATAATAATAGTAAAAATACTGTAGATGAAATAGCTAGTACTTTCAGATGTTTTGATACACGACTAAACGCACTCACTGTGAGTGAACCACTGAACGCATTCATTTCGTTTTGACTGCTATTTGACAAGTGACATATATGCTACTTTTCCGCGTAAAAAGATTTCGGCGTCAGTTGTTTACAATCATGGAATGGGGCTCGATCGTAAATCGTGTTGCTGTAATTGGTCTAAAAAAAATTGGCATGGGTAGAGGCGATATCTTTCGGACCATGCGACCGCTCGGAGTTACTCGTTGTTTTGTGTATCGTACCGTGAAGTTGTTCGAGGATACTGGTGGAGTAATCTACCGTCCGAAAACTGGCTATCCATGCACTGTGAGAACGCCAGAAGCCATCAAGGCGATGAAGATGCGAATTCACCGAAAACCGCAGCGCAAGCAGAAAATTTTGTCGCGAAAAACGGTCACAGACGAATTCTGTTCACTGACGAGAAAATTTTCATCGTAGAGGCCACCATCCGGCTTCTGTGATAGTTTGGTGGGGAGTCGCCTATGACGGCGTCACCGAGCTCCATTTTGTGAAAAAGGAGTCAAAACTTCGGCGAAAGTGTATCAAAACGACGTTTTGCAAAAGGTTGTTGAGCCTCTCAACACGAAATTATGTGCAAACAAGCCGTGGATCTTCCAACAAGATTCTACGCCAGCCCACAAGGCAAAAACGACTGAAGAGTGGCTAAAAAACACGTACTTCATTTCTACGAAACAATGGCCATCGGCTAGCCCAGACCTGAATCCGTTGGACTACAAATTGTGGTCTGTGTTAGAGGTTATAGCTTGCTCTACTCGACACCCAAATATCGAGTCTCTAAAGCGGGCACTCGTCCGAGCAGTGGCCAATTTCCCCATGAATGTCGTGCGTGCTGCGATCGATGAGTGGCCGGACCGACTTCGCTCGTGCTGGAAAGCACAAGGCGGTCATTTCGAATAAGTTCATACTGCAAGAAAAACCCTCAAAAACGTTGGATACTACGGACGGGTTGCTCGAAAGAATTCGTACATTCCACCGGTCAACCGACCAAAGCGCTTTACATCTGCCAAGCAGCACATAAATGAGCAAATAGAGTTTCGGAAGAATGTAATATTTTCAGATGACCGTAAAATTGCATTTTTGGTATAAAAGGACGCACGTTATTGTGGAGAAAGTCTGAAACAGCACTCCAAAGAAAACCTCCTACCCACTGTAAAACATGGTGATGGTGGAGTAATGGTGTGGGGCTGTATGGCGAGTACTGGCGTTGGGAAGTTGGAGTTTATCGAATCGACGATGGATAGATTTGCATAGAAGATAGAAGCATATAAAGCGAAAATTTTACGCGACATACATTTGGTGATTTTTTTTTAAATTAAAGTCTTATTGAAGATTGTATTTGATATCTTTCCAGAAAATTAAGAAAATTAGTAAAACATACATAAATTATGTGCTCTTTCTTGAAAATATACCCACAATTACCCCAAAAAAAATATTTTATAAACCATTTCACCCACATGTGGCCACCACTCGGATTATTACCCTCAAATCTGCAACAATGATGATAAATCTGTTCTTTCCTTCTCTCAGAGCCAACAGATCAGTTTTAATTGCAGTACTTTCTTAGCAGTAACCCAATAGTACCATTTGAATTTCGTGTAACTACCCATTTGGTCGACACATATCGTAAATCGAACAGTGTAATCACAGAAAAAGGAGTCTTGTTTGCACCGGCTATCGAAACGGAAAGTTTTTGGAGAGATCAACAACCAAATCGGATACTTAGATAGAGAAAAGTTGATTTTTAGACAGCGGGAAGCGTGTAGTTTTATTGTGAAAAGTAAAAAGCGTACTTGTCGTGAATCAATGATATTTTCTTATATATCTTGAACTGCAAGAGGAAATTGGACGACTGAGAACTAATGCGTAGCAGTTTTCAAGCAAAAAATCATTGATTTACCGAAGTTCCGTGAAAAAAACCAGTTTCGCAGTGTCAAAATACGGTATAATTTAGATCATTGTTAACGGTCACACGCTTAACCGAATAAGCCGAACAACGTCTGGCAGGAGAGCGCGTGACCTATGGGCTGAAGTGGAAAAGCAACCAGCCCTGCACACGGACGACATACTTTGAACATTTATAATAATTATTATGTTTTGTAGATGTAAGAACCCGGGAATTTGTCGTCGGGAAGGTTATCTTGTATTTTCCAGTCTCACTAAATTTAACACCAACCACAACGCGATTTACCTTGCATTATTTTATATTGGATCTAGCAGATATGTTAGTGAATTGTTCCTTAAAAAGTTTTGGCAGTTTGGTTTAAGAAAATAAATAACAACAAGCCCAATTGAGATTTAGAATTTTTTTATCGTAACCAACCAACAACACGTAATGTTAGTTTCTATTAATGTTCAGAAGGAAACATAGGAGCCGAAGGATTTGTGTTAAAAGTTTTCATACAGACTATTTGGAGCAGAAAGGATATGTAATGTTTACATGGTAAGGAAGTAGATAATATAAACATAAATATTTTTTTCGGTTTAAGTTCAGAATTGCCTGAACATTATAATTTGCACGTGGAATGTAGACAAACTCGACTAATTTCGATTAAAATGCGCATGGATTATTTAAATCAAAAAGCAAGTCGCTATATAAGTTGCTAGGTCGTACACAATACGAAGGCACGAAATAAAAGTTATTCGAGTTGAAGAGTCACAATTGATTGACTGCCTACTGTGAAACGATTTATTATGCATCGAAATAATTTATAAAAGCACAGAAACAATATATATACATATATGATGCGAGTTTATATTTTTTGTTTCACTTTGTTTTAACGGTGAATAAAAACTTGAAGTGTTTCTCTATATCCAAAAGTTTGTTTATTAATAAAATACAATTTGAATATTTTAAACTAGATTACCTATATCCAAAAGAAACAAAATTCAAAGTCTATAGTCACTCTTCGCGTACCGATCCCACATTGTCACTGTCACTGTCACTTGCTTCGCGAAGTGATCTACGCGTGGCTCCAACCGGTGCTACTCATCTTAGTTGGTTGGTAATTAAAGGTCTACCTTGCCGATCCAGTCGCGCGCCGAATTCAAAAAGGAAAGATCATACTTTCCTTACATCTCCCCCCCCCCCCACGATAAAACTTTGGAATAAAGTTTTTTTTTGTACAAACTACAAAACATACATAAAATCCTTATCGGTTGGGTGCCTATTGTAGTTTCCATATCTCAAGCATTTGGAGCAGGAATGAGTTTGGAGATGTGAAAAAAATTCGATTCTGCTTTTCTATGTGTTGTGTCAACTTCGTATATAGAGTTCGATACTTTGTTCAGGATTCTATAGGGTCCAATTCTCAACAAGTCTAGTTTTTTTCGATTTAGTCGGTTACCATTTTCAACATATACCAATTCTCCGATCTTGAAGTTGTAATTTATCCTGTCTTTGTCGTATATCTTTTTATTGTAGTCATGGTTTTTTTTGCTGTTTTCAAAGGCTATTGCTCTATCATAATCTAGATAATTTCCATCCTTCCTTTTTTTCAGTTCATTTGGTAATACCGATGTATCTTCACCTAATAATAAATATTTTGGACTGAACCCTGTTACTGTATGCTCGGTTTCGTTGTATTTATTGACTTGACAGTTATGTGCTATGGTTGTCCATGCCATTTTTTTGTTTTTTTCTTCGTTTATTTTACACCTAATCTTATTGACCAAAGTTTGATTGAGTCTTTCATTTAACCCATTCGAGAATGGTGAATTAACCGCCGTAAAGATCATTGTGATATTTTTATTTTCTGCGAACTTTTTGAAGTCTTTTGAATTTATGCCTGGGTATTGGTCTGTTAAAAGTATTTCGATATTATGATCTTTCAGAACATTTTCTGTCAATTTAATGAAGTCTCCCGTGCTTTGTGTTTTGGATGTTAATATGTATGCGAATCTAGTAAAATGATCTACTAGAAGCTGCAAGTATTTTTTAGTAGATCGTGAACCGCCGAATCCACCGATTGTATCTATGGAAACAATTTGAAACGGTTTTGCTGCTGGACCGAGATGTGACATCAGACCAATTTTAATATGTTTGCTCGTTTTGTTCTGTATGCAAGTTACGCAATTTTTACAAGCTTTCTCAATATTCTTCGATATGTTTTTTGCGGTATAGTAAGGCAGTATTTTGCTCTGCATTTGTCTTATCCCTATGTGGCAAAATTTTCTATGGATATTCTCGATTAATTTCTGACAAAACTCTTCTGACAAAACGATTTTTTTCTTCTTTCTTTCTTTTCTATAATATAGATCATTCTCGAATATTAAATTATTTTTGTTATTTTCTAAATTCTTGTTAAATTTTTGGTCTTGTATGATGTCGTCTAGTTGTATTAGATTAACAATTTTTAATATTTCTTCTTCGCCTTCTTGAGACTCTAGTACTGCGTTTCTGCTTAAGCAATCTGCTTCCAGGTTCTCCTTTCCCGGACGGTATATTATTTCAAAGTCGTATTGTGATAAATAATAAGTAAGATCCCCTAATTCCTCGTCAGTTCTGGCTTTAATATTCATTCTCTCTAGCGGCTTATGATCCGAAAATACTTTGAAGCGTTTTCCCATGAGGAAGTGTTGCCAATACTTCACAGCTTCTTTTATTGCTAGGCATTCGAGGTAAATAGCTTTTTTTCCTTTTTTGGGATTCATTCAGTTTCTTTAAAAAGTATGCTATTGGTTTTTCTATTTTTTTGTGTCATTCAGTTGTGGTTGTTTCATTACAGCTCCTATACCTTGTAAGCTCGCGTCTGTATAAATGTGTACTGGTAGTTCAGGATCAAAAACTGCTAGTATTGGCTGCTGACAAAGGAAATTCTTCATGTATTCGAAGGCTTTTTCACATTCTGTTGACCAAGTAAATTGTTGACCTTTCCTTAATAAGTTATGTAGTGGTTCCAGAATAATGGAAATCTTCGGCACATATTCATTATAAAAATTGATCTTCCCTAAAAATTGTCGGACATTTTTCTGATTTTTTTGGAACCGGAAAATTTCGTATTGAGATTAGGTTATCATTTAGTGGTGAAATTGAGTTATACCCTATTTTATGTCCTAAGTATTGTATGGATTCCAACGCAAATGTACATTTAGATAGCTTCAATCGAAATCCTTCATTTATTATTGCTTCTAGTAATCTCGATAGATGATCAATATGTTCTTCGAAGGTTTTTGAAAAAATCAGTATGTCGTCTATATAGTTGACTGCGAAATCTGATAATTTATGTTTTCTCATTATGTTGCTCAATATTCTTTGAAATATTGCTGGTGCTGTTTTTAGTCCAAATGGCAAACAAGTCCACTGGAAGTGGCCCTCCTGGGTTACAAATGCCGTTTTGCTTCTGTCTTCTATTCTGAGGGGAATTGACCAAAACGCTGAATTTATATCAAGTTTTGAAAAATATTTGCAATTTCTTGTTTTTGTTACTAGGTCCTCGATTAATGGAAAGGGTTGTGATTGAGGAACTATTATCTTATTCAAGTCCCTAAAATCTACACATAATCTCGATTTTTGTTTTCATCCTTCTTATAGGCTAAGGTTACTGGAGCCGCAAAATGGCTGTATGATTCTTCGATTAGTTTTCTTTGTAATAATTTAGAAACTTGTTCCTCTATTTCCTTTTTATCGTCTATTGTACATTTATAGGGTCTTTTGCTGCAATATTTATCTACCACGAGATCTATTCTGGCTTCGTAATCTTTTACCCTTCCTATATCATATTTGTCTTTTGCGAATATATTTTTATATTTCTCTATGAGTTTTTCTATTATTTTTTCTTCATAAGAACTTAAGTAATTTGTTAAGATTTCAAAATTTCCTTGATCTATATGTTCGTTGAAGTTTATTTCATATCTTTCTTGGTTTTCTGTGAGATTACCCGTTTTTTGTTCTATTTCTAGTTTTTCATTTTGTATCAGTTTAAATTTTTTTATGCAATCCAGCCCTATTAGGAAGTCGTGTTTGAAATTTTCATTATTGACTATGAATACATCCATATTTTCTTCTGTATTGAATATTTTCACTTTTAATGTTATCATACCATCCGACTTGTGTACACCATTAATTGTCCTCAAGTTTATCATTTTTGTAGCGTTTTTTTTTTTCAAGTGTATTAATTTTGAATTTATCAATGAGACATTTGCGCCTGCGTCATAAATGGCGACTACTTCTAAAATGTCATTGAGTTTCACCTTCAGTCTAATTAATGGTGGGATTAGTAGTTTTTTGGATCATTATCACTCAACTCTACTTCAAGTGTGGAGTTGTTTATCTGTCTTGTTTTTACTTCATTGCTTTCTTTATCCTTGAACCAGCATTCGGTTTCCGGGTGGAATCTAGTGCCTTTGTTTTTATTCTTACAGATTTCGCAGGGTTTATTTTCAATTTTATCTTTTGTGGTTTTATACTTTTTTGTATCTGAATTTTTCTTAAATGATATATGTTCTAATTTACCTAATTCATTATATAGGTTTCAGTTTTCTTTACTTTTTCTCTGTCAATTTTATCAGACATGAAAATTGGCAAGCCAGTTGCGATTAAATCTATTAATGTTCCATTATCAATGGATTTGCGTACTTCTAATAAAAGTTTTTCTTTTCTTAGCGCATAATCAAGCAAAGAGCCTGATTGATATTTGAATGACATTGCATATCTTATTAAAGACCAGCCTTTGCTTGAAAATGTATAGCAAAAATTTGTTTTCCAGTCTTCCCATTTTCCTTCGATAGTGAGTTTTAAAAATGTGCTGATATACCAATCTGTAGCCCCTTTATCCATGAATGACTTTAAGATTTCAATTTTTTGTCACTTTCTGTTATATTGAATCTTTCGCATTCCTTTTCAAAGCTATCTATCCATTGATTCGCATTTGAATTTTTTCCATTAAATTTGTCGATTGTAAATTCTTTAGCTATTTTGCCTATATTCTTAACTGCTGATTGTTCATTACTTGTTTTTATCAGTTGTTCTAATAATTGGATCAGCGATTGTTTTGAAGAACTTCCTTCCTTAGTGCCGTCTTTCTTTTCAATTTCTTCTTCTAAATATACATCATTAATTTGTAAGTTGTTACCTTCATCTAAATACGTTTGTTTCAAATCTTCGTTGAGAGGAATCCAAATATTCCTCATTTGGCCTCTTTGAGTCAGCGTCTTTTTTAATTTGGTGAATGTTGTAGTTTTCTTGAGCGCTTCGTGACAGCGTGCATCCAAATATTCATTTGGCACAATATACTTGTGTCCGTTCGGTGTGCCAATCGAGGTTATGCACAGCGCATTCGTCTTGCCATCTGCAGCACCAAGTACTTTAAATGAGAACAGTAGCTTGTCCATTGTGAATTTCAGCATGAATTTTGTTTTATGATGCGAGGTTATATTTTTTGTTTCACTTTGTTTTAACGGTGAATAAAAACTTGAAGTGTTTCTCTATATCCAAAAGTTTGTTTATTAATAAAATACAATTTGAATATTTTAAACTAGATTACCTATATCCAAAAGAAACAAAATTCAAAGTCTATAGTCACTCTTCGCGTACCGATCCCACATTGTCACTGTCACTGTCACTTGCTTCGCGAAGTGATCTACGCGTGGCTCCAACCGGTGCTACCCATCTTAGTTGGTTGGTAATTAAAGGTCTACCTTGCCGATCCAGTCGCGCGCCGAATTCAAAAAGGAAAGATCATACTTTCCTTACACATATATACCTAGGCGTGCCATAAATATTGATACAAGATGTTTTAACTATAATAATGAAACTACTAGTTGGATTTAAATTTTTTTAACCATTTATTGTAAAACTAACACACTACATAATAAAAAAGAAATTATTATATTATTATTATTCATTTATAATTATTTATTATTATTCGCCTTTTGCTTGAATACAGCGCCGAAGTCTGTCAGGCCACTGGTCTGTTGATTCTCGCACGACTTCCATCGGGAAATTGTCCACAGCTTTTTTCAACGCCTGTTTTAACGACTCCAGGTTGTGGTGGCGTTTTTTACAGACAATACCCTCTAATACTGACCAGAATTTGTAGTCGAGGGGACTAAGGTCTGGACTGGCTGATGGCCACAAATTAACGCTGATAAACTCTGGTACATGGTTCCCCAGCCACTCTTGTGTGGTTTTCGCCTTATGGGCAGGCGCAGAGTCTTGTTGGAAAATCCATTCTATATCTTCAAACATGGTTCGGCTTAGGGGCTCCACTACTTCATTAAGATATCCGACTGATAGTTTTTGGCAGCTGTTTTGACGCCTCTTTCACGTATCTCGATAACAGCTGTTATAACTTTTCCATCCTATTTCGTTTTAAAGCGGCATTGAGTCTGCGTCTGTTTATCTTCTGAAAGCTGCAAGCCCCAAGTCTTCTTTGATGATACGACTCATGGTTCTCGGCGCAATATTCATTTCACGAGACATGATTTTCTGATTGCGAACAGGATTTCTTGCGATTCTGGACCTTACAGCTTTGATGGCTTGTGGCTTACGAGCCGAGAGAGGTCCACCGGATCTTTTACGGTCTATCACATCTGCAGTATCAATGAATAACGCTAAGGTTCGATACACGAAAACACGCGTGATTTTTAATGGCTTTAGTGTTTCGGAAATTCGACCGTTCTTCATTCCACATTTGTGTAAAGCAATCACAGCGATGCGGTTGTCTTTGCTAGACCACTCCATCGAAACGGCTCAAGCTACACTGACAAAATTTGGCGCATTTTAAGAGCATATGTCAATAATCAGGACTATCAACATAGCAATTAGCTACCTGCAAACTATCATCCGCAAGGGCCGCATTTACAGTTGTATCTTTATTTATGGCATGAATAGGTATATGTATATAGTTAAGTACCCTTCCTCCTTCCCCCACACTATAAAATAAGCCATGTATAATAAATTCAAATAGAAAAGCAAACTACAAATTCATTTGTAGAAGGTACGAAACCTAAAAATTGATTTTTTTCTTGAAATTAAAGCTAGAGTAAGAATAATACACAACTAGAATCAATTCAGATAAGAGCGATTCTATGTCAAGTGGGACAACTTCGGAACTCGACCCCTTTCGATTTGGCAGAAAATTTACCGACTTGTTCTGGAGATAGAGTCGCAAAACTGACGATTTTTCCGGAAAATCGATTTTCTGGAGTTTTTGCGCTGTAGAGGGCGCGGATGTTCAAATAACCAACAACAAATTATTTCATCTTGAAGTAGAGTGTATTCTGCAACTTTTGAGGGGTATTAATTTCTTTTTGCCCAAATGTAATTTTTACTCTGAATTTATCAAAATTCTACCTAAATAACGGGATCGTGTTCAGCGAGTCATTTTACGTCGGAAAACATATTTTGTTAATTAAATATCTTGTGTAGATTTAGCTACCAGGTATTTTCTAATGGTCATTTAAATTTGAAAATCCACCATTGAAATTTTAAGATAAACTGTTAACTTACCAAGAATTGCTCGTAAGTGTCCTTCCAAGGTTTGCAGGATAGTTTGCTTGATTTCTTTAACACTCTTACCTAGAAACTGCTCACTTGCCGTACCCAAAAGCTCGTCAGCCTGGTGATGAAAATAATATACGTTCATCATCTATAAATAGAAGACGACAAGTATATACTTTAGATTAAGACCCTATTTAAATCCAAATGGATGACTTCAAATTAAAAATACACTTGTGTCGAAAACAAAATTCACTTTTGACAGCGGCAGTACATACATAAACGCAGTTAGGAAAAATAAACAAAGTTGACATCATAGGACCTCAAAATAATTCATATTCTACATATCCAGGTTATATGGACACTGTTCTCCATCTATCAAAATAACAGAACTAAGATACATTCACATTTGTGACAACCAAAAAATATCAACGTACTGAAATCTAGAAATGAATTGTGATGAAGTCGTTTAAAATATTTTAAATTCTGGCCGTTCCAGACGAACTACGTGAATCAATACATAACGATAATTGCGAATTTGTTGATTAATAAGCTGTTATAACCCTAGGGTAACTTTTTTATTTGAAACGGTACTATTCATTTAACACGAGAAAGTATTTTTGGGTTCACGGGTTTCAATTGCCGATTCCTACCAGTTAAATGTTGCCCTACATATTTCTCTCTGTTAGCATTGTCAAAGTGTTAGGTCTGAGTGAATCATAAAAACGTGAGAGTTAGTACAGATCTGGATTACTTTTCTTGGAATACTTTCACTTTCCCTTTCGGCATTTCTCTCAATGCACATACAGGGGAAAACCACTTTGATTTAAGACAAACACTTGATTTGGAAAAACTGAGAAATAAAAAATCTAACGAAAAATCACGAAGTTATTTTCTGCACTACATTGGTTTTATTATTTCGTTTATTTTATTTCCATATCTTTACCAACTTTCAAAAAATTTAAGGGGAACTAAATATTATATGCTATTATTGATCATTGCTGATACAACGTAGTAATTGAATAATACTATCAGGATAGTATTTTTTGTTTTGGGTAATCAACACTGTTGCCTTTAAGCCATATATAAAGAAACATCCTAAGCCACTGTCAAAAGTGCACTTTTCGAAAATCTCAATATGCATTAATCTTCGCATAAAACAATTGTTGATCGTATTGATATTTGGTAATTGTTAGAATAACTTTTAAAGCGCGAAGTTTTTGTGCAACATATAATCACATATATCATACCTGTTTTTAACATCGCTGTAGATATAAAGGCATAAATCCCATGTCAAACTCGTCAAAAACGTAACACATGAAAAAGGTAAACGAAAAATATATAGATAATTAAACATAAACAAAATCATTATAAATTTGGATGTAAATTAAAACTAAGGACTTTCAAATATACCTATCCTTTGAATTGTCAATTTTATGTATTGAAACATTGTAGTTATCAATATTCAAACCAATTTTTTGGGTATAAGATGTTATTCTAAGAAACCAGTTATCTTTTTTACTCAATAGTTGTTTTTTGATAATCGTGTAACAAATTCGATTGGCCTGAGAAAGATGTTTATCATATTGTCCTGTGTATCTCAAAATCACAAATGTGCTTCTCAATAGTTTTTAGTTTCGCAAATTTTAATGTTGCCTGAGTATTGCAAAGTAATAGTCGGAGATATATGAACCTTCTTTTGTGGGAGAGTAGTACATACTACAGGAGATATACAGGAACCACCATCATTTTAGCTGACTTTTCCCAAACTATCGATTTTCACGTCACTAAAGTCCCATTTTTTTATAAATTGCAGCTGTACGGAATAATTCATGACTTTTTATGGCAACTGATGCATCAGATGCATGAATAATTGTTAATTATAGGCTCTATCTATAGAGCGTATTAAAATAAATTGTCTCATCTCAGCTGCATGCAACCTTTAGGATACCATGGTTGAAAGGTACTTTAATGAAAAACAAAAGTTTCGAGGACATGCAAACATGTTTTATAGTAAAATTATGCGTCCATTCCATAGATTGTTGTTTGTAAATTTAAGTATCAGATATATATATTTGTTTATAATTATGGTGATTTGCTGCAGTTTCTTGGAACGCTTTTGCCGACTCGGTTGTAAGGTAAAATGATTTATGAGAAACGAATGCATCGAATAGATGTGTGATGACCTTAGTAAAAAAGAATTTCGTTGAACTGGGACTCGGTTCAACCGAACCAGAAATATACGAAAATTTGACAAGCAGATTTTACTACTTGAAGCTAGAAGAAATAGCTTGCCAGTTGGAAGCTTGATACGATAGGATGACAAAAACCGTTTCAAACGCACAGCCATGCAAAATTAGCTTATTCAAAGACGCTTGTCATCGAAGTATCGGAATTTGAACCAGAAGTGATCGACCGTGACCGAAATCGACAAAAGCCGACCAGTCAATTTTCCAGTAATATTTACATAAAAACACAATAATAATTATGAAAATAATACCACTTTAAATAATAATAATTAGAGGTACTCTTAGCAGTAATTGGAATGACTTAATATTAATCAGTTTAATTGCATGAAAAAACTAAAAATCATTACATGATGAAGGAAGTAATTGAAATCTTACGAACACTAAAAAACTAAACTACTAAAAATCACAATTTTTTATTTGATGACAGCTTTTTAAAGCATATGATCTTGCAAAACAAAAGATTTTACTATTTGAAACACTCATTACCACAAATTAATTAATTTGTTTTCAAAATTTAAGCAGTTTTTATATTAAAATTAAAACACGGTACTGTAAAAACTTTCAAAACCTTCTCAAACTATGCAAATATTAATAAACTTTGATTGACTTAACAACAATGTATTCACAAAAGGAGGTATCAGGTAATACCATTTGTATGAACACTTTTTACATGATGACTTTGGACGATTTTTTATTTTTGATTTGATTTTTTTGTGATCATGGAAAAAGTTTTCCTGGTTTCTCTTCAAAAACTGATAAGAATTTATAAATTTTATAAACATTTATTAATGTGTTGAATAAGGTTAAAAATTTACTTTTCATGAAAAACCCTTTATTTTTTGCAATTTTCTTTTATTAAAGGGGAGCACCACCAATTTTTTTCTGTTTCTCTAAAGTATACCTTATCATTATAGAAATCATGTAGCAAAGTTTCATATAGTGGAAAAATCTCTACTGGGAAGTTAAAAAAGTGTGTGAAAAAGTATTTAATACATTTTACCTCGTTCATTTTTTATTTCTATTAAAATGCGCATTTTTGCGTCAGAGTGTCACTTTTTCCTGCTTCATTGTTTTCAAATACCGAGATATTTGAATTTCAAAAAGAGTAAGGAAAAACGAACCTTTATTTAATACTCACTGGAAAGGATCTTATTGTGTTATTCATTTTAAAGATAGATGTTTTTGTTTATTACCGGGCAAAAGCATTATAATGCTGAAAAAACAAGTTTTTCATCACTTTCAGACCATTCATGCCACTTTTAATACCAGTTTTCCACTTGAGTATGAAGTAAGAAAAAAGAAATCATTTAAAATCAACCCCGTCTACCCAACCAACGGTTTTCACTAGGTCTGTGGTAAAATCTAAAAATACTACAATTGCTTCCGGCAAAATTTTTCACATGCTTGCAAAGAACAAAAAGCCGTTCCATGATGGTGAGCTGTCGAAAGATGTATTGCTGGCTGGTGTTATTTGCTTGTTTAAGAGATTTTCTAACAAAAGTGCCAGCAATACAAGATTAGCTGTTATCGGATAACAGCGTCACAAGAAGAATACCTGCTATTAAAAAAGACATTCAAAATCAGTTGGAAAGTGACTTCGAAAAATGTTATCAGACACAGCAAAGTTAGCAGTTACAATGAGAATGGACTTTAGAAATTTTATTGTAAAAGAGGATGTCGATGTAATTCCAGTACGACGTCCGCACCGGACTCGTACCAAGTCTGCACGAATATGATTATTATTCAAACACCACGAGCCTGCTGCAGGCGTCGTGAAAAGGTCAAAAATGTCCAGGACTTCATTCGCACTAACAGTATTATAGTTGCGTTGATAATTTCCAGGCACGAGTATCGGCACATAGCTTAAGTGTACCATTTCACCTTTCGCTTATCAATTGTAACAATGGAAGGTTAGGTTGGAGCGATCACTTTTTAATTAAAGCATATCAGTTTGGGGTTCGATGCCTGTTGACGACGCCTTCACACGACAAATAAATTCCAGCCAGCGTAAAAATACCTTCTTAATGCGACATCAAATGATGGATTCTGATTTTTTTTACAGACACACGCACATCGATTGCTATATTGTTTGAAAAGATTTACATTACAGACAATTTTATTCCTGCCGCAGTTCATTTGTCATAAGGCGTCGTCATCAAGGGTCGAATTGAGATCGTTTATAAGGGACAAACAACAGGTGATAAAATCTGTAACTATCTGGAGCATACACAGAGTCGATAGAATTGCCTTTGCCGTTGTCACCGGCAACAACTCCTTGGCACCAGCAATGGTTGGTAATATCAATGTATTCACTGCCCTGCGCAAAAAAATAGACCAAACTATACGTCGTATGAATGTATTATCTACCAGGAATAATTGGGTGACAGATACAACCCTTACAAAGCCAGACAACTTTATTTAAGCAGCTTTTTAACAACACCACTTTTCCTATAGTTTAACCCCTGTGGTGTGATGACTTTCCTATTTGAATTCGTAGAGTTAACTTTCAAGGTACCTAAACCTAATAAAAACGACGGTGTTAAAAATTTAACCCAAATTTACTATTACTTTCCTCTTGGCAAGACAAAATCAAACAGAAATTGATAGAAAAAAGTTATTAAAGGCTGAGTGAGTAACTTTCAATTCGCACATTAAATTGAATTTTAATTACTCGTGCACCAAAACAGGAAGATTAATATATTATTTTGAAAATTTATTGCACAGGAGTGTAAGAAGTGTTAAAAAATCGATGTTAGTCGAACTTCAATAATAAGAAACATGTGTATTTGTAAGGCATGGCGTGAATAAACAAACGGCAAATCTAGACCAGAGCGGATCTGTAGAAAAACGAATACATTTCGCAGTTGAGAGGGACACGCTGATTTTTGCAGGAAAAGTTGTGGAATACCTCGTAAAACAATAATTGATCCATGCTCCCCCTCAAAAAATTCGAGATGTTTAAAAATTAAACAAGCCGCGAGGTGCGACCCTTCAGGTCCACACGGTCAACTTCCCAGTAATATCTACATAAACATCAAAAACAATAAACACAATAATAATTTTGAAAATAATACTACTTTTAATAATAAAAATGAGAGGTATTCAAAGCAGTGACAGGAATGAGTTAATATTAATCATATCAACTACGGGAGGGTCCATTGATTAAGTAAGGTTTTTGGTCGATGGGGACAGATTGATTTGATTGAATATTCACGCTGATCAATCGGTGGGAGCCTTTTCTACGTTATTTGTTATTTTCAAATCGATGCTTGAAGGACAAACGAGCACTAACAAAAATGAATGCAGTTTTCGTTATAACGTCCACTGAAGGGATTTTGTCGCGTGATGACCATTTTGAATAGTTCCGTTCAAAATTGCCATGACTTCAGCATAATCACTGAATTTAAAAAATTTCACGATTTTACATCAATCAAAATAATAATTACTTCATATTTCCTATAGGTCTTGAAAATTTTTGAATATGCAGTCAAAAATAGATTCAATTTCATGTAAAATGTATTACAAATGATGATGGAGGAAGTAATTGAAATCTTACAATTACTAAAGATCAAATCTTCTAAAAACTACAATTTTTTATTTGATGAAAGCTTTTTAACGCATATGATTTTGCAAGGTATGGACTTAAAAAACATTTTACCATTCAAAGCGTTTTTTTAATTAAAAGACTGTAGAAACACTGCAAATATTTTTAAACTTTGATTGAATTTACAACAATCTCTTTAGAATAAATGATATAAGGTAATATCATTCGTATGAACCCTCTTTACATGGTAACTTTGAATGATTTTTTATTTATTTTTTTATAATCATGGAAAAAAAATTTGTCAGTTTCTCTTTAAAAACTGATAAGAATGTCTAAATTTTATAAACATTTAATACAAACCAGGTTAAAAAAAGATTTTTTATGAAAAAACCCTAATTTTTCGTATTTTCTTCTATTAAATTAAAAAAAAGGCTGAAACGAATTTTTATAGTATTGAAAACATCGCAAAAATGTTAATACACGTCTATTGACTCCTTAATGATGCAAATACTATATCTGGTTCGTGAAATATAGTGAATGATAAAAATGACCTTTAAAATCATGATGACTTTTAATGATTTTTTATTTTTAATTGAATTTTTAACGTTATCATGAGAAAAAGTTTTGATGATGTTTTTACAAACATTGTTTGCCGTATATAAATTTTATAAACATTCATTACTATGTTTGGCAAATCAGGTTATATGTTTATGAAAAAACCTATTTTTTGAACCTTTTTCGCTTAAATTAAAAAACGGCTCCAACAATTTTTGTAAAAATTTTATAGATTTGAGCAAATGTTAATACGCGTCGATTGACATTTCAATGATGCAAATCGTATGTTTAGTTCGCGAGATATAAGGCATGACAGAAATGACCTTCAAAGAGGCAAAACAACACCCCCCCCCCCTCCCCCGACCGAAGTATACCAAAAACTAATCAGTAAAGACGCTTCGATTGACACCTTAACGAAGTCGATCGGACTTTGTTTACGTGAGTTATGCTCGTAGAAAAAACTGTCTACGTACGTACACACACACACACACATACATCTCCCTTTCTAAAAACACTTTATTTATACTCTATAGACCTCAAAACGTAAAGAAATGTTGAAAATTTCAATTTCGATTTTCGAAGCGATTACAAGAACTTCCCATATACTGGGAAGTTAAAAAATCCTGTTTTTCCGGCTTGTCTCAGTCCTAACTTTAAAACGGTTCATTCCAGAGCAAAGTTGCATGAAAGCGAAAATTGTGTAATAAAATTTTCTACAAGATAAGATTGGTTTAAAATTCTAAAACATTTAACCCTTGCCGCAAAATAGCAATAATAATGGGGAAAAAGCCATTTCTTATTCAATTTTTTTTGCCATTTAAATAAAATTAGGAGCTTCATAATTCACATAAAAATTTTTTATAATAGAATAAAACAGCACACACATTTTCATCAAAATCAAATCAGTAGATTTCACATAACAGCTTGGCAATCAAAATTTACTGAAAAAAATTCAATTTTTTTTTGAAATCTGGCAAGTCAGAAACTAAGCCCTTAGAAGTTTGATTAGAAGTTTGAATTCTTTCTACATATAGAAGAGCACTTCACGTATTGAATGCATTTTACAAAACTAAAATCGTACCTATGGGCTTTAGTTTCTGACTTGCAAGATTTCAAAAAAAAATTGAATTTTTTTCAATAAATTTTGAACATTAGCAGTGATCCGTAAAAATAAAACTAAACCATATTAGAAATAATTGAACAGGCAGCACGGCTTAAAACGCTAATATCAAAGCGTGGAACAATTAAGTCATCGTGTACGAGATATCAGACATATTTGAACGAATTTATCATAACGCAAGTAATAATTGTTGAGTTGCGTCAACAATTAGCCACATTCATAGAACTTTGGGACAAATTTGATGAAGTTCAGACTGAAATCGAGGAATTGGAAAATGCTGAGGAATTGGAATATGCTGAGGATTTCCAAGAAAATCATAGAAGAGAAAGGAATTCTTTCGAAACAAAATATTTTGAAGTGACAGTGCGTTTTGAGACATTTATCCAAACAAAAAATGATGAATCGCAACCAGGTCTAGATCGAAGAGAAGGAACGCCTTTCTCACATACAAGCACGGCGTCAAATGATCATTTAAAACTGCCACGCGTCGCAATGCAAACCTTTTCGGGAAAATATTTCCCTTTCCATTTCGAAATATTTTTACACGCATGATTCATCATAATTCGTCGCTGCCAAAATGTACTCAAAAAATGCAATATCTGTTATCAGTGCTAAAGGGTGAGGCACATGATGTGGTTAGCTCACGCGAAACGTCTGACGCAAATTATGTTGAAGCTTGGAAAATGTTGGTCGACAGATACGATGATGACAATTTCATAATTCAAAAACATATCCGAGCTTGATTCGAGCAGCCTGTGATAAAGGCATGCCGTGATCTAATATTTGTTAAAGTTAAAGTCTTTCTTCAATAAAG
This sequence comes from Oxycera nigricornis, assembly GCA_963942545.1. Lineage (NCBI taxonomy): Eukaryota > Metazoa > Arthropoda > Insecta > Diptera > Stratiomyidae > Oxycera > Oxycera nigricornis. The sequence continues at coordinate 78,409,960 of OZ012662.1, forward strand.
TTTAAAGTTCGATGAAGGAAAGTTGTTTAATATACATAAAAATTAAAATTGCATGTAACTGTCGCAGTCGGTAGGATTATCGTATATTTCGATGATCCTTTAATTACCTCGACGATTACCGAAAAACTCGGCTCATTAATATTTGTGAATCGTGGTTTGACTTACACGATCTATCGCATGCCCCTTTTTCATAAAAATAAATGTGAAAAAGAAAATAAATATATATATATATATATATATATATATATACAAAGTGTAATAAAAATATTACACGCAAAGGAGTGAAGTTTCGAAACAAATCTGTGCCCCTAGTCACATAATACTAGAACAGTGAAAAACTCGGTGCCCCTAGTCACATCATACTAGAACAGTGAAAAAAAATATACATATATATTCCAACCACAGTAAAAATTTTGGATACACTTAATTCCTATAAGGTCTCTCCTCGAACGAATATGGCGAACGAAAATCAAGGTAATTTAAAACTGAATATTCACCCTTAAAGTATTTTCAGGCCGTGGCGCCATTCGAAGGGAATCGTCAGGACCTGTACTCGTTTATATCCCGGATAGATGACATCGCAACATTATTTGAAAGGTACAACCCCGCTGACAGGACAATAATAGGGAATGCCATTAAAGCGAAATTCTTAGGGAAAGCGAGACAAATAGTGGAAATTCATGCTAATATAAGTGATTGGCCAACGTTAAAATTATTATTAATTCGTAATTTTTCTAATCATAAGAATAGCTCTCAATTATATAAAGAATTGCGTGGTGTTTGTTACAAGACAGGCGTTCTAGATTTCTACAATGACATCCATAAAGCACTATATGAACTCAATAATAAAACGAAAGAAGAAGGTAGATCAGGTGAACTAACAACAAACAATAAGCTACCTCAAACAATAAAAGAAGCGCGTAACATAATGACATTTAAAATCATGCTACGTAAACATTTACTGAAAATTCAATTTGAATAATTAGGAACGGTAATGTTTTTTTATTATCAATTTTTTTTTTTAATTTTAATTTTAATTTTTTTTTTTTAAATTTTAATTTAGTTTAATTTTTTTTTTCTTTTTTCTTTTTTTTCCTTTTTCCTTTATATATATATATATATATATATATCTTTTTTTTTTTTTAAGAACGCTAATATTTTTTTCCTGCTACAAATGTGAGACAAAATTAGATATATTGAACTCTGAATAAAACTTTTGAGATACTGGTACTATCCCTTATACCGATATACATCGTCTGGGAAGTACTATTTAAATGAACAAGCTTTCAGGAAATAATTGCACACGGACAGTGCAAGCAATGAACTATGGAGTAAAGATTTTTTGGAGGAAACGGAGGTGGTTTTAGTCGGTAGAAATCCGACATGCCGAGAAGCAGGAGCAACTCGGTATCTTTTGAAGATTTCCATCTCCCAACGACGAAAAAAAAAAAAAAAACATTGATACTGCGTTGCAAATATTCAAAAAGAAAATCCCAGAACCTATAAAAACCATCTTATTTGCCAGAAATTCCATTTCCTTAGAGGAAGCGTTAATATATTGAGTAAAGGTGGATATTTACAAACACATGATCAGCTTAAAAATAATCAGATTTATAAAAAACCAAATAATTATCCGAAATTTAACTCAAACCAACCTAATTATCAACAGAGTAGAGGTACAGAAACAATGAATAGAAATTCATATCGGCCCTTGTTCCATCAGTCACATCTAAATCGAAATTTTCATAGTCACAACCCACAGAATAGAAACTATCCTCAAATTCTTCGTCAATATTCACATAACGTAGCTCATAACAGCAATTCAAATTTTAAAAATTATAGAGCACAACCAATGGAAATAGATCCTTCAACACAGTTTAGGAATTTTAATATTGAATCCCAGTAGGAACGACAGCCAGAAAATTTTCATATACCTGCCTCGGACGGAAATTACCTTATGTGAAACTACAAACTGAGCTAGGATTTGTACGCATGCTAATTGACACGGGTGCAACAAACAGTTTGGTAAATCCTGGCATATGCAGAGCTGAATTAATACATAAGATAGAACCAGTTAAAATCCAAACTATTAACGGTACTTTAAATATATCTTCAAAAGCCATAGAACCTCGATTTTTTAATTTGCCTGAATTTTTAATAGTATATTTTCATAAACTTTATGACGGGTAAATTGGCAATGATATTTTGCAACTAAATGAATGTGAAATAAACTATAAAACTAAAACATTGCAATTAAATGGGAAAAGAGTCAAAATATATTTTGACAAAAGTGAAGAATCAAATGAATATGAGGAAGCAATCCCCATCGAATTAAACAATATGTTCGTGAATAATATAAACTATACAAAAGATATAGAGCAAGACTTGAGAATATCTCATTTGAACTTTGAGGAAAAAGCAAAGTTAATTAAACTTGTAAAAAGGTACCAAGACGTTTTCTTCAAAGAAGGAGACGATTTGTCATTCACGCATACTATAAAGCATAGTCTCAATCTTGTCAACAATAAGCCTATCTATACAAAAAGTTAAAGATACCCAGTGATTCACGAACTGAAGGTCGAAAGGCAAATAAAAGATATGCTGAAGCAAGGTATTATAAAACCTAGTTCTTCACCATATTCTTCACCTATATGGGTAGTCGACAAGAAAATGGACTCTTCTGGAATCAAGAAATGGAGGATTGTCATAGATTACAGAAAAATCAATGAATTGGCAATAGATGATAAATTTCCAATCCCTAATCAAGAGGAAATGTTCGATGAATTTGGTCGAGCTACACTCAGTCACAAAAGTGTACATACACCTGGAAAATCATCGATATTTCCAAAACTACGAATATTAATAATTTAAAATATGCATTATTCCAAAGGTTTGGGCTCTTTAATAATTATTTCGCAACGAAATAATAACTTTTCTAAAAATTGATACCAGAAAATCAAAAAAACTTTGAAATTTATGCCACTAAAGTGTACATACAGCGAGTCCATTTCTAGGAATAACGGGTCTCTAGCATCATTATTCTGATTCTGCGAAACATTTTAGTGGCAAGTCATTGCTTTTGTTCCAGTTTGCATTGTGAGCTAGTGCCGTTACCATATATCGGTGAAATGGCTGTTCGAAGAGAGGTTTCGTTCGAAATACGAAATTTAGTGATAAAATTAAAGCAAAAGGATAAATCGCTGGGCGAAATAGCAAAAATAGTGACAAAAAGCCCAGTAGCCTTACAAACAATAATAAAAAACTTTAATTTAACTGGCAGTTTGAAAAGTTAAGCTCGATCTGGTTGTCCAAATATCTTGAAAGGCCGTGACGTCAGAGCCGTGTTACGAAAAGTTAAGGAAAATCCGAAAATAAGTGTACCAAATATAGGCAAATGTATTGCAAATGAATTGGGAAAAGCAGTGCATCCAGAAACTATTCGTAGGACTTTGAGATCCGCAGGATATCGGGGTCGCATGCCAAGAAAGAAACCATTTATTTCTGAGGCAAACCGAACAAAACGATTGGAGTTCGCGAAAAAATATCAAGATAAGGACCACAGCTTTTGGAAAACAGTGTTTTTATGGACGAAAATCGCTTCAACTTATTTGAATGTGATGGCCGTGTAAAAGTTTGGCGAAAAGTAAATGCAGAGATGCAGAAAGAAAATCTTATCCCAACTGTTAAACATGGAGGCGGTAACGTAATGGTTTGGGGCGGAATGGCAGCAGCTGGTGTAGGAAATATTCATTTCATTAAAGGCATAATGGACCGTCACCAATTCCTCAACATATTGCGAGCTAACCTAAAACCATCTGTTGAGCGCTTAGGACTCGGATCGACCTAGATATTCCAACAATATAACGACCCAAAACACACTGCCTTGGTCGTTCGGGAGTGAATCCTTTACAACGTCCCGAAACAGTCGCATTCTCCACCCCAATCACCTGATCTCAATCCCGTTGAACATCTTTGGGATGAACTTGAAAGAAGAGTTCGAAAATATAACGTCAGAAACAAGGAGATGTTAAAAATGCGTTATCGGTGGCTTGGAGTGAAATTAGTCCAGATACAACAGAAAATATAATCCTTTCGATGCCTAGGAGATTGGAAGCTGTTATAGTAGCCCAACAAGATATTAAAGTTAACATTATTTATTAAAAAATGGTACATTTTATCATTTTTTTTCGTCATTTTATCTGCTGTATGTACACTTTTGTGGCATTATTTTTTGTAATATCTTAAATTTCGGTTGAAATACTTACTAATTTTATAATTTTCTTTCGTAATATGTATATACAAGCAAGAAACATTAAAATAAACTAAACTTTAATACACTTTTTTATTCAGCTATGCATAATATGCAAGATATTGCGGGTGTATGTACACTTTTGTTACTGAGTGTATGTACTTCACAACTCTTAATCTAGCCAAAGGGTTTCATCAAATCGAAATATCAAAAGAAGACAGGCATAAACCAGTTTTCTCAACTAACAGTGGACAATACGAATTTTTGCGTATGCCATTTGGTCTGAAGAAAGCTCCAGCCACTTTCCAACACTTAATGAACTCAGTCTTGAGAGAATATATTGGGAAAATATGCTGTGTGTATATGGATGACATTATTATATTTAGCACATCCGTAGAAGAGCATTTAAACTCATTAAAACATCATAAGTTTTAATGAGTTTAAAAGACTAAGAGTAGTAAACCTCAAGGTTGAATTGAATAAAACAGAATACTTAAAGAAAGAAACTGAATTTCTAGGTCACATAGTGACGACAGAAGGGATAAAACCTAATCCCAATAAAGTAGATGCCATACGTAAATTTCCCATACCAAAAACCTCGAAACAGATTAAATCATTTTTGGGTTTCGTGGGATACTGCAGGAAGTTTATTCGAAATTTCGCAAACATTGCTAAGTCAATGACAATCAGATTAAAGAAAAATAAAAAATAAACGCAGAAGATAAAGATTATATTGAAGCTTTTGAAAAATTGAAAAGATTGATTATGAACGATCCAATTCTGAAGTATTCCGATTTTGATAAATTATTTACACTTACAACGGATGCTTCAAATGTAGCATTGGTAGCAGTTCTCTCGCAAGCAAACCATCCAGTTTGTTACGCAAGTCGAACCCTAAACGAACACGAAATCAACTATTCTACCATCGAGAAAGAATTGTTAGCGGTAGTTTGGGCGACAAAGTATTTTCGACCCTATCTGTATGGAAGAAAATTTAAAATACAAACAGACCACAAACCTTTAAAATGGCTAAGTTCCCTTAAAGAACCAAACTCAAAACTCCAACGTTGGAAGAGTTCAATTTCGACATAGAACACATAAATGGAAAAAAAATATAGTAGCAGATGCTTTATCTCGAGCAGAAATACACATAAATCAAAAGAATGTCGACAACTTATCCATTGCAGCTACTAGTAGTGGATCTACAGAATTATTCCCACACAACCAATCAGCATTTTCCTATAACCCACAAATCAATAATTAACGAACAGTCGTAGACTATACAAATGCATAATATACGATCGCTTTGTAATGCTCACTTTGCAATACTCGTTTTACATTACACATAATCTTCACTAAAAATAGACACAAGAATGAATGTTTGTACTAGCCCATCACGATCGTGCCAGACTAAGCGGCGCTTAGCGTTGACAAGTGGAATGTACGACATACTTGCATGTACCCTTTGGGAAGAAACTTGAGTAGTCATTACTCATGGACTTTATGAGTGTTGCATTTTTAAATTGGGTCATATGGAAAAATGCTGATCGATATTTTGGTTAGTAGAATGAATTGACTATATTCAATTCTTTAAGTTTTAGAGTAGGGATTATGTATTAAGTAAATTAAAAATATTAGAGTAGGGATTATATATTAAGATGTAAAATTTGTATAAAAGGAATTGTAGAATAAAGAAAAGATAGTCATAGTCTTACTTTTGACTCGTTTAATTATCAGTTATTGCCGTAGTTTGGCAAAACGCTCGAGCCGTAACTTGGCTTTAGAAGCGCTACAATTATAGCGTAACCAGTCGCTAAAGAAAAGTAGTAAAAATATAGGCTAGTTTGGATCATGAATCCTGCGCCAGACATGTGGCAATTCACTTGCCGGTAGGTACCCTAGTATAACCCTGTTTCCTCGCTAATAGTGCGCTTTTCCTATACAGCGCTAAATCACGGATCTCCCTCGAAGAGTATAAGATCCGGCGTTCGGCGTCCTACACCAAGGACTTCAAGGCACCTAAGAAACCATCGACGACGAATCATCTTTTACACATAGTGCTAGTGAAGACAATACTCATTATATAGAAATATCAGTGGGACCATTGAATTCATTCAGAAATCAAATCATTATAAAGAAAGGCAATAGTTCCAAAACAAAGATCGAAAAAATATTCGGTAAAAGGAGAATAACATTTACAACAAAACAATCAGATACTACATTTTACCAATACATTTTACGTAATCACTCCCCCAGAAGAGGAACAGTAGGAATACTTATAGAAGACAATGATATGTACAAAGAATTTCAAGAAACATATAAACATTGGAAAACAGATAATAAAGAAGTAAAATATGTGAAAGCTAACTACAGATTATGCGAAATGTCAGAAACAGACATCCAAGAAGAAATTCTCAAGGCACACATCAGGGGTCATCATTTAGGGATCAATAAACCCTACGATTTGATAAAAAATAAATATTATTTCCCAAACATATAAGAAAAAATAACGCAAATTATAAACAGATGCACTATTTGCGAACAAGGAAAATATGAAAGAAACCCGGTGAAAATACCATTCGTAATAACCGAAACAGCTGAAAACCCTAGAGAAATATTCGACATGGATACATGGTTTTACAACAAAGATATTTTCTATTTAACTTGTATTGACAAATGCAGCAAGTATAGTTCAATGTGTAAACTTAAAACAAGAAACTGGGACGATGTTAACAACGCAATTAACGTAATATTGAATAATATGGGAAAACCAAAGAAACAAATAATGGATAATGAAAGCTCATTGAAATGTGAAACGACTCAAGAATTTCTTAGAGGAAATTGCATAGCCTTCCATTTTACAACTCCAAATCATCATACAGAAAATTCTGACATTGAACGATTCCACAATATATTGAATGAAAATTTAAGAATATATCTTATTAGACAAAAAATGCACGAAGCATTAAAAAGCATGAATCCAGTACAAGAAGTACTTAGAATATACAATACTACTCCACATTCGGCAACAAAGGAAGAACCTATTAAAGTACATCAAGGCGAAGTAGACATCCACGAAGTTGGGAAAAGATTGCAGGCAACTAAAGAAAGAGATCAAGAATATTAACAGAAACAGAAAAGATGCAGAAATAAACCCGAATGCAATCAAATTAGTAGCCAACACAAAATTATCGCCAAAAACAAAAATTAAGAAGCAAAATGACACTCAAGCCTCTCATAAACAGCAACACAAACGCAAAAAGAAATAACAAAATGCTAACGAAAGTTCTTGCAGGAATCTGGCAAAAAATTACATTGGTAACGGTATTAATCGCAATGAACCAGTACCTAGCACAAGTCATAGAAATCATTGATGCCGACAATGGAAATATAGGTTTTACCATGATAATATTATCTCACTACTTGAATATAAGGACATAAAACAGCAGAAAGGAATCAGATATTACACAGCAGAGTTTTGTGAACAATTAAAACTAGAACCACATGGTAGTTCAGAAAATTATGCTTTCTTGAATATTAAATACCATAAAAAAGAGGTCTAATTATTTTTTTGAGAACAAGCCTTCAATTTATCGCAGGGACGATGGATGATGAGGATCCAATTTGAATAGAAGAGCATTTTCAAGTAATAGATAGAAATCAGAGTGTATTGCAAAAAAATCAGAAAGAATTGGTGAAAATAAGTAAAACGTTTGAAAAGAAAATTAAGTTATCAAATCAAAAATAAATAAAGATCAGAAATAAGTCGAAAAAACATAAACGAACTTTACAACGAAACGAATTATGTGAAACAAATTCAATTTCAAAGAGAATATGAATCAAACATTGTAAATAATATTAACATATTGGTCAAAAATATTCAACATATTAAGGGAATTATATTAAACTTTAGAACAGGTACTCTAGGTCGCTCTAGAACAGGTACTCTAGGACGAAGAAATAGATAGGTTTCATATTTCTATTAATCGATATCCACATAAAAAAAGTGCATTAGCATGACGTAAAAATACAATAATTATAATAATTAGTATTCCACATTATAGCGAAGGAGAATTTAAAGAACTTATAATAGAACCAATTCCCAATCATAATAATATGCAGTTAGTAATATCAAACATGTAATTGGATTTGAAAACACATTGTATTATCAGACAGAGAAAAGATTTAAAATGGATTAAGGATGCTTGTGTAAGAAATTTATTACAAACAAAAATAAATGAATGTCAACTAGAAGAAAATATAATCGAAGAAGTTAAACAAATAACTGAATCCATTATTATAACCAATTTTTTTTTTAATGTAAAAATCCAACAATTGTGTAAAAACCAAAGCCAAGCAAGAAATTATACTGCACGGCCATAATATAATAAGATTTAATAGTTGCAAAATAGTTATAAAAAACGAAACATAAATTGCCTTACCATTCGCAACTCACCAGTATACCTACAATTAAAACTAACAATGTAATTAGCCAGGAGTCATATCCTGAGGAGGGAGGAGTTACATATGCCCATGAATCACGTGCATCTGTGCCCATATTCGCTTAAACTAAATAATTTGTAGATTAAGAATTAATGCTTCGGATTGAATACGGAAAAGAAATATCGAGTTAGTTCAGAGTTAGTGTTCGGAAGAATAAGGCATGCCGTGATCTAATATTTGTTAAATTTAAAGTCTTTCTTCAATAAAGTTTAAAGTTCGATGAAGGAAAGTTGTTTAATATACATAAAAATTAAAATTGCATGTAACTTAGCTTTGCAACATTTATTAGACACAGTTCTAAAGCATGTGTGGGCTCTGAAAGCTCTTAAACGACCCACTGATAATTGGAGTGATCTGATGATTTATTTGGTCACTAGTAGTTTAGATCAAACCATGGTATAAAGACGACCAGGTAGTCTCTTCCGAAGCTGCGGTGACGTAGTGTGTTCAGCCAATCATAACATTTTGCCCACTAGGAATTTCAGCAACACTTTGCGGCAAACAAGATGTGGTTTTCCTGCTAGGTAGAGTGACACGTATTGGAAGAAAAAGATAAATAATGTGCCATGTGAATATTCTTTAGAAAATATTTGTTTGTTCCCTAAGCTATAATATTGATTACACTAAACATTTGTTTTTGTTACCTGACAATTTGCTAAACTTTTATATGTGGCGTTTTTTCAACGCCTGATTCAAACATTTCGTTATATTTTGGCATGTCATACGCACCGCTTCCAATTTGCTACTTTGGTAGCCCTAATTTCACTGAATACGTAACGTAGTGTTTCAAATGTGCGAGCGAAATAGGATGACGATTTTCTAATGGTTTTACCTTCGCTAGTCTTTATACCATGAATCAAACTACGAGTAGAGAATGGGAAACCACGTTAAAAAGGGATGAAATTCCAACTTTCGATCAATTGACAGATTTTCTCGCCCAACGTTGTCGAGCATTGGAGGCATCATCGCGATACAAAAGGCTGTCTCAAACATTGTCGGTCATAATAAATCCGAACACAGCCGGTGTACAACCGCTCATATAGCTACGACAAATATAATGTGCCCGTATTGCGTCGAAGATCATTCACTATACAAGTGCAACAAGTTCATGCAAATTGGGATAGATCAACGAATCAAAGAAATAAGGATGCGTAAATTGTGCCTGAATTGTTTGAAAGTTGCATCACATCCAGCAAGACAATGCAAAGGAGGATCATGTCGAAAATGTGGCAAACGTCATAATAGTTTACTTCATTTAGAGCAAATGCCATAAGGTCAACTTGCTACTATTCCAGCGAGCAACAATGATACAAGCAATCAAGAAACAGCGGCATCGATCGTAAGTCTTGCTATATTATGAATGTGAGAGGTAAACCAACGCCGTGTCGAGCACTCCTGGACTCAGCATCTGAATCTTGTTTCGTATCTGTTGATTGTATCAAAAAACTTGGACTAGAAGAAATCATTACTGACATTCCGATTTCGGGTTTGGCAGGAATGTCAACGCAAACTCGCAAGTTTACAAAAATAATGATAAAATCAAAGATCAACAATTACCAAGCGAAATTAGATTGTCTTGTAATTGAGAAAATAACTCCGTGTCTTCCAGCGAATCAACTAGATCCAGACGAATTGCAAATCCCAGATGGTATCAAGTTGGCAGATCCTGAATTCAATCATCCGTCAACTGTGGATATATTGATTGGAGCAGAGATATTTTACGATTTGCTTTGCATTGGCAAAATAAAACTCGGAGAAGAGCAACCGACATGGCAAAAAACAGTATTCGGTTGGATTATATCCAGAAAACTGACATCACTAGATCGCCCAAAAATACAAACATCGTGTCATTTAGCGATCAACGATCAGCTCAGCGCAAGTCTCTCACGATTCTGGCAAATCGAACATAATGCTAGGTTCGAACTCACTCGAACACCAGGAGAACGTCTTTGCGAGGGACAATTTGCGCAGAATTATAAGCGCAATTCAGAGGGTCGATTCATTGTAACTCTCCCAACCCAAAACGAATTACTCCAAAAAATAGGAGATTCGAGGAACACAGCTATACAACGATTTAAAACCTTGGAGCACAAATTGGAGCGAAAACCTCAACTCAAAGTTAAATACAGGAACTTTATTCATGAGTATGTTGAATTGAAACATATGAGAGAGCTTAGTAACAATGACCCAACATTAGACATTAGACCTCATTTCTATCTTCCCCATCATTGCGTATTCAAGGATACAAGTACAACAACAAAATTGAGAACAGTGTTCGATGCATCAAGCAAAACATCCAGTGGCATTCCACTAAACGATGCTTTGATGGTTGGTCCTGTTATCCAACAAGACTTATTCTCAATATTACTACGATTTCGAAGCTTCAAATACGCTCTGACGGCTGACATTGCCAAAATGTACCGTCAGGTGCTCGTAGATGAATCCCAAATTCCTCTTCAGCGCATTCTTTGGCGCGATCAACCATCCGATGATATCAAAACATTCGAGCTAATAACGTTCACTTATGGCACGGCACCAGCTTCATTTTTGGCGACCAAAGTCATCCATCAATTGGCTGATTTGGAGGAAAAAGATTTTCCGATTGGAGCTATGGTAGCCCGCAGAGATTTTTACGTCGATGATTTAATAACAGGAGCAAATTCCATGGAAAATAATTCGTGATCAAGCGACGAGACTACTTGCAAAAGGAGGCTTAGTTCTTCGACAATGGGCTTCAAATTATCAAGAGTTGCTCAAAAACCTGTTCGGATTGTCTGTTTCGAATACTGTTTTGGAATTGGATAAAGATGGGACTTCCAGGACTCTCGGCGTAAGATGGAATCCATCAAAAGATGTATTTCAATACACAATCAATATCATGTCATCGAATCCGAGCTCACATACGAAAATATCGATTTTAGCCAATATAGCTCAAATATTTGATTCATTGGGTCTCCTCGGGCCTGTGATACTCATGGCAAAAATAATCATTCAGAAGCTATGGAAACTTCAAATCGATTGGGATGAATCTCTGCCTTCAGACATCCATACTGAGTGGTCGGATGATGTAATGAAAATTCAAATGATGAACGATTTTCATATACCATAAACCATCATCGGCAATGACATGAATGTAGTTTTAGAGCTTCATGTGTTTTGCGACGTTAGTGAACGCGCATATGGGGCTTGCGTTTATATACGGAGCCTAGATTCTCGCGAAATCATTCAGGTGCAATTATCGTGCTCAAAATCGCAGGTTGCTCCATTAAAAACGATATGAATTCCGAGGCTGGAACTATGTGGAGCTCAGCTGCTTGCTCAATTGATAACCAAAGTAAAAGGCGCATTGGAATTGACAATAGCAAAAACTTGTTATTGGACAGATTCATCCATAACAAACATATTCTTCATTGGACAAAGGCATCAAACAAAAAATTACCTGTCTTCGTTGCTCATCGAGTCGACGAAATTCACGAATTGACAGCGATAGACGATTGGAATCACGTAAGAACAAACGACAACCCTGCTGATCTTGTGTCTCGGGGCTTGAACCCGCAAGAATTGAAGATTTGTCGGCTGTGGTGGAACGGTTCTCGGTGGCTAGAAGAGCACGTGATAAAATATTCCCCGGAAATACCGGAAATTGACGAAAATCAGCTGAGTCAATCGACTCAGTCAACAACGGTTGTATTCCAGATACGAGACGATATCGATCCTTTTGATAAATTCTCAAGTTACTGGTTCGTGTCTTCGAGTAGCGCAAAAATTCAGAAGTGAATTTTGACTTAAATTCTCCGGTTATTTAACAGCTAATTCACTGCAAGAAAGTGTCTCATACGGGAAGAGCAGCAATTTACATTTATCGAAGAATTGAGTGCCTTACAAAAGGGCCATGAAATCTTCAAAAAGAACATTTTAAAAGACTTAAAGCCATTCATAGACAAAGACGGTTTGTTGTGCGTTGGTGGCAGACTCAAGCAATCAGACCTTCAGCAGGATGCAAAACACCCAGTGTTGTTATCTCATAGTTCGAGACTCACAGAACTCATCGTTGAGCATGAACACCGAAAAAAATTACATACAGGAATTGCCGCTTAAGGCGCGCAGTACCGTCAATCGGCTGCTTCGCAAGTTTTACTTGAAATCAAAACCCCGTGTATCGGAGCAACTTATGGGATCCAGAACATCGAGTAATTTCTTCGAGACCTTTTAACAACACCGGAGTAGATTTTTGTGGACCCATAATAATACGTGGTTGGCAAACGACGAAACAGCAAACGCATTAAAGCCTACGTCGCAGTTTTCGTTTGCATGGCCATAAAAGCTGTTCATTTGGAAGTTGTTTCGGAATTGACTACGGATGCGTTTCTCAACGCTTTTAAACGCTTCGTAAGTCGCCGAGGAAAACCGACTAATTTGTGTTCTGATAACGGCACAAATTTTGTTGGAGCCGATCGTGAGTTGGATCGGAGCATCAAAGCAAAATCATCGATAGTACAGCGATTGACCGTATACAATGCCATTTAATGCCACCTCGAGCTCCGCATTTCGGCGGATTATGGGAAGCGACTGTCAAGTCATTCAAAAGGCATTTTTACAAAGTGGCGTCAGACGCTGCCTTGACGTTCGAAGAAGCATCAACGCTTGTTACTCAAATTGAATCAATCCTTAAATCGGAAAATATGGCTGCAAAAGAGTGGCAGAGCCGAAAATGACGGAGTGAAAAATCCGGTGGTTTGCTCCTAACATTTTTGGCCAGAGTTTTTTATTTCGGACAATAAAAATGTGTTGCAAAATTACGAGCAGAAGTGTTGTAGACTGCTGAAAATGGACGCGATTCCGACGGAAAATCTACCGTGCCTCCCAAAGCGTTGCGATGCTCCACCAGAAGGGCAACTGCAGACAAATGCAGCTAATAGCATACAAATAGAAATTGAACCGTAAGTAGTGGAATATTAACGTGTGTTTAGATTTTTAAGACAACTGGCTATATTACGTGGTGAACGTTATCAGGTTTACAAAACATTTACTGCCAGAACAGGTTGAGTTTATTGCTTAAGATAACAATACCCATGTTTTCCAGCTTACTTGCAAGTGAAGGATCACTTTCACCGCAAGCAACGGACCACAGCACTGACCGGGGAATTTGCGGCGAAAAGTATAGTAGACATTTAAATTTTAGACTGGTAAATTGTGTACTGACCGACAATTTACCTCCAGAATTTGCGACACAATTGTTCTCTCACACAAATTTGTGGGCTGTTCGGAGAATGGGAACATTGGTCATCGCAAAATCGCCTTATTGACAAGAAGTTGCCGAACTACTTAAACAAATAATTAGTACTTTGAACTACTATTGAAATGTACAAAACATTTTTTCACAGATCAATGATTGGTTTGATGTATTTAATTCCAAAGTGCCGAGGATTGATTCACGTCCTCGAATTGCGGCGCATGGTTTAGAAATGGAAATCCAGGATTCAGTTTTGGCTGCAATCAACGCCACTGTGACAGCCAAACGTGTAGGAACGCGAAAGTCACTTTTACTATTTCAACACGGAATTATACAAAACATCAATGCGTTAAAGATGTTATTCCACGACGTCCGAGATGAGTATGGAATCAAGTTCCTTATGACACACCGTCTTAACCAGAACCCACTCGAAATGTTCATTGGTGTTATGAGAGCCAAGGGAGGCCTGTATGATCATCCAACTGCGTTATACTTTCGATATCGGCTTTGTAATTACTTGTTGGGCCGCAATGAGTTGATCCCTTCGGAATCAGCAAGTACAGAAAACTACGTTGTAGATGATACTCTCATGGAAGTCGCTGCAACCATTTTCAATACAGAAGGGAATTGATCCGCCGAGACAGCTGACGACACTGATGCGCTAACTTCAATTTTGCTTCGCGATTTAGTGCAAGCGGAAGGTATACCAGAAGACCCCTCGCACGAGATGCCTGATTTGGAGTACGATGCTCTAGAATATCTTGCCGACTACATCCTTCATCGCTTTGCACAGAGCCACCCAGATGTGGTGAGCATGTACTCCGATTCAGAACCGTCTTCCAGCGTCACCTGGATGGATCAGATCACGGAGGTGTGCTTCGAAAGCCAACTTCCGCGTTTGTTAACAAACTCAACGAATTGAATGATGTTTTTGACATTTTCAACTCTGATTCGTTGCAAGTGGGGCCACAATTTATTCAGTCTCTGATAGGCATTGCTGGCTGCACTGAATTACCAGTTTTAGTTAAGCATTTATTTTTTAGGTATAAGGTGTATTTCAAAATAAGAATTCTTAATAAGCAATTATCAGACAAAGTCAAATTAACAACACGCAAATATAATAAAACTGTTAACTAAATTTCGCTTTTTTTTAATTATTGGTATTGAATTTGTTTGTCACGTTTCTGCAGGATTCAATTCTATATACCGTGCGGTGTTCTCAATCTATAATTTCCCGAGAAATTTAACATACCCGTTGATACCAACATCGTTATTATGAAGATGCTTAATCATACAAGTACATCAAAGTCATGGTTGGCATTTGCTTATTCAGCATGCATGAATTTCGTAATTTTCATATAAAATTTACTTACGCAAATAACATATCCATCAAATTTCCAAGTAGAATTTCAATCTCATCGAAGCGAGATGAAAATTTGCACAGGGAATTTTTCGGCATCAGTTACGTACATGCGCAGCTCGAACGAGTTTTAAAACACGGAGAATCATACCTTGTAGTCCATATACCTTGCTGGAGACGTTGGTTTTCCGAATATTTGACACAGCTGCAAAGCCGCACCAAATGGCAATATAATCAAGGGCCACAGCTTCAAATTGGACAATCAGTCCTCTGTCGAAATGATGGGTTACCTCCGTTAAAATGGGCTCTAGGAAGAGTTCAAGAAGTCTGCCCAGGAAGTGATGGAATCGTCAGAACGGCTGTTGCTACCAAATTATGTATTTTGCCTCTCGACATTTGATCAAAACATGCTGAAGATTAAGCAATTTCTGTATCCTTACAAAGCTTTAATTTCATCTCTTTCGTCTGTTTAATTTCCATTGTTGTTTATCTTAGCGCAAAATACGCGACGCATTTGATAATTGTTGTGGAATTTATTTTTGTATTAGTCAACGTGATCTTCATGTAAAATGATTTAAATTTGACTACTTACATAGAATCGTCAAGGCGCGCGGTATATTTATGATTTTCTATTTAACTTGATTCGGCATGCAGTTACTATTTTGAGAATAGTTGGCTTTGCCTAATATGTATATGTCATGTAGAAAACAAAAATTCGGTAGGTAAAACGCGCTCATGACTTTAGGTCATATTTAAAACAATATGTAGATTTATCATATTGCATAGATTGCGTTTTTATTGCGACTAGTTTCAAACATTAAGTGCATAGCACCGGTTCTCATTTCAGAACACAAAAACATTAGTTATTTTCGGAAAGTATCAACTGTGTTATTCTGGGAACACCATAGTGTTGTACGAAGTAACCTTTGTGATACGAAATCCTAAGTTACTTTAGGATTTAAATGCAGTTGTTTGTGGAAACAGTGGCAAAAAATCATCCAATAAGATAGATGGCAATTTGGTGTATATGATTACAGTATCCAGGATTTTAAACGCTTCTTCCAATCTCAAGCGTAAAAATATGAAGCGCAAGCATGATAAATCATCAAGCTATTCACTTGGATTACAGTAGACGTCACATGGCTTGGACGAATAAGTATAAGCGTGTGATATTTTGCGAAATTTGCGAAGTAATTTCCAATTCATATATATATATATATATATATATCTATATATATATATATATATCCTTCCTCCTAACTAACGTCATTAATACAACCTTTGGACCACGCCAACTTTTCCAAACCATTTTCGACAGATTAGAAAATAGTGAAAATAAAACTCTTACTCAAGTTTGGAGGGAATTTTCTATTTTAGATTGTATTAGAACCGTGTCATCGGCTTGCGCGGAAATTAAGCCATCAACGCTTAATACGTGTTGGAAACCTCTTTTACCTCAAATCGTTCAAGCAATACAAGATGATTCTACAATTTCACTCCCAGTTACAGAAAAGCAATGTTTACTGCTTCTTGTTTAAGCGATGAAGACTTTGCAGTAAACCATCAGGATGTAAGAGAACTAGTACTCGGGGAAGAAACTTTAGATGAGGAAGAACTGATGGAATTAATTGATGCACCCACCTCAAATGCATTGGTAAACGAAAATAAGGAAAACGAATAGGTGGCAAATCTCGATTTACAAGATGTGAAAAAAGGGCTAAATTTGGCTATAGAATTAGAACTTCATTTCATTCAAACTGATCATTCAACGGTGCGCAGCGCAAAGTTTACAAGAAAGTTAAGATATTGCTTAGCTCCCTATAGATGTTTTAGTGCAGTTAGAAAAAAAGCTACAATCGAAAACCAATGTGAAGATGAACCAAGTGGGGAAGAAATTTTGCCCATTAAAAGAAGGCGAGTTAGGCGATTCACATCTGACAGCGAGGATGAGTATTCAAAGATTACTTAATTTCACAAAAGTCTTTATTATTTTTGTTGGAAAACAGTTTTTAACTTCCCAGTAAAAGAAGTTCTTGTAATCGCCTCGAAAATCGAAATTGAAATTTTCAACATTTCTTTACGTTTTCAGGTCTATAGAGTATATATAAAGTGCTTTTAGAAAGGGAGATGTGTGTGTGTGTGTGTGTACGTAAGTACGTACGTACGTTCGTGGACACTTTTTTCTACGAGCATAACTCACGTAAACAAAGTTGTATTGACCTCGTTGAGGTGTCAATCGAAGCGTCTTTGCAATCCTAAGAGCTGATTAGTTTTTGGTATACTTCGGTCGGGGGGGTTTGCTGTTTTGCCCGTTTGAAGGTCATTTCTGTCATGCGTTATATCTCGCGAACCCAACGTAAGATTTTCATGGTTGAGGTGTCAAGCGACGCGTATTGACATTTATGCAATTCTATCAAGTTTCTAAACAATTTCTTGGAGCCGTTTTTTAATTTTTTTAAAAATAGGGCAAAAAATTGTTTTTTTTTTAAAAAACAATAAATTTTTAACCTTATTTTCAAGTCCAAGTAATCAATGTTTATGAAATTGATATACTCCAAACAATGGTTGTAAAAAGAACATCAAAACTTTTTCTCATGATTACGTAAAAAATTAAATTAAAAATTAAAAATCATTAAAAGTCATCATGATTTTCAAGGTCATTTTTATCATTCACTATATCTCACGAACCAGATATAATATTTGCATCAATATGGTGTCAGATGACGTATATTAACATCTTTGTGAAGTTTTTAACATTATAAAAATTCGTCTCTGCCATTTTTTTAGTTTATTAGAAGAAAATGCGAAAATTTTTGGTTTTTTTCATAAAAAAATATTTTTTTAACTTGATTTGCACTGCACAGTGATACCAGTTTATAAAATTTATACATTCTTATCAATTTTTGAAGAGAAAGCAGCAAAAAATTTCCCATGATTATGAAAAAAATTAAATTAAAAATAAAATATCATTCATGTAAAGAGGGTTCATACGAGTGATATTAGCTTATATCTTTTATTCTAACAAAATTGTTGTAAATTCAATCAAAGTGTTATAATATTCGCATAACCGGAGCAGATTTTTAATAGTTTTTATAGACTTTTAATTTAAAAAACTGCTTAAATTTTGAAAACCAACAAAATTTCAATCAAATTTGCATTTGCGGTATCAACGCTTTGAATGGTAAAATGTTTTGTAGTCAATACTTTGCAAGATCATATGCTTTAAAAAGCTTTCATCGAATAAAAAATTGTAATTTTTAGTAGACATTACTGGGAAGTTGACCGTGTGGACCTCAAGAGTCGCACCTCGCGGCTTGTCTAGTTTAGTTTTTGTTTCATTTTTTTATCATTTCCTTATATGAAGTCTTCAATTCAATAAAAATAATTTATATATTGTCTTTTGTATTTATTGATCTCCATATAATGCGGTACGAATGATGTTATTTGTACTAACTCTGAGTTTCTTATAGCGCGGTTTCCATACAACGCGGTAGACGGTTTCTATAGAACGCGCTACGAATTAGCCTGGTTTGTACGATTAAATTCGAGTTTCTTATAGCGCGGTTTCCATATAACGCGGTACGCACTCACCGCGTTATAGGAGGGTTGACTATATATATATATATATATATATATATATATATATATATATATATATATATAAGATGGCGAAATATGACATACAGCGCGTGAACCATTCACCTTTGGTGAATGAATCATCTCGAAAAATTGACTTTTGAATGGTCACTCAGATCATGTTATTTGACGCGGACTATTTGGAGGACTTTTTGTGGGGTGCGTCAAGTCAGTTGTCTATGCTGATATTGATAACTTGTAAGCCACCATTGGACGAAATAATACCTTAGGCCCGCTATGCTGAAAAACTGGTGAAAAATTTTACCGACAGCATGACGTGAAATTACTTTTTGGACACTAAATGCCACGAAATTCGCAAGCTTTTAAACACAAAAAATTGACTTAATAATACGAGTAATAAAAGTCGTGACTTTTTCTTTTACCAAATTTTATTTTCGACCTTTCATATATATATTTCGGTTACTACTTGTAGCCTTGTTCAGTGGTATGTTCACGACTGTCGTGAAATATATTTGAAAGAGGTCGAAAATAAAATTTGATTAAACAAAAAATCACGACATTTATTATTAATAAGCCAATTTAACAAAAAGCTCGAACAGACAACCAATACAAAAAATTGCTCATTTCAATAATTTTTGTGTTTTGTTTGTTTGAAAAGTTCTATTCCTCTAAAAAACTTAACTTATATATATATATATATATATATATGTATATATATATGTATATATATATATAAATATATATATAAATATATATATATATATATATATAGTATATATATATATATTTATATATATATTTATATATATATATATATATATATATATCTTTCTAATAAGAAAATTACGTCTTAGGCCTGAAAAGGCAGTTTAATCCCAAAAAGAACTGGTTTTACAGGTAGGTACATCAGCTAATATTCTGTGATAGAATACTAAGTCTCGCTCAAGGGCGGATACAAGGGGGTCATGACCTCCCCCCCCTGAGCCTAGGTAAACTAGTGATTTTGACGATTTTTTTGCAATATTGTCTTCTTTTATTGTGATTTTCGAGGCAGTGACCCCTCTGAGTCAAATGCTGGATCCACCCTTGGTCTCGCTAATGACGACATTCTATAATCAGTCATTGTAGATCTATACATATTCTTAACGTATTTTAAGAGAGAAAACGATCTCTTCGTTTCGCAGTTAGCAGTCGGAATCGTTAATAATAATCTAAAGGCTACGAAAACATTTGGAAAAATTTGTTGCATATCCAAATTTACAATCCAATCTAATACCTTTAATGGATCGAGAATATTTCTATTAATTTTAGAGGACTCTGACCGGGTGAATTTATTTTCCGGTTGATCTTTCAGTAAATGAATGAACTGCCTAAATTCATCCAATAAATTTCCATCTAAATCCCCATCGTAAATTTTAACTAGCTCATTCGTTTTAATCCGTAGTTCGTCTTCTTCTATCGATAATAACCGTTGTAAAAAACCAAAAATACTAATTATATAAGCGTAGGCCTCGCTCTTTTTCTTCAATTCAACCACCAATTTATCTATTATTAAATAAAAAGACTCTACTCTAAATTTATCAGACCCAGATAAAGTACTATGTTGCGTACTTCCATCTGTTAATTTTTTAATAATTTTTCTTTTCGTTGAGTCTGAATAATCAAATTTGTCAATACTACCAAGATTTGAAAAGCAATCCGATTTTTGATCAACTAATTAGTGTGATAATTTCCTGAAAGCAGAAAGTGGCATAAGAATGGTACTAGCAAAGACAGTTTTGGGTTGTGGAATTGGTTCGATATTTTCCTGGGGATACTGAATCGAAAATATCCCTATATTTTTTAAAGTTATACTTATTATGACACTAGCAAAACAAGGGCTTGAAAAACAAGTGAATAGACGTCGGCTGTACCCCGGTGCTGCAACAGCCTGGACGAAGTCTAATTAGTTAATTGAGTTGGGTCGATTAGCTTATATCCAAAGCATGCTCAATGACCCAAACAATTGAATCAACTTGGGTCGATTCGGTTACTTGGGTTTATAGATTAAAAGTTGTAAAAAATTGCTCTAGCTGGGTCGCTTGAAGTTACTTGAGTTATTCCAAAGGCGTGCGGGGCCCCTGGAGTAAGTGGGGCCCGGGGCTGTAGCCCCCTTAACCTCCCCCTTAATCCGGCACTGATTCTATCAATCAATTTTAAATACATCGCATTCCGGCTGTTGCGTTTATCTGGCCATCAATTGTTAAAGAAGTTTTCTTAAAGGGAAGAAGCTGCATAAAATGCTGTTCCTGCAGGCAAAAATCGACAAAAGAATATTGCGGATGCAACTAAGTGTTTTCAAATGCTTTGATTCATGAATGCTTTTTTGGTGACGGAAACCCTAACCAAAATGACATGTTTGGCGCCAACATTTATAATATATAAATGGTACAACATGCTGAATCAAGACAAATCTTGGACTGGTGTTGCTCATCCTGTGAGTCAAATTCAAACGACTTCAGTAATATATCTGTGAGGCAGACAAGCCCTGCTTACGAACCACATGTGGTCGAATGAGTCAAGTTGGCTAAGTGAAGGCATTTCCAGGCGTTAATATAGCAGTGGCAGGCACGAAATTAAGAGCTAGCAAATCATTTTTAAACCAAATTGGACTTATCCGAAAGTTTTTCATCGTTTAAAAGGTTGATAAAAGTCGTCGCTCACTTTAAACATTGGGAAAAAACCGAACTTTGTTTTTAATGTCTGAAGAAGTGAAAGAGCTGAGTGACGCGCATGTATATTTCAAAAAAGCATCTTTTACCAGTGAGGACAAACTGGGAAAGCTTTACCTAAAATGAGCCCTTTAATCAGACTGCATCCATTTATTGATGACAATGAGCTGCTAAGGTTGGCAGTCAAGTGTGTACGACGACCACACCTCCAATCCACGAAGAAATTTTGCAAATTTAGTGATGCCCATTACCACCACTTGACCCTCCATCGAAGTCATCAATTAGTTCTCGCTACAATGCGCCACAAATATTGGATCATTAACGGTCTAAACGCAGTCAAAACATACATAGGGAAATACCGAGCTTGCTTCAGAGTAAATGCGAGACCAGGCCACCGATTAAGGAGCATGCTACTCAAAGAGCGAATTCGGCTTGAAAATCCATTCGATGAGGCAAGTCTCCATTATGCTGGGCTAAAAACCATTAAATGGTCTAGCGGCAAAAGGAAGAAAGCAAGATAGGCGTATATTGCGAGTTTGAAATGTTTGTCTACTAAAGTCATTCTTCTTAAACTTGCCAGTGATTGGTTAGCAAAAACGGGCATGACTGCCGCCAAGCTACACATGGCAAGTATTCTGCTACGCAGATTCATAGCAACAAAAGGCAAGTTTTCTTTCATAATGAATGAAAACGAACGAACTTCAAGCATCATGGATCCTTTTATCATCAGTCCAGCAACAGGCAGATACAATAAGGGCAGATATCCACTCAACAACGTTTTACTTCAAAAGGCATACTAGCATCCTAGGTTCGAATTTTCTCTTTGACTTCTCACCAGTACCACTATTAGCGACTACAATAGACGTACGAAGCCGGGAGTCGAGCTCGTCATGTTGACTTGGGGAAGGCTAAGTAGCTTTCAAAGCATAGTCAAATCTTGACGAAACTTATGTTGATTTCCATGGAAAGAGCTAAATTCATACATAAGAGTTTACATCGTAATGTGTATACTGCTGTGAAATTAGATAGAATTGAGGGGGAAAACACTTACATAATGAGAAACATGAATAATATAGAAATAGCATTTGCCAGAACTGATTGGCTAAAAGAAAACCCCTTCAACAAAGCAGCTAACTTTTACAATACACTACCGGACAAAATTAAAAACATAGCGAACCCAATTTCCTTTACAACGACACTAAAAAATATCTCCTTCAGGACCAACTTTCGAAGTAAGTTACAAGTACAATCAGCTCCATTAAACTCAAAACTAAACATGTAATCAACAGGAAATAATTCATAAACATATAGTCTGAACTAATAATCCAACTAAAAGGACACTAAAACTTACTGATTTGGTACTATCCCTTATACCGATTCTTATCGTCTGGTAAGTACTATGTACTGAAATTTTAAATACGGAGAATTACTAATTTTGATGAAGAGAGTGATTGAAGGAAACGGAGGTGGTTTTAGTCGATAGAAATCCGGCATGCCGAGAGGCAGGAGCTGATCGGTATCTTTTGAAGATTTCCACCTTCCAATGTTGAAAAAAAAACTATAATAACATAAGATGTATTTGATATGAAGTGTGCCTTGGATATGAAATGCGCTGTCAACGATGAAGGCAGGTGTAGCATTTCAAGAATTTTTATTTCGAAAAGCTTATTGTCACGCATTTGTTGAAATATAACTTGATAGTATCCCTACCGCAAAAGATTGTTCGGGTACTGTACGATCGCTGTTTTCGATTGACTTTACTGACTACATTTATTAAATCCACCAAATCCTTTAAATTTTCTAAGTCTCATAAACTTTCACAGTCTTCCATTTTAAAAACTCAATATTTCACTTTCAGCACGTCAGCTAAATGTTTGGACCCGAGAAACTCAAGCATAACGAATATGTTAACTTCGACGCATAGTATATAGATTGTGTTTATTTACCATGACTTCGACGTAAGTTCTAACGAAACGTTCCGAAGTTTGACGGAACTTTTGTCAAATTTAGTATAGCTGTCAGTGACAATGTCGGTATCATCCCATGTCGACTCCTGGCTTCTTACATCTATGGTAGTCCGCGCTATTGGGCTCTACACATGTAAAATTTCCAGCCAATCACGCCACCGGCCCTTACTTCCAATATGGTATCCTACACTTCAAGAATAACCACCACAGCCATCAGCGTTGTTAGAAACAACGGATCTTCGAGGTCAGAATGTTAAAAATAAGACCAATATCACCCAACACTCACTCACATATTCAGCTCATTGCTGCTTTTAATTCAAATTGTTTTATAAAGTCCAGTGCTTGTATCAAAATCGCTCGAAAAAAAATTTGTTTACCGGAAATGTTTAATTTTAGTATTAATCGGAAAAGCGTGTCCCAAAGGCTAAAAATTTTCTCATTTTTTGTAAAAATTGTTTAAACTTTTTTACAAAAAAGTTTTGACATTGTGACCTTTTACCGCTTACCTTGCAAGAACAGTAATAAACACAAAAACATTTAATGAAGAATTACTTGGTTTGTTTACAAATTCACGGGTACAGGGATTTATCTAACATCAATTAAAATTTATGAACATTCTCGTCAAAACCTCAAAATATAAGTTTTTCTGTGATTTTAGAAATACCCTCCCCACGCGGAACTAGCTAATAATTCAAAAAAGTGAAACCAATCTCTAAAAAAATTCAAAAAAAATGGGCAGTCTCCAGAAATTTACAAAAAAATAATAATGTTGTTGTATTTCTGTCAAATTTTCAAAGCATTGAATTATTTTCCAAATTTTAGAAATATCGATCGTAAACATTTTTTCCTTAACTTTGTTATTGAATATTTTCTGACCTCTGGCAATATAAAAAAAAGCGGCATCCGAAACTTATGAAATCACAAACGAACTATATAATGCTGCTTCATAAGAAGTTTACAGTAATTTTCGTTAGCCCTAAAAATCTAAGCAAATGTAATTTGCACTATTTTAACATTTTTTTTAAAGCACCATTTCCATAACATTGTTATTTCCTAGTTCGTTACATATATAACATTTTTGCATCACAAACATATTCAATATTTTGAAATTGACAAAAGAAATTACTTACTTACTTAATTGTTTCGTCAACTGCATTAATACAAAAATTTACTGCATTCGTTATATAGGGAATCAGAAAATATCATAAACTTTATTTGCGGTATCAAGTATTACACTTGCAATTCTATAAATACCGAAAAGACATGTTTTACATTGTCATAGGCCAAAAAGTATTCAATAACAGAGTTTGGTAAAATATGCGTAAATAAAATTTACGTTCGATATTCTTAAAATTTGGAATATAGTTGAACACTTAAATTTGGCAGAAATGCCTTAACTACAATACAAGAGCATTACAATTTTGGAGACTTTCTTTATATTTTCATGGGGATGTTCATAACTTCTAATTGATATCAAATAAATCTATTTACCTCTGCATTTTTTGCTTAATGTGCATTTCAAAATTTGTATAAATTAGCTTGTAGAATATAAATAAAGCAAAGTTATCAATTAACTTTTACGAAGTGATTACTTTTACAGCATCATAATTTTTTCGATGCAAACTTTCGTTGCTACCCAACTGAAGTTCAGTTGTTCTGTCTTTAATGCAAAAATTATTAAGTCAAACGAAATCTGGAACGAAAACGTAAAGAACAAAACAATTTTTACTTTAAGGTTAAGCAAAGTATGTTTGATACTGTATTTAAACAGCAATGAATTACCTTCATTATCTTGCATTGAGCGACTCCAGTAACAGTTAACGGAACACCTTGTGCTGTTTCCACGCCTTCACACATTGGGTTTAAGGTCATCACCTCCAATGACAATCGCTGTACGTCGGTGACTAACCACCAGGCCCAAGCCCAGCCACCGACTATTGTCCTTTTCTTTGTCGATCCGCAGCAGCCGCCTGTTTAGAATAAAAATATTAAAAGTTTAAAACAGGTGGAATATAATTTTAACGAAATGGGCCAAACATTCGGAAATGTGGAGAATGTTGGCCTAGTTACTTAAGGGGGGGGAAGGTTTGACAACTGTTTTTTCTTCCATTTTTGTTTATTTTTTTTCTGAAAGTACAACATCTGAAGAATATTGTATTAAATTTGTAGGTCATTTGGAGTAAAACCAACGAAGTTACAGTAGGTTGAATAACCGTACCTCTTAGGTTTGCGCGTTTATTAGCTACCTGCGCTGAGCGGCGGCGAGCGGCCACTGTTTCGGCCTCTATTGTATTACTTTTATCGACAGGAGCAAAAAGATGCCTTAGATAACGTGGATGATAGCGATGTACTGTATGGACCCGTCATCGATGATGACATGTACTTATTTTAAAAGAAACTCCAGTTTTTCTCAAGATGTTTTCATTTTTTCAGTGTACAAAACTCTAAATCGATTTTCCCAAACATGTAATTTTTAAAGTCGGTGACCAGCCTACAGAAAAAACTACTGCACCGATCGTTTTGAAATTTTGTACACATATTTTGCATATATATAGCTCTCTATCTACGCTGATTTTTTTTTTTTAAAATCAATTCCTAACAATTTTACAATAACAAATAGGTCGATTTTTTTCGTCAAAAATCGTTATTTTGGCTTCAAAATGGTGCCAAAAATTAAAAAATTGAATAATTAAAAAAACTCGACGAGACTGGAGAGATAAAGTAATAACTGAAGAAAGCATTTTGACTTTTTGGTTTCAAATGATCCAGTGATGCTGTAGGCTGGTCACCGCACAAAAACTTTTTTCTATGCGCCTGCGGAGATCTACAATAAATCCGTTATTTCTCTCTATTTTTGAACAAAATTTTTCCTAAATATTCTTCACATGTTGTTTTTTCATATAATAATAAGTAAAATAAACCTACAGTAATAATTTTTTCTAAAAAAAATCCTGAAAAAAGGTATTTTTTAGACGAGACAAACCTTACCTTAAATGGCCAATTCACTTTAAATAATTAAATTTTTTTTTGAATTATGTATTTTTTTCCTTCAATAACTTTCTATCGAAAATATTACAGTTCATATATCTGGTGATTGTGGGGGGAATGAAACTGATTAGTTACATTGTAAAGTATATATAGCTTAACGATTTCGGCGATATGCTAGGCATCCGTAAAGAAAACTCGATTTCAAATTCAATTTTGCTGCATTTTGCTTCAAATTCCTTCCCAGGACATCAAGGTAACGATATTTCATCAAAGTGCGTTTAATAAATACCATTTGGGCACTCCCACATCCTTACACAATCACATGCAACGCAATTGGTCCCAAAGTTATTGTTAAAAGTTCTATTACTTTCTACGCGATTTCTGTTTTTTTTATGCCAAATATTCAAAATTTGCTGTTATCCGAGGAAATCAGTCTTTTCCTGAGGTTTGGCACAAGATGCAGAAAGAAGAAGAAATTTTGAAAATATATCTTATAATCCTTGAAATAAGAACATTTTCCCAGAAAAAGCGCAAATATCACACATAAAATGTCTGCGTTTACAACTTAAAACTTCGAATATTTTGCAAAATAGAAGCAAATCAACTTGAATTTATAACTTGTGGAATAGGTACTCTCTTTCTCTTAAAACCACGTCCAACCTTTTTAATATCTCGCCGTTTCATCTATGAATATTTTACGTCACGTCTTTTTGAAAGCGTCTTTTAGTCTTATTTAGCTTGGAATAACGCGCTGTCTTGTTCTTTTTTTCGAGAAAATCTTACAAATGACCATTAACGTAAGGCCCGGATCATTTTCTTGTTGGAAATGAAACTTAGTATCTAAGGCAATTTTTGTCATTTTTCCATTGTAACTAAAAAACAACCAAATTCGAACAATAAACTTATGTGCTTCTTACTGCAATCACTCAATATACAGCATCTGACATTCATAGTCGTACAACACGAATGAAATGAAAAACAATGCATTTTTTTGGAAAGAAGAAGAAGAAATACAAACAATTTAATAACCTTATTTTGTTCCAAATATTCTTTATAAAAATATTGAATTCAATGTGTCCACTTTCTTCGAAATAAATGATATCAAATATGACAAAAATATGGACGGTCATATTAGTACAATGGAAAATACTGCTAGAGCGTAGATCCTCTTTTAATCTACTCAGCATGGGCCCTACTGAATAATTAGTATATTATTGAGTTCTGTTGTGCCATTCCGTTCGTAGGATGTTCTTTAAATGATGAAGGTTTCATGTGTTCCTATATTTTTTACAGGAGCAAAAGTGCTCTTACGATGATGAAGGTTTTGTTTCAAGCAATGTAGGGCAGTTCTACAACAACTATTTTCGTATATCACGTGATTTATCCCTTGAATCATTACCCTGGTCAAACAGTCATGACTCAACTTTATTTTGTTTGCTCTGTTATATCCATATTTGTATAAATTTCCTTGAATTAACGATGCCATCAACAATTTTTAAATTTCCCAAATATCCTGCTGCAGGCCGACGCTTTACCGGATCCACCTCTGTGCCTCACTATGATAACAATATTTGCATTTATAGACTCGTGTTAACCATACGCCATAGTTTCTGCCTACCATTTAATCCAGAGAGGAAGAATTGGATTCAAGATCACATTACGCCATAGCAGTAGTGACTTTTGGTTATATATTTTTTAGCATAATCTCCAAGTACACCTACTTCGTAAAAAAATGTCTTTGTTTCATTTCTCAAGATTGTAAGTCAACGATCTCGGTTTGAAAATTTGATATATGGAAAAATATGGTAATAAATGTGCATAGCTTCAGATTCTCCAGCTCTGAATAATTAGGCTCAGGTTATACAAACCACTAAGTAAGTAAGCAGAAGAAAATCGAAAATTAAGATCGAGATCGGTTCATTGTAGACAATTCAAAGTAGACCATAATAACTCAAAACACAACTTCACGGCGGTAAATATTTATATCAGGTAAAATAGAAGGCGATATATACCCAAGCTTCGTTCAAGCGGAGTCCGCCCGTAACAGTGCTTGCGACAGTGCTAAAAGTTGCTGCATCAAAATTGCACAAAGAAAGTGGCTACTGCGTATTTGCATTGAACGTTGAAGTGTTCACGCGCCCCTCTATAATTTACTCACATCACATTACCAAGAGCCTGGTGAAAAATTCCAGAAGAAAGGTGCACGATCATGCATCCAGAAGCTATGGAAGTGGAACCTATCCCACACTATTGTAATGCGCCAAACAAATGAGTAGCGACGCAAGCACCTTAAGACTTTTACTTTCATACTAGCTTGAGATTCTCTCATACGTTAACGGTATCATAGCAGTAGTTTCTCGGTACGAACAAGCTTTGCATGGGAAAGTGTTTCGCAATTAGTTCAAGTTAAGTAACCAGTCGAAAGTTTTGTGAATATGGTGCTGCCGTTTTTTGGGACGGCGTCCAAATTTATACCGGCTTTTGCGGGATCCTTAGCCAAATCGAGTGCCGCGTCGACTGTTTCCGTTATCAGTAAAGGAGTAGGTGCAATTGGAGTGACGAAACTCGGCATTGCCATATCAGCTGCAATAAAAATCGCCACATCCATTGTGGGTATTGGAAAAGTTACAGTGATTCCTGTCCTAATAGTAGCGTTGGCTTACTATAACTATGACCTTTTCGACCCCGAAAATCGCCCTTACAATATCAAAAATATTGACAAGGAGTATGATTTTATCATTGTTGGTGGAGGGTCCGCTGGGTCTGTCCTAGCGTCCCGACTCACGGAAATAAAAAAATGGAGAGTTTTACTATTGGAGGCAGGTGGTTACGAAAATGAGATTTCGGATGTTCCCTTGTTGTCTCTTTATCTACATAAAAGCAAACTTGACTGGAAGTATAGGTAAATAGCATACCGCTAAGAAATACACTAAATTTTGTTATTTTTGGCGATATATTGATGCCTTTAAGCATTGGAGAGCATCTTCTGAGAAAATTCATCTTAAGTATGTCAAATTTAAAGGAATACGATAGTACAATATGCTCGAAATTCGAACTTTATATGAGATTTTTTTAAAGCCACTGGATATAGTCATGGATCTATTTGAGCACAAATAAGATATAAATTTTACAAAGCATTTAAAAAATCCTTAATTTCTAAATGGCTTTCCGCTTAAGAATTACTCTAACAATCTGAACCGGCGAAAATTCGAATATTGATGCCAATTAACACACGAGATTAAAAAATTGTTTTGTTGTGGGATTGAAGCCATTGTTGTGATTAAAAACAATTATGTAAGCAAAACTGTTCTGTGCGAACTCACGACAGAATTTGAAAATATTGAAGATATTAGCTTTCGAAATCCTGTTTTACTGAATTCATGAACAGAACTTGCCTTGATATGAGAATATCATTAAATCTACATGCTTATTGTGGTCATTTCGACTTTGATTTTCACACGATCAACTAAATTTGGTTATATTAGTAAACATTTTTCAATATTTTAACATCAACCCTACATGTGATCTGAATCATGCGAATAGATTTTGTTTTACCACTTTTTCAGGACACAGCCACAAAACACAGCGTGTCAAGCAATGAAAGATAAAAGATGTTGCTGGACGCGTGGGAAAGTTCTTGGCGGAAGTTCTGTATTAAACACAATGCTTTATATACGCGGTAACCGTCGGGACTTTGATCAGTGGGAATCATTTGGAAATCCAGGATGGGGTTACGACAGCATTCTGCCATACTTTATCAAATCAGAGGATCAGAGGAATCCTTACTTGGCAAAAAATACACAGTATCATGGAACAGGTATCGATTTTGTGAATTACTAGTTGAAAAAAGGATTGATGACATTCGCAAATTCAGGCGGGTTGTGGACAGTGCAAGACGCTCCGTATAATACTCCGTTGGGTCCGGCTTTTCTCCAGGCTGGTGAGGAAATGGGCTACGATATAGTGGATGTTAATGGAGCTCAACAGACTGGGTTTGCATTTTATCAATTCAATATGCGACGAGGAGCGAGGTGTAGCACAGCCAAAGCATTTCTACGTCCAGCCCGTCTACGTAAGAACCTTCATATTGCACTCTTAGCTCATACTACATCAATAATCGTGGACGAAGCAAGCAAACGGGCACTAGGGGTGGAGTTTATTCGTGACAACACACGTCATCGCGTATACGCTAAACGAGAAGTTTTAATAGCGGCAGGCGCAATAGGTAGTCCTCATTTACTGATGCTGTCAGGAATTGGGCCAGAAGAGGAACTGAAACGGGTTCACATCCCGGTGATTCAAAATTTACCAGGAGTTGGAAAAAATTTACAAGATCATATTGCGGTTGGCGGTCTTGTCTTTCAAATCGACATGCCAATAAGCATCGTCATGAAACGCATGGTGAACATTAATACTGCCTTGAGATATGCCATTACTGAAGATGGACCACTGACCAGCAGCATCGGCTTAGAAGCTGTGGCTTTTATTAATACAAAGTATGCGAATTCGTCGGACGATTGGCCTGACATAAGTTTTATGCTAACAAGTGCTTCAACTAACTCAGATGGCGGATCACAAGTGAAAGTGGCGCATGGTTTGGCGGATGAATTCTACGACGAGGTATTTTCAGAGATAAATAATAAGGATGTTTTTGGAATATTCCCAATGATACTTAGACCGAAAAGTCGGGGTGAAATAAGACTCTTCTCAAAAAATCCTCTGCGTTATCCATTGCTTTATCACAATTATTTGACACATCCTGATGACGTTAACGTTTTCCGAGAGGGAGTCAAAGCTGCTTTAGCTGTAGCTGAGACACAAGCCATGAAAAAATTCGGTGCAAGGTTTTGGAGTAAACCTTTGCCAAACTGTAAACATCTGCCTTGGTTGACAGATGAGTACTGGGAATGTGTAATTAGACAGTATACAATGACTATTTATCATATGTCTGGAACAGCAAAAATGGGACCGAGGTCCGATCCCATGGCTGTTGTAGATTCAAATCTTCGTGTGCATGGCATACAAGGACTTCGAGTCATCGACGCTAGCATTATGCCAACAATAACGAACGGAAATATACATGCACCGGTAATAATGATTGCTGAAAAGGGTGCCGACATGATTAAAAACCTTTGGTTGCAGAACGAAAGATTGACATCACGAAATCTAACTTTAAGAGGATAATTGTTTTGATAAAGTCATCGGCGATTAGGTTACTTAGATAAGATGTAAATTGACTGAATGCGAAATAAATGTAGCAATTTCAATAGTGTGACCTATTCTTCTTTCATGGTTTTTCTTGACTTTTTTCATTTTATCATCACGAATCCTCAAACTAGTTTTTAATAGCTTCCACCAACGATCTGATTTCAGATTCCAAATACACCAGAATAGTCGAAAGCGAAGGTACTGCTTATGCCAACGAATAGCAACTATGAAACCTTATACCTTATACAATATATTGTAATCAGCTGGGGTGTACAACGCGCGTTTTTTAGTAGCAAGCATCACAGCAAATATTTACGTCAGCCCATGATGCTTCGCTTTCGAATTAGGCACCCAAATATATACCTCATCAAGTAGCAATAGCTAATAAATTTATCATCATGTCATGTGGATGGAACCTAGTGACAACTTATCAAGTCGACACTCGGTCAATACGGGGTTTGATATATTTTCGTCCCTACTCTCGGCAATGTTGTACAAACTGTACCCCGCAAATATCCCACCCAAACCTAACCTCTACAAAAAGTTATCGCTATTCCCAGGCAACACATGCATCTTTCACATGCCGCTATTTGCACTTCATCATCATGAAGTTACAATGTATCATTGTCCATGTCATGAAGTACAAATTCATTGTATTTTAAATATTTTAATCACAAAATATTAACAATGTATCTAAATTTTGTTTATCGTGCCTACCGTCTGCTGAAACCTCGTGACGCGGCAAATAAGTTTAAAATTTTACTTTATTTGTTTGAACTAATTTTAACTTTTATTACATAAAAATTTGCTAGACCCCCTCCCTTCATATAACACTTAGAAACATTTTCGCATATCCCCCCCTTTTAAGTGTTACGTAATATATGGATGGCCCCATATGTGAAACAAACAGATCGTTTGTAAAAAAAATATTCTCCCTCAGGACTAAGGTGCGCATTACTCGATAATATGATGCAATCTTTCATCAAAGATATGATCATATAATGTTTAATAAAACATTGGAAGGCAGTATAAAACAGTACATTACACTACATCACATATCTATGACATAGCTGATCAGCATGGATGCGGAAAAAATTGTCGTTGATGGAATATTCACATAAACAGTGAATCAGAGGTTGCAGTGATGACTTCTGTGTAACAGAATTTACATATTAACATCTAAATTATCATTAAAATGTAGATGTTTCTTTTAAGTAAAAATAAACTCAAATTCACTTTATTATCGTCAAGATTATAAAAAGGATGATAAGATTACCTGAAAATCATGTACCCGCCCAAATTTACCTTTTTTACAATCAAGAGGCGCAAGTTGGGAGAACTAGTTTTGGGAACAATATGCAATTACACCGGAGCTTATTGGATAGAGATGTGATGCGAAGGAGGAATTAATAAAGTCTAACGTATATGACGTTTGCTGTACCCCTCAGCATTGTATGAGATTCATTTATCTCTTTTAAATTATGTGGGTTAAAAAATTTCCCACCATATGCCCAGCTTTTGAACCATAGTGGGATATATGTATTTTAAAACATTTCGAAAAGTTATTTTTTTATTTTGAATAAAACTTCATCTTTAATAATTGCGATGATTGTTTCTTCTTCATTTTTTACAAATTCTGTACAAATTGGGTGATTATATTTTTTAAAGTCGTGTGTTTTAGAACGTTAAGAAATTATAAATTTTTAAAACCACGAATGCATTATGTTAATTTTGTCTTGAAAGCGTGAAAATGACGAAAATAATGCCAAAATTTGAGACAAAACGACAAAAAGGATCAATCTTATATTATTTTATCGATTGACTCGTCTGGATTGAAACAAATATAACGATGCCAAATTTCAAGAGACGTACAATTCAATCTTGAATCGTATTACCAGTAAAAAGGGCAAGCTAAAAACGATTTCAATAAAGTAATTATCACATCAATAAAGTTTTCAACCATAATTTACAATGAAATGCTTTAGAGGTCAAAATAAATCACGATACATTATCGGTTAAGCTTTTAAACAGCTAGTTAAATTTACCATTCATTCCGACCAGTCAAGAAAAAAGAAGGTTTGAATAGTTTTCACTCGATGCGAATATTACTGTAGTCTAAGGCAAACTGCTCTAATGAATAGACACCCACTATTAGTGACTATATTTCAAAGTATGAAACTACTCTACTGAGGCTCGTAGGGAAGAGATGACTGAAATTAGATTGTTGAATTTGTAAACAATATTATATTCATGAATTAATTGTAGTAGATAAGATCAGGTTGAAGCGAAAGTTTCATCGTAAAGTTTGAGTGATGATATTCCGATATCTTCCGCTTATGATCATGAAACTAAAAATATCTTTCCCGACGTCCTAGTTCTTTTGAAAGCAACAGAATAAACAATTAAATCTCATGGGAAGTGTGGTTTCGGCGTGTCGGATGGCATCCTATTCAGGTGCTGTCATTTGCCATCCGTCACGAGACAGCACGACAACGGTTAGGCTTGTTGATGGGTTAAGCTCGTTATATTTCAACTATTTTAATATTTGTATCTGCGAATTATAACGACTGTCAAACTGGTTCGTATATATGCTACGTTGCTGAGTTTAGTTTGTCATGGTCGTGCTGTCTCGTGACGGATGGCAAATGACAGCAACCGAAGAGGATGCCATCCGACACGCCGAAACCACACTTTCCATTAAATTAACGATGAACCAGCATAGCCTGGAAGCTAAGAACTCCCATTAATGTGCAACAATAGTGTTATTAAGTTGCTAATCAAAAGCACAAACTAGAAAACAATGTTGTTGACTAGACTAGGAGGTTCTAACCCATCACACATAGTAGAAACTACCAAATAAAAACCTTGCTGGGATCATCCAAAGATAAGAAATCAAAGGAAGAAGTCAGCGGTATATACAAAATTTGTTGTCCACAATGCCCACAGGTTTACAAAGGCCAGACAAAGCGGTTAATAATAACAAGATTCAAGGAGCACCTGAAGGAAGCTGAAGCCGCAACCAAAAATAGGAAAAAAATCAGCAGCATCAAGTCATCGGTGGCAAGACATATACTAGAAGAAAAACATAGTATAAGTAATGAGAACATGGAGCTAGTCAAAGAAGTTAGAGCAGCATACAAATTGGACGCCTACGAGAGTCTCATCATATCAAGACAACCCCCGGATACTCGATTGAACACTGATTTAGGGAATAACCATTCACCCCTCATGACTGCAATTAGTTGTAAGATATAATTAAAAAGGTAATTAGAGTAGGGTTTTTCTTGCTTTGAATAAACTGAAAAATTAGAAGATCTAGTATAGAGTTAGGCATAGTTTTTGGTCACACTGATGAAGAAACAAGTGTTCTGTTTCGAAACATCGATGTCTGTGAAATTTAATTTAAAAATAAAAACAACGAATAAAAAGTTTAACGTTTATCATTTATTTATTCAGTTCGTTGAAACTTCCGACATATTTAAGAAGTCTTAGTTTTTTGTTTTGACACATCCAAGATAATGTCATCACGCATTATATCTTACGCGCAAAACGTTGTATTAGCGTCGTTAAAATGTCAATTCAAGCGTTTCAACATTTTTCAAGAATTTGTTAAATTTTCAATAAATTTGAAGAGGCTGTTTTTTTAATTTTATAGACAAAATAGCAAAATATAAGATGCGTTGTTCGGAAAAAAATTAAAGCCCATTTACAATTCTGACAATCAATGATTTAAAGAATCAGATACAGCAAAGACTCGTCGCTAATTAAAAATTATAAGTTTTTCTACAATACAAAAAGGGATCATACAAAAAAAATAAACCATTAATAGTTATACTGAATAAGAGATTGAAACGAATAACATAACAAAATTTCACTTACTCTAATGATGTGATTTTTATATTGATCAAATCATCAAGGAAATTGTTGTATCCGGTTTTTAATTTAATAAAAAAATGCAAAAAATTAGGGTTTTTTCATGAAAAATTAATTTTAAACCTGATTTACACAACACAATATTCAATTTTGAAAAAAAAATATTCTTAACAGTTTTTGCAAATAAAACAGTAAAAAAACTTCATGATTACAAAAAGATTCAAATTAAAAATAAAAAAACATTAAAAGCCACAATGTAAAAAGCGGTAACACGAATGATATTACCTGATATCTCCTATTCTAAAGACATTGTCGTTAAGCCAATCAAAATTTATTAATATTTACATAATTTGAGCAGATTTCGTTTTCACAGTACCGTACTTTTATTTCAATGAAGAAATGGATAAATCTTCAAAGAAAAATTCATTTAAAGTTGCATTTGTGGTAATAAACGCTTTGAATGGTAAAATGTTTTGTTGTCAATACTTTGCAAGATCATATGCTTTAGAATATGTAATAAAAAATTGTAGTTTCAGTAGTCTTTTTATTTAGTGTCCGTAAAATTTCAGTTACTTCCTGTCTCATCACTTGTACTTTTTATTTTTTACATGCAATTGAACCTATTATTGACTGCATATTCAATGTTTTTCCAGATCAACAGAAAATAAGAAATAATTATTAGTCTCATTGATTTAAAATCGTGAACAAATACAATTTCAGTGATTATGCCGCAGTCATGGAAATTTTGAACGTAACCATTCAAAATGGCTATCACACGACAAAATCTCTTCAGTCGGCGTATTAACAAAAACTGCATTCATTTTCGCTAGCGCCCTTTTGTCTTTCAAGCGTCGATATGAAAATAACAAATAACGTAGAAAAGGCTTTGTATTTCTATTGTTGGTAGTATTAGCTATGTAGATGTTACTGGGAAATTGTTGGTTTCGCGTCGCGTTTTGTTTATTTTTCATTTTAAAAATCAGTCACTCGCGATTTATTGTGCGAATTAGAACTTTTATTTTCAGCTTCATTATCAGCTAATACACCAGTACATGTTCGATTCAGTCATCATTTTTAACTTCCCAGTATATGGGAAACTTTTTTCTACGAGCATAACTCACGTAAACAAAGTCGTATTGACTTTGTTGAGGTGTCAATCGACGCGTCTTTGCAATTTTAAGAGCTGATTAGTTTCTGGTATACTTCGGTCGGGGGGGTTTGCTGTTTTGCCCGTTTGAAGGTCATTTCTGTCATGCGTTATATCTCGCGAACCAAACGTAAGATTTCCTTGAGCAAAGTGTCAATCGACGCGTATTGACGTTTATGTGATTCTATCAAAAATAAATTCATTTTTGCAGGCGCTCTTTTGTGCTTCAAGCATCGACATGAAAATAACAAATAACGTAGAAAAGGTCCCACTGATTGATTGATCAAATCAATCTACCCGCATCCACCAAAAGCCTTACGTAATCATTGCTGTTACTGCAATGAATACCTCTCATTATTATTACTTAAAGTAGTACTATTTTCAAAATTATTATTGTGTTTAATATTTTTAATGTTTATGTTGTGAAAAGAATTCTTGGAGCCGTTTTTTAATTTTAAAAATAAAGTGCAAAAACTTAGTTTTTTTCAAAAACAATAAACCTTTAACCTTATTTGCAAGTCGCTGTTATCAATGTTTATATAATTTATATACTCCAAACGGTTTTTCTAAAAAAAAAATTAAATAAAAAATAAAAAATCATTAACAGTCATCATGATCTTCAAGGTCATATTTGTCATGCGTTATATCTCGCGAACCAAACATACGATTTGCATCGTTTAGGTGTCAATTGACGCGTATTCACATTTTTGTGATTTTATCAAATTTTTAAAAAATTGTTGGAGCCTTTTTCTAATTTAAGAAAAATAAGTGCAAAAATTAGGTTTTTTCCAAAATAATAAATTTTTAACCTGATTTACGGAACACAGTGATCAATCTTTATAAAAAATTTATATTCCAAACAGTGTTTGTAAAAACATCAACAAACCTTTCTCTCATGATTACAAAAAACATTAAATAAAAAATCTTTAACAGTCATTATGATCTTCAAGGTCATTTCTGTCATTCAATATATCTCACGAACTAGATATAATATTTGCATCATTAAGGTGTGAATCGACGTGTAATAACATCTTTGTAATTTTTTTAATATTATAAAAACTCGTTTCAGCCTTTTTTTTGAAATTTAATAGAGAATAATGCAAAAAATTAAGGTTTTTTCATAAAAAATATTTTTTTTACATGATTTGCACAACACAGTAATAAATGTTTATAAAATTTTACATTCTTATCAGTTTTGAAAACAAACCGGCATGATTATGAAAAAAAACTAAATTAAAAATAAAAAATCATTCAAAGTTACCATGTATAGAGGGTTCATACGAATGATATTACTTTACATCTTTTATTCTAAATAAATTGTTGTAAATTCAATCAAAGTTTTAAAATATTTGCATAACTTGCGATTTTTAATAGTTTTTACAGTCTTCTAATTAAAAAAACTGCTTAAATTTTGAAAACCAACAAAATTTCAATCAAATTTGCATTTGTGGTAATCAACGCTTTGAATGGTAAAATGTTTTTAGTCAATACTTTGCAAGATCATATGCTTTAAAAAGCTTTCATCAAATAAAAAAATTGTAGTTTTTAATAGATTCATTCTTTAGTAATCGTAAGATTTCAATTACTTCCTCCATCATCATTTGTAAAACATTTTACTTTTGAACCTATTTTTGACTGCATATTCAAAATTTTCCAAAAGAATGTTTAAAGTAATTATTAATCTCATTGATGTAAAATCGTGAAAAAATATAAATTCAGTGATTATGCTGAAGTCATGGCAATTTTGAACGCAACTATTCAAAATGGTGATCACGCGAAAAAATCTCTTCAATGAGAGTAATAACAAAAACTGTATTCATTTTTGCTAGCGCTCTTTTGTGCTTCAAGCATCGATGTGAAAATAACACATAACGTAGAAAAGGTACCACTGATTGATTGATCAAATCAATCTACCCGCATCCACCAAAAGCCTTACGTAATCAATGGATACTCCCGTAGATATGATTAATATTAACTCATTCCTGTTACTGCTATGAATACCTCTCATTATTATTACTTAAAGTAGTATTATTTTCAAAATTATTATTGTGTTTAATATTTTTAATGTTTAATAGATATTACTGGGAAGTTGACCGTGTGGACCTCAAGGGTCCCACTTCGCGGTTTGTTTATACTGATTTCACAATGAATCGTACAACTACTTGCACCATGTTTTTAAAATCGTCAAACGTTAATTTCATCATGTTCGCATACAGTGACTTGTTTCTGTTTGGACATTTTAAACATCATCTGCATGGAAGCACAAATTTGTTTGGAGGGGAAGATTTTTGCTAGGGAAAAGAAGAATTCATATGATTCGTGTAGGTGCAAACGTATCTTTAGTTCGTGTTATACTTATAGCCAAGACGACCATCTGCTACGCACACTGGTAGCAATGACTCATCCACACAACAGTCGAAAACCTCAATTGCTACTGAATTTGAAAAAAGATGCAATCAAGGTTGAATCGTTGCTAAGTTCAACTGCTGCAACTACAACGCACACCGAAAAGCAATTCAGACATTTTCTAATGGGTTTCGTTATTTCACATATTTCCACTTGCGGCTGTTTCGTGAGGTGCGCAAGTTACGCAACCAGTAAACAAATATTAACGCCGATACTTTTACCTGGAAAAGAAAGTACATACCTGATTTAGTTTGGCAATGGAAAGCGCGGCTGAGATGTGTCGGGAATGTAAAATGTAAAGCCCGTGTTTTATTTTCTGCTATTGAACTTCAGTTACACGAACCAAATTCGTTGTGATCCCTCCTCTGGTTAGCAATCCGACATGCTCCCTCTACTGCCACTGGAAATGTGGAGAGGAAATCCGTCTGTTTCCTACACTTATCGTTCAGACAGCAGTGCCGCCGTTAATATATCGTAGACCCGACGACGAAGTTGAGCAGTCCGACGAAGAAAACTTTCGCTGATTTGTTTAGAAAATTTGCTAATAGGATTTACCGAAGTTTATAGTGCAAACTTTTCGTTT
This sequence comes from Oxycera nigricornis, assembly GCA_963942545.1. Taxonomy (NCBI): domain Eukaryota; kingdom Metazoa; phylum Arthropoda; class Insecta; order Diptera; family Stratiomyidae; genus Oxycera; species Oxycera nigricornis. Next base: position 78,449,785 of record OZ012662.1, read on the forward strand.
CGAAAACTCTTTCGAATGCAGTCGCGTGAATCATTCCTCTTTGGTAACATAATGAGATAATGGATATCAGTTTAGCTTTGTATGGTTTTATGATCTTCCGGAGAGCTACATAGAAGACCGATGGCATTAAAATAACGCACTATTACGGTAAGTGTTTTTACGTCGATTAAAATATGTGAAACTCATTAACACGAATATCCTCAAAGTGAATATTATATGACTAACTGTTAAACAATGTGGCGAGTTACGCATGAGCGCTCAAGTGAAAGACAGTGCTACACTCTAGACTACATGATGTACTATTGAAGAACAGTGAGTTGTTTTTATTGTTTGAACGGAAAGAAAGTCGTCGATCGCACATAATGCATGAAAAATATGTTCACTGCACTAAACGACTTTAAAATTTACTAAATATAAAATTTCGGTTCGCTTCAGTATCGTGTAAAGTATCTATGTTTCCAGTGATCTTTGAAATTCACTGATATATTACCAGATGATATACGCAAACTCATCGAATTTTGACGTTAATTTGATTACAACAACAGTAAATGCTCTACGGTTGAAATTTTTAATTTCATAGGTATATCAGAAACGTCTGACAGGCTATGTGTATGCAAATTTGCTTAACACAGAGGTCCACCGTACACAACAGACGGCCATCTGTGATACACAATTTTGTCGATGAGAATGCATGCTTTATTTTTTTATCACTTCAACTTTCCAGCCGCCCGTGTACAGTGTTTTACTGAAATTTATCATAACTGACAAAATTTATGATCGCCTCGTACGTTGTGTGCGGTAGGCCGAATATAGGTCCAGCACACACGACTGGCAATCATACCGCCTCACACGGTCGAAAATTTGTCGAGCTAACTTCGCATACGACCGACAATCTGTGCGGTAAAAATCACAAAATTAAAAACAAAAACTCTCAAAACTTTCGAATCAAAGATGAAAAACTCAAATTCTCGACTTGAAGCAAAATATTAAACTCTCTATTAGTGACGATCGAACTTCATAGCTTGATTGCTGACGTCGGGTCTGATAAACCCGTAAAAAAATCTTTTTGAAAAATCACTTAGACCAGAATATCCTTTTGCAATTGTTTTAAACGTTGTAATACATAAATAACTCTAGTTTTTCTGCCTGAGGTCAATGGACAATATTTCTACACCAAATTAATAGCTTTATGAAAACTGAAGATTTTGACACTAAGTATAAGTTCATAGTAACAAATGTAACAACAATAATCATATTAACAGTCCCATCATAGTTTAAGTTAGAATTTTTTCAGGCAACGTTAAAGTGTAAAAATCTGCGAAATGTTCATATTTGATGTTAATTTACACATTCCGTGCATATACATATATTCGTTGCATCTCAAACAGATAGCGTCTTTATAGGACACACATTTTTATTTGCTTTTTATCCCGTCTGGAAAATTATAAAGCACAACTTTGGCGCTTTGTACGATCTGAAATATCCTATTGTTTCGATTTATCAATCAATCATTCAACTTGTCACAAATAAACGTTTATAGAGGCTATGTCAAGGATGGTATGGAAATTTGCCACACGCCACTTCCTTGTGTGAGTGCTTTTATTGCAGAGTCCCTACCAATTTTTGTTTTGTTGTGAAAACCCAACGATTCCGAGTTTATTGATTTCATTTTGATTGGTGTATCTAACATATAAGAAGAACCCATTTTCTGATTTTGTGTAAGAATCAGCTAAATTATGCGACGGGTAAAACCATACTGAACCAAACCAGGAATTTCTGTTTTACTGGGTCACAATCCTGCTGGTACTCCACTTCTATACTCTCTCAATGCTCATAACTAGGTCAGGCCCCACTTTTTCAGTTCCTGAACGAGCACAAACCTAAAAATTTTCATTTTCAAAAGCAAATCTCTTACTATTTGTGAAACATAACTGGTGACTGTGGGTCACACAGACCTTAGTTCAACATTGGCAGTTAATTGCAAAAGCACAACACACTCAAAGGGCGCCATATTCAAGGTAACAGCTGTAGGTGTACTGACTGAAAAATATATGAAGTGCGGATTTGGGCATAAGAGTATGGAAGTTTATCAAACTTCTTGCTGGTTCTGAAAAACTCGCGGTCTCTTATTAAGGGTAAAAGAAAGTATACATAAGTTTTACTAAATGCTAATTTAACAACAATTTCGTACCTGAAATGGTTGATATTCCTTATATAAAACATTTGAAATTTGAAGGAATGTGATGAAACATAACTTTGCCATAAATTTTACATTTAGTAACCAAATTTTTCATACATTTCAAATGGTATTTCTTTACGTGAGATAACATTGAAGTAGTTAATATATCTTTGAAATGCGAGCTTTTATTGCTATTGCGCTCAACGTTTTATTTTTAAGTTTATGCCTCTTCCTGGTGTTAATATGTGTAATAACGCTGAAAATAGTTTCACAGTCAGCTGCAAAATGCGATATTAAAAAATGCTTGGCCAAATAGAAAATATTAGGAACAGGCAGCTCAGATTCAGTGCATGTCTTTTGACCGATAGAAAGGTGGGTAGGTAGATTGTAGCGGCAGCCTTATTTTAAAAAGATGTCTCACTTAGGTAGTTTTTTTTTTCAAAAATCTTCCAAGCAAGAAAATCCTGGACTCTGTTCAAAATAGCAAAGCAATTAAAAATCTGCACATCTGACCAACTTATTTATCGCTCATGTTCAGGTACACGTTTGACTATGGGATGTATTGGGAATGGGAATGAGTTAATGTTAATCGTATCATTTTAGGGAGCAATGGACATTTACGTTAGATTTCTCGATCGCCTTGTCGGGTTGAATCTTTACGCGGAGCATTTGGAGGGGGAGATATTACAAGGCCATTTTAACGTAAGTGACTGTTCCATGTCGACGCTGGAAAGACATAAGCGAAAAATTTGATGGAATTGAGATTGAAGGATTATTGAATGTAATTTTTGTTTCTATCACGACTGAACAAGATTTCGTCGCGTGATGACAATTTGTGTTAGTTGCGTCCATTACTGACAATGTTTTTGCACTATTTCCTCATTTTACTTTAGAAAACCTTATAATCATTTCTGATTTTGCAGTTAATCTCTAAACAACATATTATATGCAGTCAAAACTCAACGTCTGTTTTAAATGTTAAAATAAAAAATGGCTATACTAAAATTATTGAAAATCTTTACAAATATTAATAAGCTTTGACAGCCACCACAAAAAATGAATAGAATAAGAGAAATTAGGTAATTAGATATTCGTATCAACCCTATATTTATAATGACTATACATGGGTTAATTTTTAGTAGTTTTTTTAATCATAAAAAAACTTCGAAAATTGATGGATGAGAATTGCTCTGGGCATCTGATTTTAATAAGCATTGATTGCTTAATGTGCAAATCAGATGGAAAAAACTTTTATATTTAAAAAAACCGAAATCAATTTCGAAGAATCTTACATACAATTGCGACTCGATTGACAGTTTAACAACGCAAATCCAACATTTGGTTCGCGAGATATGGTGCACGACACAAATGACCGTGGGCGTGTCAAAACAAAAACAAGCCGCGAGGTGCGACCCTTGAGGTCCACACGGTCAACTTCCCAGTAATATCTACATAAACATCAACAACATTAAACACAATAATAATTTTGAAAATAATACTACTTTGAGTAATAACAATGCGAGGTATTCAGTAACAGGAATGAGTTAATATCAATCAAATCGTCTACGGGAGGGTCCATTGATTACGTAAGGTTTTTGGTCGATGAGGACAGATTGAATATTCACGCGGATCAATCGGTGGAGGCCTTTTTGGTCTTGAAAATTTTGTATATGCAGTCAAAAATAGGTTCAATTGCATGTAAAAAGTGAAATGTAATACAAATGATGATGGTTATTGAAATCTAACGATTACTAAAGAATGAATCTACTAAAAGCTACAATTTTTTATTCGATGAAAGCTTTTTAAAGCATATGATCTGGCAAAGTATTGACTACAAAACATTTTACCATTCAAAGCGTTGATACCGCAAATGCAAATTTGATTGAAATTTGGTTGGTTTTCAAAATTTAAGCAGTTTTTTTAATTAAAAGACTATAAAAACTATTAAAAATCTGCTCAAATTATGCGAATATTATAACACTTTGAATGAATTTACAACAATTTTGTTAGAATAAAAGATATAAACTAATATCATTCGTATGAACTCTCTTTACATGAATGATTTTTAATTTTTAATTTAATTTTTTTCATAATCCTGGAAAAAATTTTTGCTGCTTTCTCTTCAAAAATTGATAAGAATGTATAAATTTTATAAACTGGTATCACTGTGCAGTGCAAATCACGTTAAAAAAATATTTTTTTATGAAAAAACCCCAAAAATTTCGCATTTTCTTCTATTAAACTAAAAAAATGGCTGAGACGAATTTTTATAATGTTAAAAACTTCACAAAGATGTTAATATACGTCATCTGACACCATATTGATGCAAATATTATATCTGGTTCGTGAGATATAGTGCATGATAAAAATGACCTTGAAAATAATGATGACTTTTAATAATTTTTAATTTTTAATTAAATTTTTTACGTAATCATGAGAAAAAGTTTTGATGTTTTTTTTTTACAACCATTGTTTGGAGTATATCCATTTTATAAACATTGATTACTTGGACTTGAAAATAAGGTTAAAAATTTATTGTTTTTAAAAAAAAAACAATGTTTTGCACTTTTTAAAAAAAAATTAAAAAAACGGCTCCAAGAAATTTTTTAAAAACTTGGTAGAATTGCATAAATGCCAATGCGCGTCGATTGACACCTCAATCATGAAAATGTTACGTTGGGTTCGCGAGATATAACGCATGACAGAAATGACATTCAAACGGGCAAAACAGCAAACCCCCCCGACCGAAGTATACCAAAAACTAATCAGCTCTTAAGATTGCAAAGACGCTTCGATTGACACCTCAACGAGGTCAATACGACTTTAAAACGTCTCTCAGATTAGATTTTATATTTTTCACATGCAATCTGATATCGAATTTTCACAATATATTACATGCTGTTTTAACATCGACCGCATAAGGGTTTTCTAAAGTAAAATGATGAAATCGTACAAATACAATGTCTATGCAGTACATGTGGAAACTTCAGACGTAACTAACACAAATCACGCGACAAAATCTAGTACAGTCGGCGTAAGAACAAAAACCACATTCAATAGCACTAAAACTACAATATCGCCAAAAAATTGAGTGTCTTTATGAAAATCGCCAACTACGTAAAGAAAACTTTATTACTCCACCTTTCCTCTGATCCCTCTGCGTACGGATTCAATCAGACCTCCTTCCACCAAAGGTCGTAAATTATCAATGGACGCTCCCTCAGCTTCACTTACTGTAATGAATTTTCATCATTACTTTTACTTAAAGTACGATTGATTTTATTATTATAAGGTTTAATATTTTCGAAATTTATGTAGATTTACTTTGAAGTTTTTCGTGTGGACTTCAATGATCGCACCCCGCAATTCGTTTTAAAATAGATGTACCGTATAAAGTTTTATTGTTAAATTAAAAGTTTGCATGATTAAAGATTTACAATACGTTCAGTTCATTTGCCGCTGTAAAACTATGAAGTCAATTCGGTAACTGAACTACTATAGTTATAGTTTTTACAACTTTTATTTTAATAAGTTGAAAACTATTGACTCAATTTTATGGTAAGAATTTTTTTTAAAAACAATATTAAGCGTAGTTTATCCTTTGTGTGTATTACACCAAAAACTAATGGCTTACTATAAGAGCACCTTCTAAAACGAAGATCACTACCTATAAACCTGTTGCAAAAAATCATTTCCACGATAAGGGATGAAGTTTGGCGGAAAATCATATGTAATACGCGCCTTATATAAGAAAGGAGACAAAAATTTGGCTGTGACAATCAAAGAGGCATTTCATTGTTGTATACATCTTCAGTTTTAACGAGCATAACATGGATAAAATAATTGGCGAGTAAAATAGTTGATTTAGATTCCACCGGCCGACAACAACCCAGATATCCACAGCAAAGCAGTTACTAGAAAAATGAATATGTACAAGTTTGACCTGCAACAGGTCTTCATAGACATCCAGCAAGTATACGACAATAAAGATCGGAACATATACAAAATAATGCTTGATTTAGACATGCTTGCCAAATTATTCCTACTAGCAAAAATAACGATAGCTGATATACACAGGAGTTGCAGGTCAGAGTTTAAGGCGAGCTGACTCCAAACTTCAAAACCGAATGGAGTCTTAAATAAGGTGACGACCTTGCACCATGTTCTTCAACTTGACCCTTGAGTACGTCATTAAAGAATCCCGATAGACAAAGCGGGAATGTTACTATTCGAAGAAAGCAACGTGCGCAGATGGTACCAAAACCATGGCACGATCAATTCCTCAGTCGCTAAAGCAGTTCTCATTGATCTTCGAACAGCAACTAAGGAAATCTGGCTGAAAATCAACGAAAAGAAAACTAAATGCATGCACAAAAAATTAAAAGACGCCAATCAGACGGAATATAAAGATGAACAACTTTAGCCGAGACTAATAATACTGACACACTATAGCTCATTATGAGCTCAATCTGGTTCATAGTGAGCTGGCGGTAATAGGGCAGAATCTATGTCATCAGAAGTTTGAAGAGGTAAAAATTTACTGCTGCAAGTGCCATCTATGCACAGAGAAAGAGAAGGTGCAATTTTACTTGTCACTTCAATATATGTCAGCGAATTTCGAACAATTTGAAGGTATTTACCGGATGGATGCTGTTAATAGTGATAATAATAAGTAGTTTTTCATCTTTCAAAAGTTTTAATGACAGTTCAATTATCAGTCACAATGAGCTACAAGTAATGTGTCATTAGGACATAGTTCATAATAAGCTGGCAGTCCATTATAAGCTCTAGTCTGTCGGTATTATAACACTGCGAATACTTTTCGCTTTCTTTTCCTAATTGTTGAGTGTATGGCGATGATTTCTCGTGACAACTCACTCGCCGGCAAGTAGTTGGAGTGGATGACTAAGCCACGTAGATAAATGTGTGCGTCGTTACTAGCTGAATCGGCTAATGAAAAGCATCGTATTATTGGTTTGCATTGATTTTGAAGAATTCAGATAGTTTTACTTATCTCGAAGTTTCATATGGCTTACAATTGTTGAATAAAGAAGAGAACCAAAATCACAGTGAAAAAAAACTGTATGTAGCGAGATTAAAGACCATTTTAAAGTGGAAGAAGAGTGCGCAACTGATGAAAATCTGTCATTGGAAGACTCAGGTAAGACCTCAACTTATTATTCAACCAATACTGAGTCGGTTAGCGTATACATCTATCAAAAAAGTGCTTAACCGTTAGGCAGTTCTAGTATAATTCAGTCACTGGAGCAGTTGTCCTCGATAAAAATAATTATATTCGGTCTACCGAAAAATCTTAGACGAATTCAATTTGCTATCAATATTGTCCATAGATCAAGACAACCTACGCGCTATGGCAAAGGTATAACAGACGCATAAAGAAGTTGTGCAATGTTCTTCACGGATGAAATATAAGTTGAAATTGGCCGCATTAATTAAAAAGAGTGTATCGTCATTTTATGAGTTTGAAGTTATTTTACGCTTTTTGCTACCACCTAGCTTGTCAGTGTCTTTAATTATTATAATGTTTCAAAAAATGAAAGTAAGATAGCGATTTGAAAACGATTTTAAACTGTTAATGGATATTACATTACGTGAGAAATTTATAGGTTTCCTTCGTAGGAAGTAGTAAAAGCGATTTTTTTTTGCATGGAAAATGGACTGTAATTGGTGGCCGCGACTTGATAAATTTCTAAAATAAAAAGTATATGGTTTTACGATGACGCCTACGCCATGCGGGTACTTTGAATATTATCACAGCGCTCTTAGCGCACATTTTGACTTTTGGTGTTTGCTCCCTTTCTTTTAAGCATGGCAGATTATTCAAATGGACTATTGCTGAAGTCCTGATAAAATAGCAAAACTAAAAACATGTTCAAAACACTCATCAAATTACAGATTGTATTCAAAGACAGTCACTTGTCAAGGAATGAACTATTCGATGAGTAATATTTTGGTTCTAGATACACGTATGTATGTCGACAATGAGCAAAGGCAGGTTCAAACTTTTAGTATATCTTCTAAGGTTCAGATGAACGTTGTGTCTATTTGACGAAAAAATCAGCTTGGCGTTTATTAATACGAGGGTGGGTCAATAAGTACTTAGAAAAAGGTAGAAAAATATTTTTTTGGTATTTTTTTAATCTTCAACATAATCTTTTTTTTAGATCAATACACTTTTTAGGCACCCCTAAAATTTTTTTAAGCTATCAGAAAAATATGACTTTGAAAGTCCTTCAAAACGGGCATCTGTTTCGGCGATGACCTCTTCGTTCGACGTGAACCGTTTTCCGCCAAGCCAAATCCGATGAATATGGCGGAAGTTGCAATAATTCGAATTTTAGTTCTAAAATGTTGGCCATCGAAACTGCGCAGGTGTGCACTCAGGCAATTGCGTGATGAACGATAAGCTTTTTTCAAATAAGGGCGATTTTTCCTGATTTTTCTCTCAGATGACTCATAATACTCTCTAGTTATTGTTTCTTTTTCCAAGTAATCCTTGTAGATGCTTCCGCATGCATCCCAAAAACCCGTTACCATTTTCTTGCCAGTTGATTTCACCGTTTTAGCCTTCTTCAGAGCACGTTCACTTTCAAAAACCCACTGCTTTGATTGGTCTTTTGTCTCTGGAGTGTATTAATGTATTCATGTTTTGTCCACAGTTATGTATCGCAAAAAAACTCCCCAGAATTACGACGAAAGCGTTAAACTGGCCTCTGAGTCGACTACACGATGGCATTATTCTCCACTGAGAGCAAACGCGGTACACATCTTGCTGAATTTTTTCAGACTCCATTTTTCGTGCAAAATTGAAAACACTGTATCCTACGCTAACTATTTTGCACACTTAAATTCGCCGATTACTTAAAACCAAATCGTGGGTTTTTTCAATGATTTCGAGAGTAGTCACTTCCACTGGACGTCCTGAATGATGTTCGTCTTTTGTTGATATATGGCCACGTTTAAATTCATTTATCTAGTGATAAATAGTTGCAAACACAGGGGTAGATTCACCATAAACTGTATCTAACTTAGCTCTGATTTCTTTCGGCATAAGGCCTTTTAAATAGAAATGTTTAATCACCGCTCGGAACTCAATTTTCTCCATTGGTATAAATAAAGAAAAGTTGTACACTTTGATCGACGATAAAAACCGAAAGTACTTGATCGATCTACCTTAACTTTGATAGCACTTTAGTTAGAAATGACACTTGCTGTGGAAAAAATATTTTGTGATGCTTTGCCGCCTCCCCCTCGTAGCTACGTCATTTATTGTTCTAATAAAGTAGGACGAAGAAAAGTTCAAAGAATAAAAAAACATATATGCAGCAAAACAAATATAATGTATGGAATTAATGTGAATAATAACACTGGACAACACCACTTTTTGCCGTTACTTTAATTATATATTTTCGGTAACTTTAATGAATAAATATTAACAAAAAAATAATTTAAAAAATCTATTACATCGAAATATCTAAATAAATAATAAACCATAAATTTGACATAACTTATGACGGTATATCGAAAAAAGTATCATAAATTGGGCTAAGTAACAAAACTAAGACTGATACTTGTGTTACATGAGCAAAAGCCTGGCTCGGAAAGGTAAGAAAGGTAATAAAAACAAAGCAATAAAGATATTGACTCTTCAAAATTAAGTTTAACAGCAGTCTTACTGCATAATGGCAAAGTTCTTTCATCTGTACCTTAAACACATGGCATTCACATAAAAGAAACTTATGCAAATATTAAAAACCTACTCGAGAAAATTCGGTACCAACGTCATTCTTGGAAAATATGTGCAGATCTCAAAGTTGTTGGAATATTACTCGCGATGCAAGGAGGTTACAAAAAATATTGCTGTTTTTTATGCGAATGGGACAGTAGAGCTAGAAGTCAACATTTCATAAAAAACGATTGACCAATGAGGACTGATTTAATTCCAGGACAAAGGAATGTGACTGAAAACCCCTTAGTGGAAGCAAACAATATTATTTTGCCACCTTTGCACATCAAATTAGGTCTCATAAAATTATTTGTTAAAGCCATGAATATAAATGGAGAAGGTTTTCTGTATTTAAAAATATTATTTCCTAGACTGAGTGAAGCTAAATTAAAAGAAGGGATTATTAACGGGCCATATATAAGAAAGATGATGAATGATTCTAATTTTATTGCAAAATTAACCAAAGAAGAAGAAAATGCTTGGCTTTCTTTTGTTGAAGTGGCGACAAATTTTTTGGGAAATAGAAAGTCTGCAAGCTATGAAGATATGGTTTCTAAACTACTACAGGATTATAAAGCTCTAGGATGTAATATGTCCTTAAAGATTCATTTCCTTCATTCCCATCTCGACTTTTTTTCCTAAAAACTTAGGTGCAGTGAGCGACGAACACGGAGAAAAATTCCATCAAGACATCATGACAATGGAACAGCGATATCAAGGAAAATGGTCACCGAGAATGCTTGCAGGTTTTTGTTGGACATTAAAACGAGATCATACATCGTATAGTTATAAAAGACGAGCAAAATGAACAAAAACAACCTACAGAATAATTTTTTAAAACTTGATTGCCTTAAAAAATAAGTTATTTCGTCTTTTTTTAAATGAATGTATATTGAGAGTGAGAGAAATGAGTGTTTCAATTTTTTTACACACACATATTTTAAGTGATCTCTGACCGAGGTGTAAAAAAAACCAGTAGCGAACCACGGCAAAAAATAAATAAATTTTTTGTTGTCCAGTGTAATTATGTCAGTTAAATCGAGTAATGAAAAGCCTCATCGTAGATAAAATATGATTAGTCCTCCAAAGTTTAGCTAGAAAATTTTGAATCGTTCATCTACTATCGTGTTCACCTCGTCAAAGAATGTAACGAAAAGATGAAATCGAATGAAATATCAATATGGCCAACAAATTGTTCTTTCCTATTCTGTTAATTAAACAATCCAATAACGTGAGCCGAGAAAATTATCATTAACATATCATCATTGCCCGAATGTGAAACATGGACCCTGACACAGACCTCGAGAAAGGGAGTAGATATTTTTGAACACCGCATCTTAAGGCGTATCCTGGGGGATGAATTTATATGTTACAACGCTAACTTGTATGCACTTTTTTATAAGCCAGGAGTATCGATCCTTGTCAGTAATGGATGGTGACGTAATTTCCAAGTGTACTATGAAAGGCCAAACTACTGGCAGTTACCTTTCAAGGAAACCACGCAAAGGCCTCGGTAAATGCAGATAGCTATTGAGATTTACTAACCAGAGGATACGGTTGTTGCAACGAGATATACTCAAAAACAAATACGTGGATTGACTGTCTCATCATGAATGATTTACAAATGCGAAAGTAGGGTAACAAGAGAAATGTTAAAGGCAAAGCAGCATAACCATGGTGAATATGCCGTCAGAGCCAAATGTATTGCATTGCATATCGTTAAAATGCATTTCCGGAATATTCATGAAGATTTCAATGTCGACCTGTTGTTATTATTTTGCCATATTGCTTTCATGATGATAATCTCTTTGAAGGCATGCCCAGATATAGAACAGAAAGTATGTATATGACATTACTAACTTAAAAATAGTTTTTCGTTTATACATGCTTCTAGAAGTAGACCTTTAATATAAAGATCAGCTTCACGATTATTCACCAGGTATTTTTCTATGTGCAAAATTAAAGTATCATTCAACAGAGCAAATCCAAGTGATATAAACAAATGCTGTATTGAAAAGATATCGAATGAGCCCATAATGTGAAGAGTTGTTTTCAACGCTGCGAATTTTTAATAAAAATGCTACGTAATAAGTGCCAAATAAAGGCTCAATAAAAAACATTGTTGTCAAACCATGTACAGTAAAATTCGGTTAATACTATCACGTTTGATATGTTTTACGTATAAGACGCCATTTGACGTCAGTCCCTACAACTTGCAAAACGTCTTCATATGTTTATATGTCACGGTTAGCACGATTCGTCTTCTCAACATCTGACACCCGCTACACTAGGTCTGACTACAATTGACGTCCGAGCCCGCAAGTCGAGCTCGTCAAGTTAACTTGCGGTAGGCTTAGTAGCTGTCAAAATTTGATCAACACTTGATCAAACATAAGTTTAACTATAATAACGCATAAAGTGTCTTTGATATGACGGGTGTCTTGGATATGAGTGACAGCTGCCGTTGCAATTCAAAAAAAATTAATTCGAAAAGCTGATTGTCCCGCATTTGTAGAAACCAAGCTTGATAATATTTCGATCGTGTAAGATTGTTCAGACACTGCACGATTTTTGTCATCGATTGACTTCACTCACTTCATTCATTAATCCACCGAATTCATAAAATTTCCTAAGTCACAGTTCACAGTCCTTTACATTTAAAACTCACTTTCTTCTCACTTCGAGTGAACACTAACCTCACTTTCAGCACGTCAGCTAAAGTTCCTCGGATCCGGACCCGAGAAACTCAAGCTTAACGAAGATATCAACTTCGACGTAAGCTCTAACGAACATTTCACTCTTTGACGGAACGTATGTGGAATTGAGAATAGCTGTGAGTGAGAGGATGCGTACCATCCCAGGCCGACTTGCGGGCTCGGACGTCAATTGTAGTCAGACCTACTGGAGAACACCGTTTTATTTCACGCGGTCTGCGCATGGGTTTACCATGTTTAGTTAGTCATAAAAAAGCACACCATGCAATGCGATGTAGTGTATACAATATACAGTGGGAAAACTCTTGATGGGGAGATAATTTAAGAGAGAATTAAAAGAAATCAAGGCCAAATAATTTTATAAAATAGAAGTGTTAAGCAGAGCAGAGCATATGTTCGCCCAAAGCCGTGGTCGTTTCTCGGAACGACCGCGACTCAACAAAGTCAATACGACTTTTTTTACGTGTGTTACGCTCGTAGTAAGAACTGCCTACGAACGTACGTACACACACAAAACATACAAACTTCTTTCCAAAAACACTTTAAACAAGCCGTGATGTGCGACCCTTCAGGTCCACACGGTCAATTTCCCTGTAATATCTACAAAATTATTAAAAATATTAAACACAATAATAATTATGAAAATAATACTACTTTAAATGATAATTATTGGAATGACTTAGTTTAATCGTAACATCTACGGGAGCGTCCATTGATTACGTAAGAATTTTGGTGGATGAGGTGTTGATTGAATATTCGCGCGGATCAATCGAAATTACAAAGTTTTTTCATATCGACGTTTGAAAGATTAAGAGGGGAAGTAGGTACCTTTAGACACTTCAAAAAATCGATTTTTTTAAATTGTTTTAATCGATAGATATATCGCCTAAGAATATCATGTCAAAGTTTCAAAAGCTAATTCCCAAAATTGTGGAAGAGATGCATCCCGGAAGTGCCTGGCGCCGAACTTTTTTCTCTTGACCACAAACTCTAAACGGCCTTTTCTCGAAACCATGTTTTAAAATTGCGTAAGTGATAATAAAAAAACTAGTAAATCGATTTTCATCATCTAGCATTCATTTTAAAGAACTTAAAAAACTGTTCTATATAAGCTAAGGATTAAGAAAACAAACTATTTTGGGACTATTTTTGGCCGGAATTACAACGAAATTTTTCGTGAAAATCGTAATTTGTTTTTTGAGCCTGTTTTGAAGGGTTAATTTTCGAATTTCGCAAATATTTTAGTCTATCTACTAAAAAAACCCTCTCGAGTAAGAAAATGTTTGGCTTGTAAATTTCAGATGAAAATTGCAGCCAGCATCGCTTACGCAATTTACGACGTCAGCGACGACATGGCTTTCACGATCCTTGAAAAATTTGTTACTTTTCAATTTTCACTTTTGTAGAGTATGTTTTTTTTCTATCCTCAAACATCGCCTAAAATACATATTATACAGATTTAATAAGAACTGTCTTCATTTCCCCACAAATCAGTTGCAAAAAAGACCTTCTTTCGGCCTCTAAGGGTACTTCCCCCTTTCAAGGGTGCTAGCGAAAATGAATGCAGTTTTTGTTACTACGCCGACTGAAAAGATTTTGTCGCGTGGTAACCATTTTGAATAGTTGCGTTCAAAATTGCCATGACTTCGGCATAATCATTTATCTTGTATTTTTTCGCGATTTTACATCAATGAGACTAATAATTATTTCTTATTTTCTGTTGATCTTGAGAAACATTGAATATGCAGTCAAAAAAGGTTCAATTGCATGTAAAAAGTAAAGTGTATTTCGAATGATGTAGGAAGTACTTGAAATCTTACGAACAATGAGGAACAAAACTACTAAAAACTAATTTTTTTATCTCATGAAAGCTTTTTAAAGCATTTGATCTTGGAAAGTGTTGACTACAAAACATTTTACCATTCAAAACGTTTTTTACCACAATTTCAAATTTAATTTGATTTGTATTGGTTTTCAAAATTTAAGCAGATTTTTCATTAAAGTTCAAAAACGGTGCTGTTAAGACTATTGAAAATCTGCTCAAATTATGCAAAAATTAAAAAACTTTGATTGACTTTACAAAAACGCCTTAGAATAAGAGATATAAGGTATAATCATTCGCCTTTCCCTTTTTACATGATGACTTTAAATGGTTTTTTTTTATTTTATTTTTGTAATCATGAGGAAAAGTTTTGCTGGTTTCTCTACGATAAAAGTTTATAAACGTTAATTATTGCGATGTGCAAATCAGGTTAAAAATTTGATGTTTAGGAAAAAAACCTAATTTTCCACTTTTTTTATTAAATTAAAAAAAGGCTGGAACGATTTTTTTATATATTAAAACATCACGAAAATTTTAGTATGCGTCGGTTGACACATTAATGATGCAAATATTATATTTGGTTCGCGGGATATAGTGGATGACATGAATGACCTTAAAAGTTATGACTTTTGATGATTTTTTATTAACTTCCCAGTATATGGGAAGTTCTTGTAATCGCCTCGAAAATCGAAATTAAAATTTTCAACATATCTTTACGTTTTGAGGTCTTTAGAGTATATTTTAAATGTTTTTAGAAAGGTATATGTATGTGTGTGTGTAAATGTACGTACGTACGTATGTACGTTCATGGACAGTTTTTTCTACGAGCATAACTCACGTAAACAAAGTCGTATCGACTTCGTTGAGGTGTCAACCGAAGCGTCTTTGCAATCTTAAGAGCTGATTAGTTTTTGGGACACTTTGGTCGGGGGTTTGCTGTTTTGACCCCTTGAAGGTCATTGCTGTCATGCGCTATATCTCACGAACCAAACATGTGATTTTCATCATTGAGGTGCCAATCGACGCGTATTGACATTTGTGTGATCCCATCAAACTTTTAAAAAATCGTTGGAGCTGTTTTTTTATTTCATTAAAAAAGTGCAAAAAATTAAGGTTTTTTTCATAAACAATAAATTTTTAGCCTGATTTGCAAAGCGCAGTGATCAATGTTTATAAAATTTATATACTCTAGATTGTGTTTGAAAAAAAAACAGCAAAAATTATTCTAATGATTATGAAAAAAATTAAATTAAAAATAAAAATCATTAAGTCATCATGACCTTCAAGGTCATTCATGTCATTCTCTAAATCTCGAGAACCAAATAGAATATTTGCATCACTGAGATGTCAATCGTCGCATCTTAACATTTTCATGATGTTTTCATGTTTTTAAAAAATCGTTGGAGCCGTTTTTTAATTTTCAAAAAACTTAAGGTTTTTTCACAAAAAAAATAATTTTAAATCGGATTTGTACAACACAGTAATAAATGTTTATAAAATTTATATTATCTTATAATTTTTTGAAGAGAAACCAGCAAACCCTTTTTCAATGATTACAAAAAAAAATTAAATTAAAAAAAATCAAAGTCACAATGTAAAATGTGTTGATACGAATGATATTACCTGATCACTCTTATTCTAAAGACATTGTAGTTGAATGAATCAAAGTTTATTAATATTTGTATAATTTGAGCAGATTTTTAATAGTTTTTACAGTACCGTGTTTTAATTTTAATAAAAAAACTGCTTAAATTTTGAAAACCAAAATAAAATTTCAAATTTACATTTGTTGTAATGAATGCTTTGAATGGTAAAATGTTTTGTAGTCAAAAATTTACAAGATCATATACTTCAAAAAGCTTTCATCAAATAAAAAATGGCAGTTTTTAGTAGTTTTGTTCTTTAGTGTTTGTAAGATTTCAATTACTTCCTCCATCATCATACGTAATGCTTTTTACTTTTTACATGCAAATAAACCGATTTTTGACTGCACATTCAATGTTTTTGAAGCCCAACTGAAAATAAGAAATAAGTATTAGCCTGATTTTTGTAAAATAGTGAAAAAATACAACAATGAAATCATGACGATTTCGAACACAACTATTCAAAATGGCCACCACGCGACAAAATCTCTTCAGTGGGCGTAATAACACAACTGCATTCATTTTTGCTAGCGCTCTTTTGTCCTTCAAGCATCGATATGAAAATAACAAATAACGTAGGAAACCCGATTGATCCGGGTGAATATTCAATCAAACCAATCCACCCTCTCCCCCAAAAGCACTACGTATTCAATGGACGCTTCCGTGGATGATACGATTAATATTAACTCATTCCAATTACTGTTATGAATACCTCTAACTATTAATATTTAAACAAGTATTACTTTCATAATTGTATTTAATATTTTTAATCTTTATGTAGATATTACTGGGAAGTTGACCGTGTGGAATTCAAGGGTTGCACCTCGCGGCTTGTTTTCAATTTAATTTGTTTTGTAATCATGAACAAAAGTTTTGAAGTTTTTTTAACAAAAACTGTTTAAACTGTAAAAACTTCATCAAAACTTTTTGTCATGATTACAAAAACATTAAATAAAAAATAAAAAATCATTATCAATCATAATGACCTTGAAGGTCATTTTTGTCATTCACTATATCTCACGAATCAGATATAATATTTCCATAATAAAGGTGACGTGTATTAACATTTTTGTGATGTGTTGAACATTATAAAAAAATTGTTTCAACCGTTTTTTCATTTAATAAAAGAAAATGCGAAAAATTAGGTTTTTCATAAAAAATATTTTTTTTACCTGATTTGCACAGCACAGTAGTACCAGTTTATAAAATTTATACATTTTTATCAGTTTTTGAGGAGAAACCAGCAAAACTTTTTTCCATGATTATGAAAAAAGCTAAATTAAAAATAAAAAATTATTCAAAGTTACCATTTAAAGAAGGTTCATACGAATGATATTACTCAATATCTTTTATTCTAAAAACGTTGTTGTAAATTAAATCAAAGTGTGAAAATAATCGCCTAATTTGAGCAAATTTTTAATAGTTTTGAGAGTGTTTTAATTTTAATAAAAAAAACTGCTTAAATTTTGAAAATCAGAAAAATTTCAATCAAATTTGCATTTGTGGTAATCAACGCTTGGAATGGTGAAATGTTTTGTAGTCAATACTTTGCAAGATCATATGCTTTAAAAAGCTTTCATAAAAAAAATTGTAATTTTAATAGATGTATTCTTTAGTAATCGTAAGATTTCAATTACTTCCTTTTTACTTTTTACATGCAATTGAACCTATTTTTGACTGCATATTATATATTTTTCAAGACCAACAGAAAACAAGCCGCGAGGTGCGACCCTTGAGGACCACACGGTCAACTTCCCAGTAATATTTACATAAATATTAAAAATACTAAACAAAATAATAATTATGGAAATAATACTACTTTAAATAATAATAATGTACCTCTCATGACAGTAACTGGAATGACTTAATATTAATCGTATTATCTACGGGAGCTTCAATTGACTACGTAAGGTTTTTGGTCGATGGGGACAGATTGATTTGATTGGATATTCACGCGGATCAATGGGGGGGGGGCTTCGGTTTCTACGTTATTTGTTATTTGCATATGGATGAAAGCTTTGTTTATAGCATATGATCTAGCAAAGTTTTGACTACGAAACATTTTACCATTCAAAGCGTTCATTGCCACAAATGCAAACTTGATTAATTTTTTTTGATTTTCAAAATTTAAGCAGTGTTGATATAAAAATTAAAACACGGCGCTATGGAGACTATTAAAAATCTGCTTAAATTATGCAAATATTAATAAACTGTGATTGGCTTAACAACAATGTCTTCAGAATAAGAGTAGTCGGGTAAAATCATTCGTATGAACACTTTTACATGGCGACTTTGAATGATTTTTTATTTTTAATTTAATTATTTTAAACATCATGGAAAAGCGTTTTGCTGGTTTGTTTCCAAAAATTTATAAGGATTTATAAATTTTATAAACTTTTATTACCGTGTTGTGCAAATCCGGTTGACAAATTTATTTTTTATGAAAAAACCCTAAATTTTTGCATTTTTTTTTTGTTAAATTAAAAAACGCCTCCAACGATTTTTTTAAATTTAAAAACATTATAAAAAGGTTAATACACGTCGATTGACACCTAAGTGATGCAAATATTATATTTGGTTCGTGAGATATAGTGAATGGCAGAAATGACCTTGAAATCATGATGACTTTTAATGATTTTTGATTTTTAATTTAATTTTTTTTTGTCATCATGAGAGAAAATTTTGTTGGTTTTTGCACAAAAACTGTTTGGAGTATATAAATTTTATAAATATTGATTACTGTGTTTCGAAAATCAGGTTAAAAATTTACTGTTTATGAAAAAAACCTAATTTTTAACTTCCCAGTATATGGGAAGTTCTTGTAATCGCCTCGAAAATCGAAATTGAAATTTTCAACATTTCTTTACGTTTTGAGGTCTATAGAGTATATATCAAGTGTTTTTAGAAAGGGAGATGTATGTGTGTGTGTGTATGTACGTACGTACGTTCGGGACACTTTTTTCTACGAGCATAACTCACGTAAACAAAGTCATATCGAGTTTGTTGAGGTGTCAATCGAAGCGTCTTTGCAATCTCAAGAGCTGATTAGTTTTTGGGATACTTCGGTCGGGGGGGTTTGCTGTTTTCGCCCCTTGAAGGTCAACCATGTTATGCGCTATATCTCACGAACCAAACATGCGATTTTCATGATTAAGGTGTCAATCGACGCGTTTTAACATTAATATGATTCTATCAAATTTTTAAAAAAATTCTTGGAGCCGTTTTTTAATTTTTTAAAAAAAGTGCAAAAAATTAGGTTTTTTTTCAAAAACATCAAATTTTTAACCTAATTTTCAAACCTAAGTAATCAATGTTTATACAATTTATATACTCCAAATAGTTTTTGTGAAAAAACCAGCAAAAGTTTTTTTCATGATTATGAAAAAAATTAAATAAAAAATAAAAAATCATTAAACGTTCAAGGTCATTTACGTCATTCATTATATCTCGAGAACTAAATATAATATTTCCATCATTAAGGTGTCAATCGACGCGTATTATCATTTTAATGATGTTTTTATATGTTAAAAAAATCTTTAAAGTGATTTTTTAAATTTATTGAAAAAAATTGGAAAAGTAGTGTTTTTTTCATAGAAAATTTCATTTTTCACCTGATTTGCACATCATAATAATAAATGTTTGTAGAATTTATAAAATTTTATCAATTTTTGTAGAGAAACCAGCAATAACTTTTCTCATGATTACAAAAAAAATTAAATTAAACATAAAAAATCATTCAGTCACCATGTAAAAAGGGTTCATTCGAATTATAATACCTTAAATCTCTTATTCTAAAGACATTGTTGTAAAGTCAATCAAAGTTTATTAATATTTGCAAAATTTAAGCAGATTTTCAATAGTCTTCACATCACCATGTTTTAACTTTTATGAAAAAACTGCTTTGTAACCTGTCCCCACTCCGATGAATACTCAATCAATGGACGCTCCCGTAGATGAAACGATTTTACGAACGAATATTAAGTCATTCCAATAACTTTTACGAGAAGTACATTTTTATTATTTGAAGTAGTATTATTTCCATAATTATTATTGTGTTTAATATTTTCAATATCTTTTTAGATATTACTGGGAAGTTGACCGTGTGGACCTCATGGGTCGCACCTCACGGCTTGTTTGCACTTTTTTCAAAAAAATTAAAAAACGCCTCCATGAATTTTTTTAAAAACTTGAGAGAATCACATAAATGTTAATACGCGTCGATTGACACCTTAATGATGAAAATCGCATGTTTGGTTCGGGAGATATAACGTATGACAGAAATGACCTTCAAATGGGCAAAACAGCAAACCCCCCCGACCGAAGTTTCCCAAAAACTAATCAGCTCGTAAGATTGCAAAGACGCTTCGATTGACACCTCAACAAAGTCGATAGGACTTTGTTTACTTGAGTTATGCTCGTAGAAAAAAGTGTCCACGAACGCACATACGTACGTACGGACGTACGTACATACACACACACACATACTTCTTTCTAAAAACACTTAAAATATACTCGCAAAACCTCAAAACGTAAAGAAATGTTGAAAATTTCAATTTCGATTTTCGAGGCGATTACAAGAACTTCCCATATACTGGGAAGTTAATAAAAAATAATTATCAATCTCATTTACGCAAAATCGTGAAAAAATATAAATTCAGTGATTATGCCGGAATGACGGCAATTTTGAACGCAACTTCTTACGCTACTATTTTCGTAACGCTCACCACTCTTACACCGTAGCCGACCCTGGCCACGGTTTGGGCAATCCCACCCGGCTTCACCCGCGAAGAGGGGTGTGGGAAAAGATATTTTTAAGAAAGGGCGCCACCCGTTTCTGCGCAGCGACTCCCCTGTCCGAGAACCCTGAAATGGGAATAGGATCCGCGACGACCCGAAACCACCAACAAGGATAACCTGAAACAAGGACCCAAATGCCGGACGCGATTCCGCGTCGCCACTTCACGCAATACGACAAGTTAAAGGCGCGTAGTGGACTCCAATGGCGTATCGTAAACCGGGCGGAGCCTTGATTTGGGATCTGTTGCGGCGATTGGGTGAGCGTTGTTTTTTGTTGTGATTGTTGGCAACTTATCCGCAGGGTCTGTGACGTTGACGGAAATGCATTTAGCTGTTGGTGATCACGCAGCTTTCGCGCGCACGGTCAGGAACACTCCCCATAAACAAAACTTATTACCTACTTAGCTATCTAATCTAAAATCCTTACATCCTATATCTCCTCTACATTTATACAGTTCAACGTCTACCTAAATTGACTCTCCCTACAATATAATTCATTAATAACAATTTAATTCAGTAATAATAATATAATTCAATAATCTGCACTATAATTCATTAATTAGCTTCATTGCGTGAAGTGGCGAACGTGACATTATCAATTTTTAACAAGACAGCGTTTACCCGTACGGTGGTTTGGGGTCTTCAAGGACAGGGCAGACCCCCATTCTGCCCTTATGGCCACGTTGTGTGGCGAACGTAACAAACTATTCAAAATGGCCATCACCCAACAAAATCTCTTCAGTGGGCGTAATAACAACAACTGCTCTTTTGTCCTTCAAGCATCGATATGAAAATGACAAATAATGTAGAAAAGGCCCCCGCCGATTGATCCGTGTGAATCAATCAAATGAATCTACCCCCATTCACCTAAAACCTTATGTAATCAATGGACGCTCCCGTAGATGATATGATTAATATCAATTCATTACAATGACTGTTATGAGTACTATCATTATTATTATTCAAAGTAATATTATTTTCTAAATTATTATTGTGTTTAATTTTTTAAATGTTTATGTACATATTACTGGGAAGTTGACCGTGTGGACCTCAAGGGTCGCACATCGCAGCTTGTTTTATAAATTTGACAGAATCACACAAATGTCAATACGCGTCAATTGACACCTTAATCAAGCAAATCCTATGTTTTTGCTAATAGAGAATCACAATGTGCATATTCAGCATTAAAACCTTAAAATGAAGGCACATTTGAGCCTTTTTGGCTTGTTATGTTGTATTCACTCATTCAGCTTCATATGTGATCAGAGGTTCATCGCAATCCTTAAGATTTATTACAGAAATTCGGCGAAGCATTTTAGACAAGTGTGATTGTTTTTGTATTTTCGCTTATTGTTGCAGGTTTGACTTGAGCCCAATGCGATAACAATAAGCCGCTTTCACTGTAGCAACAAAACATATTTTCACTTCAAATAAATAGTTTGAAAAAAAATTTACGAATACAATTTGAATTTCATACTAAATAAAATGTATAGTACAGCTTTATTTTTAATTAAAGAGTGTTTTAAGACCAAATCACAAACTACAAAAAGAAAAAGAAAAGAGCTAGCTGGAGTTCCTTAATCGTCACTCCAAAGTCTCAAACTATTCTCCATTGAATTAACCTGTATCTCAAATGAAAAATCTTTTTCCCAAATGAAGAAAATCCTTTGTTCAAATCATTTTTCCCCAAATGAAAAAGTCCTTTTCTAAGATGAAAGAAAATTTTATTCGTGAAAAAATCGTTCGGTATTCAGCTTCATATGTGATTGACAATTATTTTAGACCGGGTCATCGAATCAAAATTGTATGTGCAGTACTAATTTTACTTGATAACTTGTCGTGCATTGTAAATTGTTTTTTGTGTATTATATAAACATCAATGCTTTCAAATATATAATTTTCATTTATTGCAGTTTTATAGTTTACTGATAAAGCGATTCTCTGTTTAAAACGCTTTTTTCTTCGGATCCTAAATGAGCGTTATAAAGAAAATTCACTGTAACATGTAGATGTAATTGAGGGACACACAGATGTGAAACTAGAACACTGCGTTTTTGTATACTACAAAAAATGGTGACATGTCTACAATGAAGTCGTTGATGACTAGTGGGTAGTATATTTATATTTATCGGCAAAATGCAAGCTTCCACGTAAAACGATAATATATAGAGCATTTTGAATGTCGATTTTGGCTGGTATATTTATCATAAAAGGGATTCTTTATGAGATCAAATGCTTGATTTTTCGCATTACTGATATCGCAATTCCGGCTAAGCTATGTTTGTATGATTGGCGATGCACATAAGGACCTATTTAATTTAAGACGAAAACAGTATGCCAGTACCAGTAAAAGTCAACATTTACTAATTCACGATTGATTGACTGCTGATTAGATGGTCAGCCAATCCCTACTTTGAATCCATAATTGATTTTCATATCGCGCAGATCACATGGTTGGACATTTTTAAATTCCCAGTATACGGGAAGTTTTTGTAATCGCCTCGAAACTCGAAATTGAGATTTTCAACATATCTTTACGTTTTGAGGTCTTTAGAGTATATTTAAAGTGTTCGTAGAAAGATGCATGTGTGTGTGCGTGTGTGTGTGTACGTACGTGCGTAGGTTCATGGACAGTTTTTTCTAAGAACATAACTCACGTAAACAAAGTCGTATCGACTTCGGTGGGGTGTCAATCGAAGCGTCTTTGCAATCTTAAGAGCTGATTAGGTTTTGAGAAACTTTGACGGGTTTTTGTTTTGACACCTTCAAGGTCATTTTTTTCATGCACGGGATGTGAACCAAATATACATAGGATTTGCATCGTTAAGATGTCAATCGACGCGTATTAACATTTAAGTGATTCACTCAAATTTTTAGAGGAATTGTTAGAAAATAAGTGGAAAAATTTAGGGCTTTTTCTTTAAAAAATTAACACAACACAGTAATCAATTTATAAAATTGAGCTCATTCATCACTGATAAAGTCCTCAAGTAGTGGATATAACAATTTGTTTGAAATTATTTAAAAATAAAGTAGAACAAGCCGCGAGGTGCGACCCATGAGGTCCACACGGTGAACTTCCCAGTAATATCTAAAAATATATTAAAAATATTCAACACAATAATAATTATGGAAATAATACTACTCCAAATAATAAAAATGTACTTCTCGTAAAAGTTATTGGAATGACTTCATAATCATCGAAATATCTACGCGAGCGTCAATTGATTACGTAAAGATTTTCGTGGATTAGTTTGATTTAATATTCACGCGGATCAATCGGAGGGGGGACAGGTTACAAAGCAGTTTTTTCATTAAAGTTAAAACATGGTGCTGTGAAGACTATTGAAAATCTTCTCAAATTTTGAAAATATTAATGAACTTTGATTGACTTTACAACAATGTCTTTAGAATGAGAGATTTAAGGTATTATGATTCCTGAACCCTTTTTACATGGTGACTTTGAATGATTTTTTATTTTTAATTGTTTTTTTCTAATCATGAGAAAAGTTTTTGCTGGTTTCTCTACAAAAATTGATACAATTTTATAAATTCTACAAACATTTATTATTACGATGTGCAAATCAGGTTAAAAATGAATTTTTTTATGAAAAAAACACTAGTTTTCGAATTTTTTCTTAATAAATTAAAAAAAACCGCTTTAACAATTTTTTTAAAATATAAAAACATCATTAAAATGATAATACACGTCGATTGACACCTTAATGATGGAAATATTATATTTGGTTCTCGAGATATAATGAATGACGTAAATGACCTTGAACGTTTAATGATTTTTTATTTTTTATTAACTTCCCAGTATATGGGAAGTTCTTGTAATCGCCTCGAAAATCGAAATTAAAATTTTCAACATTTCTTTACGTTTTAAGGTCTATAGAGTATATTTTAAGTGTTTTTAGAAATAAGTATGTATGTGTGTGTGTGTGTGTGTACGTACGTACGTGCGTTCGTGGACAGTTTTTTCTACGAGCATAACTCACGTAAACAAAGTCGTATCGACTTCGTTGAGGTGTCAATCGAAGCGTCTTTGCAATCTTAAGAGCTGATTAGTTTTTGGGACACTTCGGTCGGGGGGGTTTGCTGGTTTGCCCGTTTGAAGGTCATTTCTGTCATGCGTTATATCTCCGGAACTACAGATACGATTTGCAAAGTTAAGGTGTCAATCGGCGCGTATTAATATTTGTGTGATTCTATCAAGTTTTTAAAATAATCGTTCGAACGGTTTTTTAATTTATTGAAAAAAAGTGCTAAAAAATAGGTTTTTTTCCATAAACAATAAGTTTTTAACCTGATTTGCAGCACGCAGTAATAAATGTACACAAAATTTGTATACTACTAACAGTTTTTGTAAGAAAGTCAGCAAAACTTTTTTTCATAATTAGGTAAAAAATGAAATTAAAAATAAAAAATCATCACAATTCATCATGATTTTCAAGCTCATTTTTATCATCCACTATATCTCACGAACCATATATGACGTTTGCATCATTGAGGTGTCATTCAACGTGCATTAATTTTTTTTTATGTTTTCAACTTTAGAAAAAGTCCTTTCCGCCGCTTGTTCATTTAATAAAAGAAAATGGGAAAATTAGAGTTTTTTTTCATAAAAAATAAATTTTTAACCTGATTTGCACACCTCAGTAATAAATGTTTATATAATTTATACATTCCTAAATAGTTTTCGAAGAGAAACTAGCCAAATTATTTTGTATGATCCAAAAAAAACCTAAAACACGGCTCGTGACAAAACACAAATTCAATGATTATGCCGAAGTCATGGCAATTTTGAACAAAATTATTTAAAATGGACACCTCGCGAGAAAACCTTTTCAGTGGGCGTAATAACAAAAATGCATTTGCTAGCGCTCTTTTGTCCTTCAAGCATCAATGTAAAAATAACAAATAACGTAAAAAAGGCTTTATAGCCCGCTCCGCTCCGATTTATCCGCGTGAATAGTCAATCAAAACAATCCACCCCGCATCCAACAAAAGCATTACGTAATCAATGAACGCTACAGTAGATGATATGATTGATACTAGCTCATTTCAATTACGATTACGAGTACCTCTCATTATTATTATTTAAAGTAGTATTATTTTCATAAATATTTTTGTGTTTAACATTTTTAATATTCATGTAGATATTACTGGGAAGTTGACCGTGTGGACCTCAAGGGTCGCACCTCGCGGCTTGTTTAATTTTTTTTGTAATCATGAAAAAAACTTTTGCTGGTTTTTTCATAAAAACTATTAGGAGTATGTAAATTATATAAACATTGTTTCCTTGGGTTTGAAAATCAGGTTCAAAATTTCGTGTTTTTGAAAAAAAACCTAATTTTTTGCACTTTTTTTTAAAAAATTAAAAAACGGCTCCAAGAAATTTTTTAGAAACTTGATAGAATTACAAAAATGTTAATACGCGTCGATTGACACCTTGTTCAAAAAAATCGTATATTTGGTTCTAGAGATATAACGCATGACAGAAATGACCTTCAAAGGGGCAAAACAACAAACCCCCCCGACCGAAGTATCCCAAAAACTAATCAGCTCTTAAGATTGTAAAGACGCTTCGATTGACACCTCAACGAAGTCGATACGACTTCGTTTACGTGAGTTATGCTCGTAGAAAAAAGTGTCCACGAACGTACATACGTACGTACATACACACACACACATACACATACATCTCCCTTTCTGAAAACACTTTATATATACTCTATAGACCTCAAAACGTAAAGAAATGTTGAAAATTTCAATTTCGATTTTCGAGGCGATTACAAGAACTTCTTTTACTGGGAAGTTAATAAAAGGAAAATTTGCGGGTGTCTCAATTTAATAAATAAATCAGTTCTATTAACAGCGGTTACACCTCTATACAGTGATCAATGTTTATAAAATTTGTAACAGTTTTTGTCAAGAAAACAGCAGTTTTTTTCTTCATTAAAAAAATTAAATTAAAAATATGCCATTTAAAGTCAAAATGTAGAAATGGTTCTTACGAAGGATATTACCTGATATCTTTTATTCTAAAGACATCGCTGTTAATTCAATCAAAGCTTATTAATATTCGCATAATTTGAGCAGATTTTCAATAGTTTCTACAGTATCGTGTTTTTATTTTAATGGAAAAACTGCTACAATTTAAAAAATATTTCTTTTCAATCAAATTTGCATTTGTGGAAATCATCGTTATGAATGGTAAAATGTTTTGAAGATGAAGACATCTTATTAAACAAAAAACAACATTTTTCATGATTGCAAAACATAATGATACACAAACAATACACCATGAATAATTATAATGGAAAAAGATTGATAAAAATAATATTACCTAATTTCATCTACTCTAGTGACGTGATTTCTAAAAAATCCTTATTTATCTAATTTAAACTTTTGTCAATCATTGTTTTCGAAATCAGATGTTTTAAGTTCTCATCAAATAAAACTTCCTAGTTTTTTTATTACATTTCAAAAACATTGATACGATTGATTCTCGTGAAGATTCAATGAATCTAATGTTGTAAAAAATGTTATTAAAAAAATGGTTATAATCAAAATAAGATTAATTTATAGAATTCCAAACTTATATTATCAGGTTTGGGAGAATGGCAATAGTGACACTTGTGCAGCTAATAATTAAATAGTGTTATAAATAATTAAATATTTTTAATAATAATCAAATATTGTTATTTATAATTCGATATTGTAAATAACAATTATAATTAATATTATTTTAGTTACGGGTAAGAATGGCGGGAGAATAAGAAAAACAGAAGAGGAAAGAAAAGGATGAGCACGTCAGAAAACAAGGACGACGTGAATTTGGTGGAGGTAATGGTGAATTCCGGGCCGAAGAGGAGGAAGAAAAGGATGAGAAAGAGGACACGGGGTCAAGGTTTTGGTAGAAGACCACCAGGTGGCGGCGGCGTATTCCTGTACCATGGCCTGTTTCATGGCTAATAATAATAATAACTGATAATGAAATCAAATCATTGTTTCTTATTTACCCCACTGGTAAGTTAGTCGCGTGGACCTTCAGCGTCGCATCTGGGAGCTTGTTCAAATTTAACTTGCATTATAGTGCTGACTCAAACGCTGAAGTTCCATGTTTTAGTTATTGAATCAAAGTATGAACGTCACTTCCTGTAAATTAACACGGAAATAATGATATGTTTTCCGGAGCATTTAACGTTTTCATACCGCAGTGAAAAAATATGCGAGTTTCAACATAATGCCATATACTTAACTCGCAAAATGTCGACAGAAAACTTGAATGATTTATATCCCGGCCCACTTCGTAATATGAAGTTGCAATGAAAGAGGTATTACTTCTTAAAAGTTTCCTCAAAAACCGAACGCAAATTTAGAAAGAAAAAATTGTTGCGTACTTATCTTTATGTTTATCTGTTTTGGTTTGAATTTGAAGAATAGTATTCAAAACGTGATGAATTGATGATTTATGCTAGATAGAGGAATATAATTATCATTCGGTAAAAAATTTCAATCGTATCACGTGCTACAATATACTTTTTTTCATTACAGACTTCAGATTATAAAATGGGCCAAGAGAAGTCATTACCAGATTGTGTCAGCTATAGATGCGAGGAAAGAGACAGTTTAACCACAAATAATAAAAAAACATTTTGGCATCACAGACACATAAATCGAACACTTTCGCCTATATCAACCGAGCCTCGCTTCTCGGATTTTAGTCATTTGTCGGCAACATCTACTTTATTGTTGCTCTCGAAAAATAGCAAGCATAAAGATTATTTAGAGCACCATTTGTACATAAAATCATATTTAGATATTGTCGAAGAAGACAATAAAGCTCAAAACAAATTCAAACCTGTTCGCCCGAGCATACGTAATTACACACCAAAAATTTTGTCGAGCCAGAAGAAGGGTATCGAACAATTAGATTCCTGGATTTAGCTACTTTAAAAATCAACGATGGCATTCGCGATTATTCCGTCCATTTTGGGAATCATTCCAATCCTAGCGATTGCCATTAATATATTCATGTATCGCAATATTGATCCTGAGACCAAAATACAGGAGCCAGCGCAGGTAATTCTTAATGAATCTTTCATCTTTGGATAAATTTTTTAGCTGGCTGAAACATTTCAGATACGACAAAGATACGACTTCATCGTAATTGGTGGGGGATCGGCGGGATCTGTATTAGCTTCTCGACTTTCAGAAATAAAAAATTGGACGGTATTGCTACTCGAGGCCGGAGGAGATGAAAGTGAAATATCGGATATACCCGCTTTGGCAGGTTATCTTCAACTCACGGACATGGATTGGCAATACAAAACTTTTCCGCCAGCTAATCGAAAGTATTGTCAAGCGATGGTTGGAAACAAATGTAACTGGCCTCGCGGAAAAGTTCTGGGAGGATCAAGTGTTTTAAACGCAATGGTATACGTTCGGGGTAACAAACATGATTACGATGCGTGGGAAGAACTAGGAAATCCAGGATGGGGATACCGAGATATATTCAAATATTTTCTCAAATCTGAGGATGTGCGAAATCCCTACTTGGCAAAAACCGCTTATCATGAAACAGGAGGATATTTAACTGTGCAAGAATCACCGTGGCGGTCACCTCTATCTTTAGCATTTTTGCAAGCTGGGATCGAGATGGGATACGATAATCGTGACATAAATGGTGAAAAACAAGCAGGGTTTATGCTTACTCAGTCGACAATCCGCCGCGGATCTCGTTGTAGTACAGCCAAAGCATTTTTGCGTCCTATTCGCCGCAGGAAAAATATTGATATCATTCTGAAAGCACAGGTTGTCAAAATTTTAATTAATCAAAGCAAACGAGCACACGCCGTCAAATTTATCAAAAACAACCTAGAAAGGACAGTATATGCTTCGCGTGAGATTATTTCTTCTGCTGGAGCCATTAATTCGGCACAATTGCTGATGCTATCTGGTATAGGGCCTGCACGTCATTTATCTGAAATGCAAATACCGGTGATTTCTGATTTGCCTGTAGGAAATAATCTTCAAGATCACGTTGGGTTAGGTGGACTCACATTCATAATTGATCAGCCAATTTCCTTTTTAAAATCACGTTTTCAAACAATGGCCGTTGGAATGGAGTACATATTAAATGAAAGAGGTCCAATGACCTTTACAGGAGTTGAAGGTGTAGCTTTTGTTAATTCTAAATACCAAGATCCGTCCGTGGACTGGCCTGATATTCAGTTTCATTTTGCTCCAGGTTCTGTGAACTCCGATGGAGAGCATATTCGTAAAATTGTAAATTTGCGGGACGACGTTTATAATTCTGTTTATAAACCAATAAACGAAGCGGAAACATGGACAATACTTCCACTTTTGCTTCGCCCAAAAAGTTTTGGTTGGGTACGCTTACACAGCCGTAACCCATTTCAAGCTCCACGAATTGAACCTAATTATTTTGCACATCAGAGCGATATTGACATTTTAGTAGAAGGAATAAAGATAGCAATCAATATATCATCAACAGAAGCATTTAAACTATTTAAATCCAGACCGCATACCATACCATTTCCAGCCTGTCGTCATTTGGAATTCATGTCCGATGAATACTGGGCTTGTACCATTCAGCAGTTTACTTTTACCATTTATCATCCTAGTGGAACGTGTAAAATGGGGCCCAGTTGGGATCCTACCGCGGTTGTGGATTCACGACTTCGAGTGTATGGTGTGGCAGGACTACGAGTAGTTGACGCTTCCATAATGCCTAACATAGTGAATGGAAACCCAAATGGTCCAATAATTATGATAGCTGAGAAAGCGTCAGATATGATTAAAGAGGATTGGGATGTTTTAAGCAAGAACAACAAAATCACGTCACATTTCTAAATTGTCAATCTATCGTACATACAACACTTGTAATCGATCATTCATTTTAAGAGATATGTCTTAAATATTTATTTGTAACGTTCACATACCGTAATATATAAATTATTTTTTGCATTGTAATTATTTTATTTCTATAGTCAACTTTAGTTTTTTTATGAAATATTCGACATGTTATGTTATGTTATGTTATGATTCTGCTCTATTTTGAAAGTAATTTTTTCATCGCAAATTGTTTAATACGATTACATGCTTAATTTTTAGTAGAATCCAGCGAACTATTTGGTATAACATCTCGTGCATGTAGAGATCCTCTGATGGATTCGCATTAGATAATACATCAGAAAACAAAAATTAGACCATTAGAAAGAAAAGTAATTTTATAATCAGTGCAGGATGCAAGTTTCAAAAGCAAAACCGAAGGATGCGCGTTTTTTATGATTTTATCGCTGTGATATTCAATTATAAATAATTTTGACAAATATTTATGGATATACTTTACCTTGCTTGCTTGCTTGCAAGTTGGTGTGTGCAAAGTGGGGTGCGCTGTATATGCACGCCTTAAGATTTACAAAACTTAAAAGTAGATAGTTGTTTCTAGAAGGAGATCCATACATTATTATTTTCCAAATACTTCTGTAAGGACCTGATTAATTTCGTTTATAAATATTTTAGTGCGATCGTTCAACGGATATTTTGCTCAAGTTTTGGTGCAAAAAAACTGTACCCTTAGTAGCCTTGCAAATCCTGAACGGAGCGGAATTAAAATTGATTGTAGGACTTTTGACCACACATACATACTTTCATCAACTTCAAAATAAAAATATTCTCAATGACTTAAAAGGAATATCCAGATTTCAAGAATTTGTTTATTGACTCAAATAAGTCCACAATGTCAGTTTTCATCTCGCAAAAAACCGAGAATCTGTGATTTTTATATATCCAAGAGTAGGCGAAGCCCCTCTTTACGCGTTTTCAATCAAATAATAATTTTTCATTCATCTATCATCAACAAGAAGGGTGGAAAATGTTGACGGATATTTTTAGTCTGACTGTGTTTTTATTGATTGCCTATTTCCACTGTTCCAAAAATACGCTTACCTAAACAATAATAAGTGGAATGAGTTAATGATAAACCTATCATTTATTTATTTATTTATTTTATCACATTTCAACAGAAAATTCCAATTACAAAAATGTGAAATAACAACATGGCATTGAGATAGTCTTGTTTGTCAAATAAATACACATGGTCAACAGTTGCAGTGTCAAAGTCTGGATGCCTCACCTTTCGGTGGTGGGGGGGAGGGGTTTGCTGTTTTGACCCCTAGAAGGTCATTTCTGTCGTGGGCTTTATCTCACGAACCAAACATAGGATTTGCATTGATCAGGTGCCAATCAACGTGTATTAACATTGGTGTGATTCTATTAAATTTTTAAACAAGCCGCGAAGTGCGACCCTTGAGGTCCACAGTCAACTTCCCAGTAATATCTAGATAAACATTAAAAATATTAAACACAATAATAATTTTGAAAATAGTACTACTTTATATAATAATAATGTGGGGTATTCATAGCAGTAACAGGAATGAGTTAAAGTTAATCATATCATGAACGGGAGTATCCATTGATTACGTAATGCTTTTGGTGGATGCGGGTAGATTGATTTGATCAATCAATCGGAGGGGACCTTTTCTACGTTATTTGTTATTTTCACATCGATGCTTGAAGGACAAAAGAGCGCTAGCAAAAATAAATACAGTTTTTGTTATTACTCTCATTGAAGAGATTTTGTCGCATGAAATTGAAATCTTACGATTATTAAAGAATGAATCTACTATAAACTACAATTTTTTATTTGATGAAAGCTTTTTAAAGCATATGATTTTGCAAAGTATTGACTATAAAACATTTTACCATTCAATGCGTTGATTACCACAAATGCAAATTTGATTGAAGTTTTGTTGGTTTTCAAAATTCAATTCGATTTTTTAGTTGAAAGACTGTAAAAACTATTAAAAATCTGCTCAAATTATGCAAATATTTTAAAATTTTGATTGAATTTACAACAATTTATTTAGAATAAATTATGTAAAGTAATATCATTCATGGTAACTTTGAATGATTTTTTATTTTTTATTTAGTTTTCTTTTTCATTATCATGGAAAAAAGTTTTGCCGGTTTCTCTTCGAAAACTGCTAAGAATGTATAAATTTTATAAACATTTATTACTGAGTTGTGCAAATAAGGTTAAAAAATATTTTTTATGAAAAAAACACTAATTTTTCGGGTTTTCTTCTATTTAATTGAAAAACAACGGCTGAAACGAGTTTTTATTATGTTATAAATACCTTAATGATGGAAATATTATATCTAGTTCGTGAGATATAGTGAATGACAGAAATGACCTTGAGGGTCATGATGACTGTTAATGATTTTTTATTTTTTATTTAATCTTTTTGTAATCATGAGAAAAAGGTTTATGATGTCTTACAAGCACTGCTTGAAGTATATAAATTTTATCAAAATTGGTTACTGTGTTCCGCAAATCAGGTTAAAAATTTATTGTTTATGAAAAAATTCTAATTTTTTGCACTTTTTTTTAAATTTAAAAACGGCTCCAAGGATTTTTTTAAAAACTTGATAGAATCACATATCATCAATACGCGTCGATTGACACCTTGATCAATGAAACCGTATGTTTGGGTTGCGAGATATAACGCATGACAGAAATGACCTTCAAACGGGGAAAACAACAAACCCCCACGACCGAAGTTTTCCAAAAACTTATCAGCAAAGATTGCAAAGATGCTTCGATTGATACCCTAACGAAGTCGATAGGACTTTGTTTACGTGAGTTATGCTCGTAGAAAAAAGTGTCCACGAACGAACGTACGTGCGTACACACATACACATACATCTCCCTTTCTAAAGCCACTATATATATATTTTATAGACCTCAAAACGTAAAAAAAAGTTGAAAATTTCAATTTCGATTTTCGAGGCGATTACAAGAACTTCCCATATACTGGGAAGTTAAAAAATCACCAAATGTATGTCGCGTAAAATTTTCGCTTTATATGCTTCTATCTTCTATGCAACTTCCCAGTAATATCTATATAAATATTTAAAATATTAAACACAATAATAATTATGAAAAAATACTACTTTAAATAATAATAATGAGAGATACTCCCAACAGTAATTGTTATGAGTTAATATTAATCATGATATACGGGAGCGCCCATTGATTACGTATGGCTTCTGGTGGATAGGGGGTAGATTGGTTTGATTTAATATTGACGCAGATCAATCGGAAAGAGGGGAAGGGCTTACAAAGCGCTGGCAAAATTGAATGCAGTTTTTTTAGTACGCCCACTGAAGAGATTTTCTCAAGTGGTGGCCATTTTGAATATTTTTGTTCAAAATTGCCATGACATCGGCATAATCACTGGATTTGTATTTTTTCATGATTTTACATCAATGGAAGCTAATAATTATATCTTATTTTCAGTTGGCCTTGAAAAACATTGATCATGCAGTTAATAATCGGTTTAAATGCATGTAAAAAGTAAGATGAATTACAAATGATGATGGAGGAAGTAATTGAAAACAATTCAAAGTCTGCAATGTGAAAACAATTCAAAGTCTGCTCAAATTATGCAAATATTAATAAACTTTAATTGACTAACGGTTTTTTTTATAAAATTGAACACACCACAGAAATCTTAATACGCATCGATTGAGACCTTGATAATGCATATATTTATCTTGAATCGTGAGATATATGAATGATTTAAATGACCTTGAAGGCTATGATGACTTTTCATGATTTTTTATTTAATTTTTTTCGTATTCATGGCAAAAAGTTTTACTGGTTTTTCTACGAAAACAGTTAAGAGTATATGGATTTTAGAAACATTGATTACTGTCTTTTTCAAATCAAGTTAAAAATTTATTGTTTATGAAAACAACATGTTTTGCACTTTTTTTAATAAATTAAAAAACAGCCCCAAGAATTTTTTTAAAAAATTGTTAGAAACACAAAAATTTTAATACCCGTCGATTGAGACCTTAACATTGCAAATTTTATATTAGGTTCACGAGATTAGCGCATGACAGAAATGACCTTCAAAGGATCAAAACAGCAACCCCCCAACCGAGGTGTCCCAAAAAATAATCAGCTCTTAAGACGCTTCGATTGACACCTCAACGAAGTCGACATGTCTTTGTTTACGTTAGTTATGCTCGTAGAAAAAACTGTCTACGAATGCACGTACGTACGTACATACATACATACATACACACACACACACACACGCATATATATATATATATATATATATATATATATATATATATATATATATATATTCTTTCTAAAAACACTTAAAATATACTCTAAAGACCTCAAAACATAAAGATATGTTGAAAATTTAAATTTCGATTTTTGAGGCGATTACAAGAACTTCCCTGAATAATAATGAAAATTTAAAACAAAATGTTTAATAATATGATGATAAAAACTCATTTTGAATGTATTTGTAGTAATTTTATCATCGTAACGGAAGGCTTTTCGTGGTCACATAGCTTTTTTATGTCAGTGGCTATTTTAAATTCGACGCTTGAAAGAAAAAACTGCGCAAACGAATATTTTGGCTACTTAGCTAGATTTTGTCGCGTGATGACCGACCATATGTGGTAGATGCGTCCAAAACTGTCTTAAGTGCAGCATTATTTGTACTATTTCACCATTTTACCTAAGAAAGACTAATAATCATTTTTTATTCTGCAGTTTATTTTAAAACAACATGTTTTATTCAGTTAAAATTTTATGTCTGATTATATGTAAAATATGTTAGATCTAAGGTAAGATGGGGGGAGAAGAAACTTAAATCTTATTGACCCTTATCTCGAATGAACTCAAAAATTTGACAAATGATCCTTACCATAAGTAACTAGCGAACGCTCTTTTATTCATTATTCAAATCACACAAAGATTTAACACGCTGTGATTAACACGACAACAACGCAATTAAAATAAGATATTAGAAGTAATATCATTTGTATCTGCCACTTACTCATAGTTTATTGTTTATGTTAATGATTGTCATGATAATGAAAAAACCCTAATGATTACTTTGATCAGAACCGCTCACAGCATTTGAATTTTGTAGGCAAATCAA
The DNA here is from genome assembly GCA_963942545.1 of Oxycera nigricornis. Classification (NCBI taxonomy): domain Eukaryota; kingdom Metazoa; phylum Arthropoda; class Insecta; order Diptera; family Stratiomyidae; genus Oxycera; species Oxycera nigricornis. The sequence goes on from OZ012662.1 coordinate 78,485,755, forward strand.
ATAATTTTTTGGGTAAAAAATTTATTTTTTGCACCTACATATTTTTTATTAACTTGTAGTACTGAATATATAAAGAAAGTCGTATCGACTTGTTTGAGATGGCAATCGAATCCTATTAGCAATGACTCGAGCTGATTAGATTTTGGTAAATTTCGATCGTGTGATTTTTTTGTATGAACAGATCCAAGGACTTTTCTGTCATTACAAATATTTTTTCGGGATTTAAGTTGGTTTCAAATATAAATTTGCCTCGACTCAACCCACTTTAATCGACACCTGCATTTTTGAGTTTACATTTTTTACCGTGGAAAAATTTGTTCAAACAAACACTTGAGTTGGTGGTAACTGACTGGAAAATCAGCCCTTTGCTTTACCTTGGGATATCGGTGGAAAGCTATTATCATATTCAAGTTAGATGCGCGGTAAATTTTTCGACATGATAGAATGCTTTATAGAATACTATTCCGAATTTTTGCCGTTTTAGCAATAATTAATGAATTCGAAATTCGGATACGGGATTCCTACAATTATTAGTCACTTCGGTTCCTATTAAAAACACGTGGCCTCGGCTTCACGACTTCACTTCGCAGCGCCTGGTAGCAATATAGGAACTTACAACAATTTTTTTATTCAATTTGTATGAAAATTATTGATTGTTTATTTCATATATTCATAAAATTATGAGCAAAAAATATATTCAGCCATTAAACCAAAAGTGTCCGTGTCGTTCCTATTTCATCCATGTGATATGAAAAAAGTTTTAGTCGAAATTATGGACCGTTACTTATCTACCAAACTTATTAGGAATGTCACGCGCATCGATTAGTTACTTTTGGTGTGCTGTAAATTGAAAACTATGACTCCTACAATGTAGCACTCAGATTAAGTGTTGTAGATAATTTAAATATTTATAACTTTGACGCAACGTTTCTTTCCATGAAACCAATTTGACATATGTAGGAATTAGGTTTATTTAATCACTTAAATATTTTCTTTATTAACACTTCAAGGCGTCGTCCGTCTTTCTTCTGACTTCTTTTCTGTCTCTGCTCTCGTCGTTTTCCTCCACCGTGTCTCAGCTGAGTGTGTTGGGTCAGCGCAACAGGGTTGCCAGAACCATTCCCAAACAGATAATGTAAAAACCAGTTTTGGTGCATTGTGTCGTCGGTCATTTCGCTGGATTTGGCCCCGAAACTCATTACCTGAGATTTAGTCACTACCAGAAGGTGACACCACATTCGAAGGTATTCGACGCATGCCGGATGTTTACCAATAGACCAATAGCTAGCAAACGTATTTCTTAGTCCCACACACAAATCCGCTGTTTTCCTGGCTCGTATCGTCGTCCTGGATTAACAATAGAAGCCACATGCATGAGCAGACACCATACATAGGTTCAGTTTTGTCGTTGTCATTCGAATAACGGTTTCTTACATCCAAAATGATTGGTTCGGCTATACGTGAACTGTCTAGACACACTCATAGGAATGAGATGAGTTTTTATGCAGCTTTCGGCGAACATCTACGAATGCAGTACCTCCTTGAGATTCAGAAGCACCAAGCAAACATGCGTCCGAATTTCATTAATTGAACTCGACCCACGACCTTGATTGCTTGCCGAACTGAGGTTATTCGCCAGCAGCTACCACCGGTACCACCAATACTCGGTGCGACACAATGTTCGCTACCTCATTTCACGAACTTCGCGCTCAATTTGTCGTTTGGGTGACACTTCTAGTTCAAACTTTAATTGACTGACCTAGGCATCTTATTTTATTGCCAGTTTTTTACAAATAGCAGCTCTACTGATGCTTTTAATCAGAGCGTAAATACACTGCCTTACATAAGGTACATATTACATGCTTTAATTAACAACGCTCTCTTGAAAAATAGCATTTTATAAGTTGTGGCGTTTTTCTTCTCGGAGTGTGATATTACAAATCCGTCAAAAATGAGGTTGAATTTTCATGTTAATTTCAATATAAATTACGAAAATAATTTAATTTCAATCTATGTACATATGTGTATTACAAAAAAGAAATATCGTAGAATTACTGTTTACATGACGCTGTCAGTGCTCACCGCACAGGTGTTTCGTTAAGATTACTATTTTTCCATTCTTCTGAAATTCACAAATTCACATAATATTTTAGATGAACTAGTTTCAAGTGGGATTAATTTATCCGCCGTATAATTCAGCGTTTATCTTAAAGTCGTTCGCAATATATTTTCAATGTCGGCCCCAAAAAAACTGCTTAGTAACATGTGTTTTCACTACCAAGGAACATGTGTTTCCACCAACTTTACCGATTAAAAAAATATCAAAATTTTTCTGCCAACTACTACAACTTTGCTGCCAGTGAAATTTTTTATGAGACAATGTTTTGGATGTGAAAAATGTTTTCAAAAATCATCTCGGATAAGTTTAAATCGATCTGATGATTCGCTTTCGGACGATTCCAAAAAATTATGTCCAGGGAAAAGTGCGTCTCAAGTCAGCAGTATGTATGAAATAGGGTAGTGGTGTGCAAGTATTACTGTACAACGGATTCTTAGTTAAATAACTCTTTTCCTTCATTAATCGAAACTCCCTTCGATAACGATGTGTCAACAAGTATAATTCCATTGACATCCTAACCGGCATAATTATGATAAGCGTCATTGTGAAAACTGCTGGTGTGACAAGTTGGAAAAAATCATTGAAATTAGACACTGAAAGTGATTTTTGGTAAATTCGAGCTATAAGTGAGAATTAGTGCAGATATTCAGGGATCAACATTTTAGAGCGTCCTAATTATGGTGTTTTAAATCATAACGATGCTTAGTCTGTCCAAACTATAAGTTGCACTGCAATTACTTACAGTCTGTATCAAATATCAATTAACAAATGCTTGTTCGATTCCGGAGGAATAATAATCAATTTTTTCGTAAAAAATATATCCTTGGCCTTTTTTTCGCAACTAAACAAAATAATAAGATCATTTTAAATGGAAAACCAAAAAGTTCACCGATAATTTTCATTGAAGTGGAACATGCATGGAAAAAACGCATAGAAAATAAGTAAACACCAGGTGTGAAAACTCAATATATACCTTTGCAGTTGTTATTGATACTTCTTTTACTATAACAATTTTAAGCTTTAAAAGCATTACAATTTCCTTCAAAACACTCAATGAGTCCATGTTTACTAATATTGATTAACAATAAGAAGTGTTTGCTGTGTTTTGGCTCTACTAATGGGAAAAAATATTATTATTTCTTCAACAAGCTCATTGGAGTGTATAAGAACTATGGCTTCATTGCTATATAATACTATTGGTATAAAGTACCATAAATTAGAATTATTCGTTCAAGGTAAATTGCAGTCAACATATGATATATATTGATATGCCTCTTGCGAAATAACTCCTTTTTTACTCCGCGAAAAGGCTTCGAATGGCAAATTAACTTGTTCTTGGGTGTCCAGCCGTGAATCCCTCAGGCTATTGTCCAAGTTACAGAAAATGAATGCTGATCCGTAGGGAGATGGCCAGGCGAGTCCGACGGATGAGGTTAAACTTCATACCCTAGCTCACTTAGCTTATGAGAGGTCGTGTGCAACGTCCGCTCATGCATTTTCATGGAGAAGGATAGAATCACGAGTGTTCACCAAGCTCCGCTCAATTTGTAGCAATTTCTATTACTTCGTGAGGTACCTATCTGTTTGGTTACCAATAGAACCCAGATGGCGATGTATTATTGCAATTGATACCCCCAGTTTCGATGCTAAGCATCGTACAGTCGCACTTACGTCCCGATAAACTTTCGCTTTTAGTACGCTGTTGCGGATCAATTCTCATTGTTGTAGTTCATTTTTTTCAATTCTTCCAAATTTGGAATGTATTTAAATTTCCCTCAGTACACGTCCAAATAATCAGCATTGGCAGTACTAAATCCCAATTTAGTAATCCACCACACGCGCTAGCTCTCTTGAGAGGTGAGTTCAAGTGATCGAGCGCGAATCGGTTCTCTTTGCATGCTGTCGCCCTCTGATTGGCCGAAAACATTTTGCCATATTACCATATATGGTAATAAAGGAAGCAAAAATGCTTCGACGTGTGATCGCGGTGAAGTGTGGGGAGGTGAAAAAAAGATGGTTGAGTTGGATGTGAGAGTGAACCACGGAAGGTCGTCGCGGTAGTTGAGTTTTGATTGAACGCCTGGAATCTGATGATACATCCTGATGTGGGCTCGGTCCTGGATGTCTTTATAACGCTGTGATTTTGTGTCGTGACCTGCTTTCCGAGGAGAGGTAAGGTTTCTCGTCGGAGTTCTCGCATAAACAATTAGAAGCACCGTGGGTAAACTCGCGCAGGTCATTGAAGCCGCTCACTGGGCTACAGAGCCCCCAAAAGTGCCTTTCGCGACCAGCCCTATTGTCACCGAAAGCTGTGTATGGGAGAGTTTGTGCTGATAACAACCACGGTTTGGTGCGCATTTGAACGCTTTATGGAAATATGGAAAACAATAACAAATTGAAATAGCCCCACATCTCTCTCCGTGGCCAATGCTGCAATAGTGCAGGGAAGTTCAACCGAAATCAACAATCAAACCGGCTGGATTAAGCAGACCCAACATCATGGCAGTTTGAGTTCAGAAACATCCTCCAATGCCTGTTTGAATGGCTCGAAAAGAAAATATGATAAGTGTTTAAATACTTTTGTCTCTTAAGCAGATAAGAAATTAAATATATATATATATATATATATATATATATATATATATATATATATATAAATATATATAAAAAAAGTGAAAATAATATGAAGTGAGTTTTTCATGGTTCTCCCCTCCTCAGCATGTGCGTGATTGGGTTTTGTCCGGTTCTTGACGTGTCCTTTTTTTGTTTCAATGTGATTTTATTAGCCCACGACCCGGTGAGCTAGCCGGTTTTCAAAATTTTATCTATGGTCGCCACTATGCGGCCACTGTTGGTGGGTGCTCCGCACGGGGGCCTCCTCTCGGCGGTCACCTTCCATGTTGCGTCCGAAGTGGCGGGGCACATGGAGGATGATTGGCTGGGAGGGAGGTGAGTGAATGCGGGGTACGCAACAACGCCTACATTTTTTAGGTATGATAGTTTATTCTAATAATAATAAATTTTTAAGAAATAGTCTAAGTATCGTTACTGTGGAGTTCATTCTCTTATTTTTACTTTTCTGTCAATCTTTTGAAGTTAACATTATAAGAATGTTTATCTCACCAAAGGTCCAAAAATTGTGTAATGTTTCGGCACTGCCATGAATACCTTACACAGCTGATAGCTTTTGATAACAGTGTAATAAGTTTTAACTTTCGTTTTTTCTTCACTGATTGATTTGAATTTCCAAGAAGACACCACATAGGAAAGTCGTCAACGTTCAGTGATTTCAGTTTCAATGTTTCGCACACTTTCGACTTAGTCGTGAGCGTGTGTCGCAATGTTCAACAGTATGTACTGTTTTCGCAAGAGGAAATACAATGTAGATTTTGCTGTGTGATGACAATTAGAGAAATCTGTTTCCTGGATCCAAGGTATTAGTCTTTTATTTCACGTCCGCTAATTAATTTTGCGTTGACTATCATAAATCACAAACGTATTTTGTACTATTCCACGCGTCAACCCTGGCAGTGAAGCGAATACTTTTAACAATTTATTACATTTCATTCAGTAAGCATTGTCTTTATGCTTATTCATATATGTATGTAAGTATTCAGGCTGCTTTTATACAGCAGTAGTTTTACTTATTTGAAGTACCTTTTTTTATATTGAATTTTTTTTCCGAAATTTAACTTTCGTATTTATGTATGTATTTGAGAATCTACATCTTCATTGGAAAATTCTAGCACTTTGCTACTAATATTCAATGCCGAAATCCCACTCTATAAGCCACCGGCACTTCCAATCAATTTGGTAATAGAATTGGTTATGCCTAGTTTGTCGTAGATTTCCCATTTGGGCAACTAACTGTCACTCCCGTGGATCGTCGCAAGTCTGCAAAATTCATTTGAGATTGACAATCTTTGCAGACTTGAGAAAACTTTCATTGCCCTATTTTTATAGTATTTTGTTGAAAAACCATTCGAGTTTCGTTCTTTTTTCGACTTTTCTCCGCATTGAGTTTACTTTTCCATAATCATTTGCAGCCAGTATTGAAGACACAAATAAAGAAAATTTCAACTCTTGAATTTGTAAATGAGTATGATAGTACAGAAGTGCGCACATTATTATCATTTTATACGTAAAGAGCTTTCAGGGATGATGTCATACTACAAAATATATATAAAATGGTGGACAAAAGTTTTCACACATTGCCGTTTGTTGAATAAAACAAGTCTGGAAACAAAATCAAAAGAACATATTTAATTAGTTATTTTTGAAAAGTAAATATTCACCCCTAAGCTATTGAATATCACAATAATATGATATATAATATCATATTCTGGAAAACAACAAAACATTTTAAATTACTCATTTTTACCCGGACAAAAGTTTTTACATAGGTCATTGTATTTTGTTGTTTATAGGCATGGTTTTCAAATTAATATTTCGTCGAAAGTCCCTTCTGTCTTATCACCTCTCTTAATCTGCTAGGCATCGACTGAACCAGCTTTTTTGCATAATCTGCCGTTATTTTTTGCCATTCTAATTGAAGCATCTCCTTTAAACGAGCTTTGTTAGAAATAGTATGCTTCCGCAAGCGTCGTTCTAGTTCTTTCCACACATTCTCAATCGTATTGAGATCTGGTGATTGCTGGGGAGTCGGTAAAGTATGAGCAACATTATATGTAATCCACATTTTAACATTATGAACCGTATGTTTTGGGTCATGGTCTTGTTGGAAATAAAATTGATCATCTAAGCCCAACATTATAGCACTCTTTTTCAAATTTTCCTTTAGAATATTTAAAAAGAGCTATTGATCCATAGTTTGTTCTATGCATACAAGCTAGCCAACACCTGAAGCAGCCATACAGCCCGAAACCATAACTTATCCACCACCATGCTTTACTGTGGTTGCAATGTTCTTTGCATCTAGTTCTGTGTTGGGTTTTCTCCATACCAGGGTTTTACTGTCATACTGAAATACATTATATTTACTCTCGTCGGAGAATAATATATTATTCCAGAAATATTCAGGCTTACCTATAAAGTCTTTCACGAATTGCAACCTCTTTTTTTTACTAATTTTACTAATTAGAGGTTTCCGTGCATTATATCTATTTTGATGAAGGACTCTACGTACGGTTTTTGGATGAACAGTTTTTTTAAAGTCAACTTTGATTTGGGCTGCAATCTCTGATGATGTTGTCTTGGGAGTTTTCTTAATTATGCTTACAACCGGTATTGTGTAAATGTAAACCAATAATGTGATTCATAAGCCGCAATGAATTATTTTCAACTAACCTGTGCTTCCTCCCATATAGTAAGTTTTCGCGGTCGTCCATTTCAGGGAGAACTTTCAAATTCTGCCTCGTTTTTGAAACGTTTTACAATACTGCAAATTGTTTATCTGCTTCTACCCATTATATTTCCAATTTCTCCATACGATTTATTTTGTTTAAATAAATTCAAAATTATTTTACGCTCTTCTTGCGTAGTTTCCTAGGACACTTGATAAGTTATTATAGTTGAACTGATGTCTGATCAAGATTTGACCATATATTGACAGGTACTTAGCCTACAGCAAGTAAATTTGACAAGCACGATTTGTGACTTCGGACGTCAATTGTAATCAGACCTAGTGTTAGAAGCGAGGCCAAAGAGAGCTATTCGCAATAGAATTGTTTTTGTTTACTACTATTAATTGTTAAATATTATGCACCGTCTGTAAGGCCAATAACACATGTGACGTATGCCTGACTACGGAACAAAAAATTGCAGTACTTATACCTCACAGATGTAATAAAGTTTCAAGCGGAGGCTATGAGGATCCCATCTATAGATCAACGCTGACGTTTTGAAGCTTTTACTAATCTGTTAAACACTCGGAAAATGTTAAACCGAACAAATTGGATGCTAATTTATGCATTTTAGGCAAAACTTTCAGCACAATTCGAGCAATTTCACAGGATGCACAAAAAACACTCGTTTGTAACTTTTGCTTTTTTAATAACTAATTAATTTTTCAAGAAAGTAATGTATGTTCTTGATGAATGCATGGAGTGTTGAAGGCAGGTTCAGAAAAATACAAAAAAAAAAAACTTTTCACTGAATGACATTAGAACTTTTTAACGTTCAAGAATAGATATGAAAGATCTCTGGCCAAATTTGGTTTTTCGACTTTCCATGCAGACAAAATCGCGAACAATTGCTGGTAAACAAAATATAGCTTCAATGTGGAGTCGCATTTCAAAACCAAAAATACCGCGGGCTGCGAACTTTCCAGTAAGACATAAATATTAATATTAGTAGGTAAAAATAATATTAATAAGATATTTAATAATATTAATGAAAAGAACTCATAAGAGTAAGCAAAATTAAAAAAAAATAGGATCTGATCTTTCAAAACAAATTTAATTTTTTGCAATTTTTATGTTATAAAATAAATTTACGAAATACAATAACAACCCAACTACATTTTATAACAACAAACCGAATCAACGGTAATACGTTTCAATTGGCACCACGACGACGTCAATATGACCTTTTCTCCGTGAGATATCATTCCAGAGAAAAATTACCAAGAACGTACATACGTAGGGGAGAGTGGGGGAATTGGAGCCATTTAAGGAAAAGTAAAGAAAATTTTTAGTTTGTGTTACAATCATGTATTTTTTTCGACACTAATCAATTTTCAGCTATCTGTGTTTCAGCATTTACCAACAAACATTGAAAAACTGCACCATTAGTTAGTTGAAACCACTTTTTTATTAAGTTTACACTCCCATTACCCCGCACATCGGGTAATGAGATCCACAGTAACTCCATATGTGTAATGAGAGCCATCACCTAATAGTAATCAAAATTCATCTTGCTTTTATCCTTGTAACGCGAACTTAAAGAAACCAAAGCTATAAAATATTCAACAAAATATAATATAAATCATTTTCAAAATTAAAAATAACCTATATTGAGATATTTTAAGAATCAAAACAATAATTGCAGATATAATCTTTATGGTCATCGCAATCTGAACACTCAGAATGTGCCCATTTGCCACAAACTCTGCAACGGTACCATAATTCTTCATATTTGCCAACACCGTTACATATAATGCATTCATTTTCCTTCTCTGAGAATTTAGAATCATCAATACACATATTATTTTCATCGACTGATGATTCTTCAGTAGCGCTGTCCTGGAACAAATTTCTAGCTGTTTTTTTTATGTTTTTTTTTTGGATGATTTATTCTTAACATTTAATTTAGTATCCTTCGTTTTTTTTCGATATTTTTCGGTCTATTCTCTTTATTGTTAACTTCTCAGTATATGGGAAGTTTTTGTAATCGCCTCGAAAATCGAAATTGAAATTTTCAACTTTTCTTTACGTTTTGAGGTCTATAGAGTATATATAAAGTGTTTTTAGAAAGAAGTATGTGTGTGTGTGTGTGTATGTATGTACGTACGTACGTACGTACGTATGTGCGTTCGCGGGCAATTTTTCTACGAGCATAACTCACGTAAACAAAGTCGTATCGACTTCGTTAAGGTGTCAATCGAAGCGTCTTTGCAATCTTAAGAGCTGATTAGTTTTTGGGACACTTCGATCAGCTGGGTTTGCTGTTTTCACCCCTTGAAGGTCAACCATGTTATGCGCTATATCTCACGAACCAAACATGCGATTTTTATCATTAAGGTAGCAATCGCGTATTGACATTTACGTGATTCTGTCAAATTTTTAAAAAAATCGTTGGAGCGGTTTTTTAATTTTTTGAAAAAACGTGCCAAAAATTGGTTTTTTTTTCAAAAACATCAAATTTTTATCTTGATTTTCAACACGCAGTAATAAATGTTTATATGATTTATATACTCCAAACAGTTTTTGTGAAAAATTACCAAATTTTTCTTTCATGATTACAAAAAAAATTAAATTAAAAATAAAAATTCATTAAAAGTCATCATGACCTTCATGGTCATTTGTGTCATTCATTATATCTCGAGCACCAAATATAATCTTTGCATCATTAAGGTGTCAATCGACGCGTATTAACATTTTAACGATGTTTTTAAATTTTAAAAAAATCTTTATAGCCATTTTTTTAATTTAATAAAGAAAATATTGAAAATTAGTGTTTTTTTCATAAAAAAAAATAATTAACAGGTAATAAAATAAACATCGTAATATAAATGTTTATAAAATTTATAAACTTTTATCAATTTCTGTAAAGAGACCAGCAAAATATTTTCTCATGATTTCAAAACAAATTGAATTAAAAATAAAAAAAATCATTCAAAGTCACCATGTAAAAAGGGTTCATACGAATTTGTATACCTTAAATCTCTTATTCTAAAGACATTGTTGTCAATCAAAGTTTATTATTATTTGCATAATTTGCGGAGATTTTTTATAATCTTCACAGAACCGTATTTTAACTTTAATGAAAAAACTGCTTAAATTTTGAAAACCAATACAAATCAAATCAAATTTGCAATTGTGGTAATCAACGTTTTGAATGGTAAAATGTTTTGTAGTCAACACTTTTTAAGATCATATGCTTTGAAAAGCTTTCATCAAATAAAACATTGTAGTTTTTAGGAGTTTTGTTCTTTAGTATTCGTAAAATTTCAGTTACTTCCTTCATCATTTGAAATACATATATTTTATTTTTTACATGCAATTGAACCTATTTTTGATTGCATAATCAATGTTTCTCAAAACATTTCCATAATGTAAAATCGTGAAAAATACAAATTCAGTGATTATGCCAAAATGCTCGCAATTTTGACCGCAACTATTCAAAATGGCCATCACGCGACAAAATCTCTAAAGTGAGCGTAATAATAAAAACTGCATTCATTTTTGCTAGCGCTCTTTTGTCCTCCAAGCAGCCATATGAAAATAACAAATAACGTAGAAAAGGCTTTGTAACCTGTCCCCCACTGATTGATCCACGTGAATATTCAATCAAACCAATCCACGAAAATCTTTACGTAATCAATTGACGCTCGCGTAGATGGTACGATGAATATTAAGTCATTCCAATAGCTTTTATGAGAGGTAAATTTTTATTATTAAAATAAATATTATTTCCATAATTATTATCGTGTTTAATATTTTTAATATCTATGTAGATATTACTGGGAAGTTGACCGTGTGGACCTCAAGGGTCGCACTTCGCGGCTTGTTTTTTATTTCTTTTCTCTTTCTTCTTCATGGGGGTGCTGGTCAAAACTTCTGAATGGTGCTGGTCAAAACTTCTGAATGCTGCTTATTTCTATTATGATTTGTTAATTTTGTCAATATTTGTAGATGAAGACTTAAATCATTTAATATATCAGCAAAACTTGTTGAAAGTTGTGGAGAATGTCTATGTTGTGGAAAGGTAGTGATTTGCTGTGACCCTTGAGAAGAAAACAATGATGACGTAAGTGTAGTTTTGTTTCCGAAGGTCCAACAGTATTACAATCGTTAGTCATTCTGCCATCATGTTCTTTCTGATCTAAAGCAATAAAATCTTCATCTGAAAAAACAGATGGGTCCATAGGAAATATTTCGGTTGTTTTGAAGCCAGACATTCCCTTGTCTAAAGGTGCCATTATTGAGTACGCTTTATTAAATAGTCCAACTATTTCGTATGGAGCTATTTTAATCATGTTTCTCGATTTTATGTACATGTCGCATTCCTTTTTATAAGCTTAAGGTGGCCGAAAAAGGTGACATCTAAAGTGTGTAAGCGATGTGACGAAGGTGAAGGAATGCTTAACATAGTTATATAGTTATTTTTGGCTATCTCATATGATTCTAGTGTAGCATGACTATTATGATTATCCATAATAAGCAAAATCTGATTTTCTGCGATAGGCTTTGTAAATTTAATGAAATGTTGAAGAAATGTTAAAAATATTTACTCGTTAGTCGACCCATTTTTTGAACAAGTATATATAGCTCCTGGTAGTCCATCACGTTCTAGCTGTGGTGAGTGTCTCTGTCGAGGGAAAATGAATAAAGGAGGCACATAAACGCCTGTAGCACTCATAGCACAAATCGCAGTAACATCCCATGAAGTGACTGCACCAACACGCTTTCGTCCTTTACGAGCGATAATATTATCTATCTACCCTTTGATTTGAACTACCCTTTGATTTGTCCGCTTTCTATTTCGTGGCTTTTTAAAAATAATATAAACAATCTTCTAATAGTAAAGAATTTTGTCTCCCGAAAGGGATAATAGGAGCCAAGGCGGGGTAATGAGAGCGTGAGTAGCTCCCATTACTTCAATGGTGACCATCTCAAAATTATTAAACTATCCTTAAAAAACATCAATAAACAATTTATTTTCTACTTTCATCCTTAGAGTTAAGAAACAATGCATATAATAATAGAAACAAAATACAATATAATAGAAACAAAATACAACAAAATACAACAAAATAATAAAAGTGTAGGTACTTAGTTTGTTTGTGAAATTTGGCACTTCCAGTCGGTAGGAATTGTAGCGGCTCCCATTACCTGCTAGCTCCCATTCCCCCATTCTTCCCTACATATCCATATGTAGGTACACACGCATACAGAATTCATTCCGCGTAAGCGTGAGGATATTTTGCAAATTTCAATTATGCATCAATTATTACAACTTTATACGGGAGTTAACAAGAAAACATTTCAAATCTAATAAAATCTTTTTAAGTCCATTTTAAGTTGTATCCTGTAGAATTTCAAATTCTAAGACAACAAGCCGTGAGGTGCGACCCATGAGGTCCACACGGTCAACTTCCCAGTAATATCTACATAGATATTAAAAATATTAAACACAATAATAATTATGGAAATAATACTACTTCAAATAATAAAAATGTACCTCTCATAAAAGTTATTGGAATGACTTAATATTAATCATAACATCTACGCAAGCGTCAATTGATTACGCAAGGATTTTAGTGCATTGGTTTGATTGATTATTCACGCGGATCAATCGGAGGGGGGTACAGGTTACAAAGCAGTTTTTTCATTAAAGTTAAAACATGGTGCTGTGAAGACTATTGAAAATCTGCTCAAATTTTGCAAACATTAATAAACTTTGATTGACTTTACAACAATGTTTTTAGAATAAGAGATTTAAGGTATAATGAATCGAATGAACCCTTTTTACATGGTGACTTTGAATGATTTTTTTATTTTTAATTTAATTTTTTTTTGTAATCATGAGAAAAGTTTTTGCTGGTTCCTCTACAAAAATTGATAAAGGTTTATAAATTCTATAAACATTTATTATTACGATGTGCAAATCAGGTTAAAAATGAATATTTTTATGAAAAAAACAAATATTTTCCATTTTTTTTAATAAATTAGAAAAACCGCTTTAACGATTTTTTTAATATATAAAAGTATCATCAAAATGTTAATACGCGTCGAGTGACACCTTAATGATGGAAAGATTATATTTAGTTCTCGAGATGTAATGAATGACGTAAATGACCTTGAACGTTTAATGATTTTTTATTTTTTATTTAATTTTTTTTGTTATCATGAAAAAAACTTTTGTTGGTTTTTTCACAAAAACTATTTGGAGTATATAAATTATATAAACATTGATTACTTAGGTTTGAAAATCAGGTTAAAAATTTTGTGTTTTTGAAAAAAACTCCAATTTTTTGGAATTTTTTTTTAAAAAATTAAAAAACGGCTCCAAGAATTTTTTTAAAAATTTGCTTAAACCACATAAATGTCAATGCGCGTCGATTGACACCTTGTTCAATCGTACGTTTGGTTCGCGAAATATAACGCATGACAGAAGTGACCTTCAAACGGGCAAAACAGTAATCAGCTCTTAAGATTGCAAAGACGCTTGACACCACAACGAAGTCGATACGACTTTGTTTACGTGAGTTATGCTCGTAGAAAAAAGTGTCCACGAACGTACATACGAACGTACGTACGTACATACACACACACACATACATCTCCCTTTCTAAAAACACTTTATATATACTCTATAGACCTTAAAATGTGAAGAAAAGTTGAAAATTTCAATTTCGATTTTCGAGGCGATTACAAGAACTTCCCATATACTGGGAAGTTAATAAACACAATTAGTAACTTTTCACAGACAGACGACGACGCGACGGTAGGATTCGCAAAAAAAAATTAAAGTAAAATTAAAATTAGTTCATTCTCTGAAAGTATAACAGATTCTCATTTAATTACTTTCAGATTCATATTTACGGATACAGAAACAACTAGACATCAAACTGTAGTTGAAGTAAATTATCAATTATTCGTTGAAGATCCACGATAACGGCCAAACCTAAAAGCGATACAAAATGGTTCTGAATTTGTTTCTTATTTCATCAGTAATAAAGTCGACGTTTGGTGTAGTTACAACAGGACTTTGGCTCATTCCATTAATGCTGGCTGCTATTTCATATTTTCGCTACGATCGCCTAGATCCCGAGTCCAGACCTATCGATCAGCAGATATTTCAAAAAGAATATGATTTTATTATTGTAGGTGCGGGTTCGGCGGGGGCTGTTATTGCTAACAGGCTAACCGAAATATCTTCGTGGAAAGTATTACTTCTGGAAGCTGGGCCTGATGAAAACGAAATATCTGATGTACCTGCATTAGCAGCCTATCTTCAACTAAGTAAACTTGATTGGAAATATAAAACGGAACCATCCAAAAAAGCTTGCCTGGGAATGAAAAACAATCGCTGTAATTGGCCCCGGGGCAAGGTCTTGGGAGGCTCAAGTGTTTTAAATTATATGCTGTACGTCAGAGGCAATCGATTGGACTATGACCATTGGAAGTCCCTGGGAAACTCTGGGTGGGGATACGAGGACATACTACCATATTTTAAAAAATCTGAAGACAATCGAAACCCTTACTTAAAACGAACTGCATATCATCAAACTGGTGGCTTGTTGACTGTACAAGAATCTCCATGGCATTCCCCGTTGGTAGCGGCGTTCGTCGAAGCTGGCACTGAGATCGGATACTCGAATCTTGATATCAATGGAAAGCAGCAGTCAGGGTTTATGATCGCTCAAGGAACAATAAGGCGAGGAAGTAGATGCAGTACTGCAAAAGCATTTTTGCGTCCTATAAGACTGCGATCAAATCTTCATATTTCAATGAATTCACACGTAACTAAAGTTCATATAAATCCGCTGACTAAGCGAGCTACCGGAGTTGAGTTTGTTAAGAATCAGAAAATTTTCCGGGTAAATGCCAAAAAGGAAATTATATTAGCAGCAGGAGCAATCAATTCCCCGCAAATTTTGATGCTTTCTGGAGTCGGACCAAAATCTCATTTGGAAAGCCTTGGTATAAACGTTGCAGCAGATTTGCCAGTTGGGAATAACTTACAAGATCACGTTGGAATCGGCGGCTTAACTTTTTTGGTAGATAAACCTGTAACGATTGTTCAGGACCATTTCAATCCTACTTCATTGACTTATCAATATGTTTTGAATGAAAGAGGGCCAATGACGACACTTGGCGGAGTAGAGGGCCTTGCATTTGTACACACCCCTTATGCGAATAAATCTATTGATTGGCCTGATATTCAGTTTCATATGGCGCCGGCGTCCATCAACTCCGACAATGGTGCTCAAGTTAAAAGAGTGTTAGGCTTGAAAGATAAACTGTTTGAGGATGTATATAGACCGATAGGGAATAACGACAGCTGGACTATAATGCCTCTTCTTCTGCGTCCAAAATCCAGAGGATGGGTCAGACTGCGATCCAAAAATCCTTTTCATCATCCTCTTATGAATGCAAATTACTTTGAAGATCCTCTAGACATAAAAACAATAGTAGAAGGGGCGAAAATTGCGCTGCGTGTTGCTGAGGCTAAAGTATTCAAGCAGTTTGGCTCCAGATTTTATCGGAAGCAACTACCAAATTGTAAACAGTTTGAGTTCTTATCCGACCAATATTTGGAGTGTCATGCAAGAACTATTTCAATGACCATCTACCACCCTTGTGGTACATGTAAGATGGGACCGCCTTGGGATACAAGTGCAGTAGTCGACGATCGACTGCGAGTATATGGAATCGGAGGATTACGAGTAATTGATGCAAGTATAATGCCAACTATTCCTAGCGGGAATACAAATGCACCTGTTATTATGATAGCAGAGAAAGGTACCGATTTAATTAAAGAAGATTGGCTATCCACAGCAATTTACGATAAGTAGCATTCCAAATGCTAAAGCCATTATTGATAGGTCTTTTTTTAAGATTGAATGGATATTTTCATAAGCCGCCAATTGCGTTTTGTTTTTCCATTTAAGCCATGCAGCGAAACACAAACATTGGTAACTAAATAAAACCAAATAATGATAGCGTTAACGAATTGTTACAATGAGAACGGGCTGATCGGAAGAGATAGCTTCCGAGCCAGCAGCTAGTCAACACTAGTAACAAATAGAAAATTGACATGTTAAATTTAAAAGATATTAATTAAATTCTAATGGTTTCTTTTAAAAATGTTCATTTAATGTTCATTCAAGGAATTAATTTTTTTCTGAGAATATATTGAGTAGAAATATTTGAGATAGCTTTTAATTTAAGTATATTAGTCAAACTCGGAAATAAGCCATGAGCAATCTTCCAATGACAGATTTTTGCTTAAAAATTCATAAATATTTTCCACTTTTGTAAAATAAAAATTTATTTAGATATGACGTCTATTTCAATAACTTATTTAATACGGCGACCGTGCCGGCATGCTCATCATATCTTTTCTTATCAACAAAGAGCGCGCCGGCAACAATGGGCCTTCACTTTCAAACGGAACTCTGACCAAAGACGTTCTGTTTAAGGACACTAAGCCATCGCACAGTGCATCTCAAAGAAGCTGTGAATACTTTACCGTTTGTAAATATTTCAACTAAAACCTAGACAATTAACGTTAAACTTAATGATAAGAAAGCTCTCCGTTAGATTCAATGATTTGTTGATGATTACGCAGTGCCAATATGGCTGACGTATTAAACAAGTTAATTAATAGCGGTTCACTCTTATCGTGTTCAAAATGGCTTTTTGAAATAGTGAACTATTATACATATTTGATGAATGCACAAAGCAGGATGTTACTTTCGATTTAATAAAGTTAAGTAAGTTCTTCATTATTTTTTGGATTTTCAGGCTTAAATCATAAACGCATAATTTGCTTATTAGATTATGTTTTAGAATTTTGCAACAAGCAAGCAACCTTAAACAATAATTTATCTGGCACCAAATTTATTTGTTGCGGAGTTTAGCGTTGTTAGATTATAATATAGAATGTTGGCAAATTCGTTTGAACAATTCGAAAATCATTTTTATTATTAACGATTTGGAACACTTTTGCGAATCGAATAGAAAATATTATGATATTCTTCACCGGCCAAACATACAAACGGAAACAAATATATAAAAGGTCAGTGAATTCCAAAAGATACATTGATTTGATTTTAGGAGCCAGTGCCAGTGAACTTATAAAAAAACGTCTCCGGACATGAAGAAGCAATTGTCAAAAGCACAAGCATGGAAAGGTGCTGCAAAAAGGCGACACAATGCTCTTACAAAGCTAAGCTGTACAGAAAAAATGGTATCGAATCAGCATCTAAATGCACTAATCAACGTGTTACAATGAAGTAGATAAACAAGCTGACTAATATTTTAAGATTAGTATTGATATCCCATTCATTTTTTTTGGGCTTACCTAGCAACTTTGAGAACTTAAGAATTACTATGACATAACGGGATGAAGTTTAAGGATGAACATCGTAGAAAACTATGAAGCTCGGTAATTTTTCGAGTAGGCACAAAATAAAGCTACTTTTTTTAACAGCGTAAAAACAGTAATCAAGATAATGAGCCAAACAATTTCACTTCAAACGACACATTATTTCTATTACTTCACCGAACTCGAATTGCAAAGGGTTCGGTGTCACTACCCAACAAATGAACAACCCAAAACCGCACGATTGCCAAAAGGAAAAAAGGTGCAAAATCACTCCCCACAAACTTACAAATTTCTATCTATTATTGGAACTGTAACTACAGAAAAACTTAATATACTTACCATCTTGAAATTGTACCTTCGAACCAAAACAAAACTTCCTTTAGACGCTTATTTCCGAAAACTCCTTTAATTGACGGTCACTTGCTTGTCTCAGTTCTCTAACAATCCTTAAAGAAGCACCACTATCGATACAATTCCTGATTTTTAGAAGCCGCCTGAATCCAGCTTATTTCGTTTCTTCGCCGCTCTTGCTCCGTAATGCACTTTACAACGAAATACTGGTGCTTGATGTTTCAACGAAGCGCACATTTCCCAATTTTTCGGGTGGACATAAATATCAGAACAAACTTTTTGTTTATTGGATGGTTGCTGGTTAGCCTTCAAATTCGCAAAGATGGTTTCAAATTTGTATTCAACAAAATTAAACGAAATGAAAACATGTATTTCGACACGGTTTTTGTTCCCAAGTTTTCACACAAATCGCTCAATTTTTAAGGACAAGCACAGTTGCCACTGAAATTCGAAACCGCTTCAACCCACGTTTCAACGAACCCCAGGGGTGAATCAGCGATACTAGGACACACTTTTCGTTTGTTGCATGGTTGCTGGTGAAGCCCTCAATCATAAGATACATCGTTTCGAGTTTAGGTTAAACTAAAACGAACGAAATCATCATGATTCGACACGGTTTTCGTTCCCGCGTTTTCACTTAATTCGCTCAATTTATCGGAAACAAGCACAATTGCAACGGAGACTCGAAATCTCTTCAACACACACTTTAAATAACAACATTATGTTTCCCGGATAGACTCCGCAAAACAATTTGCACAGCCACCACAATCACACCGCGCATGTTACGAGAAATTCTGACTTTTTTGGAAAAAATCACTCCAGCGATCTGAAGGGATGACGGCGAACGTTTTATTTTTGGAACACTTTACAATCGGCAACGTTGTTCGTGCGGCATGGCAAAGTTAAGACCAAAATATTCATGATGTTTTCCAGTTTTATGATAAACTTGCATGGTTTGAGCCACTACTGAAGCCAACAATACTTTTGTAGCAGACTACCGTGTTCACCGCAGCGAGGCACAGCATTTAGCTTTAGAATCATTTTAGTTAATCCCTAATGAAATTGTTAAACAGAGCGGACATGTAAGTAATTAATATTTAGAAGGACCAACGCGATGGTTTGCAAGAATCGAGGCTCAATTCCGGACATACAGAATAGACACTTTGAAATTTGACAAAGTGTAAGCGAGCTGGAGCCCGAAATTCTATCACAAGTCGCAGACATCGTGGAAAACCCGCTCGAAACAGGCAAGTACCAAGTGCTAAAAGAAAGAATAATGATCGCATACGCTATGTCTGAAGAGTCGGAAATCCGCGAATTTTTGACCGGGTTAGATCTTGGCGGTCGCAACTGCTACGAGTTACGCAGCTTAAAGAAGACACCAAAGTGTCCGAACATGTACTTCGCTTTCTTTGGCTACAAAGGTTGCCCGGCAGTGCGGTTGAAGCATATTATTGGTGCGGACTAAAATAGACGTACGAAGCCGGGAGTCGAGCTCGTCAAATTGACTTGCGGTAGGCTAAGCAGCTGTCAAAACATGGTCAAATCTTGATCAAACTTAACAACAACAAACTAATAACTATGTATAATGACTTATAAGATGTCTTTGATATGAAGTGTGTCTTGTATATGAAGTGCGCTGTTATCGGTGACAGCAGCCGTGACTGCTGCTTGTGCTGATGAAATAATCGTGACGGTCGTTAACCATGGTGAATTGCAAGTACCAATGGTTGTGGGTATCACAGGCGCATAGAGGGCTCCATTGGCGTATCGTAGACCGGGCGGGGCCTGGATTTGGATCTGTTACGGCGATTGGGTGAGCGTTGTTTGTTGCCGTGATTGCTGGCAACTTATCTGCAGGGTGTGTGACGCTGACTGTAATGCATTTAGCTGTTGAAGATACTTCAATTACGCAGCCTCGCATGCACGGTCAGGAACACTCTCCATAACAACCTTACTACCTACTTAGTTACCTAATCCAATATCCTTAAATACCTACATCTCCTCTATATTTTTATGCAGACATCAATACCCTAAGCAAATCTATTTCGTATTTATATAAATCAATACCTTAATCTAGATAAATATATTCCCTAATTTTCGTATATATACAGTGCTGTGCAAAACTTAAGCAACTCACTACATGTCGGAATGAAAGGGAAAATTGCAATCAAAATATAAAGATTTTTTTCCTTTTTTGTTTTCAATTTACACGTTAGCATGTTGCTGAAAGCTCTGCAATAAAAAAAGTACATCAGTATTTTAACTGTTCTTTAAAAAAAGCCAAAACAAAATACACCAACAAAAAGGCTGTGCAAAATCTAAGCAACTTTCAAAACGCAGCTACGATTCCCAGTCAGAACAAAAGATAACGGGGATTTCCCGATGTTTCTTTTTTTTAATGCTCGTGTCAATTGGATCAGTAAAGATCGTCTTCTCTTTGGATTTAGTTGTGTGTAAAAAAATAAAATTGAAAATGCAGCGTAATCAATACGATAATAGATTTAAATCAAACGTAATTTCGCTATATTATCCCGGAAAAACGCATTTAGAGATTGCCAAATCGTTAAATATAAACAAACCTTTAATTTCAATATGGATTACGAAATATAAAATCACGGGCAGTGAGAAAAGTGTAAATTTTGGTGGAAGGCCGCGTAAAACTACCATTGGAAATGGGTTACAAATTAAAAAAATGATAAAAATAAAACCGTTTATCTCGTCAAAAGAAGTTGTGAAAGAGCTAGGCTTAAATGTCAACTCAAACACTGTTCGCAGACGGCCAATTGAATTCAATCTAAAAAGCTACACAGCTTTAAAAAACCATTGCTCACAAAAAGACATGGAAGGAAAAGGTAGACTACTCGATCAACACTTTAAAACATTATTATTTTACTATTTATATCGTTTTATATATCATTTAGGCTTGAGTTTGCTAAAAACCATCTTGACTAGTCAGTTGCTAAATGGAAGAGCGTTTTATTTAGCGACGAATCCAAGTTCAATCTCTTCAATTCCGATGGCTTATCCCCTGTGAGGCGTGAGAAGGGACAACAACTAAATCCACACTTCTGAAGAAAAACGGTGAAACATGGGGGAGGAAGCGTCATGGTCTGGACATGTTTCTCAGCATAAGGTCTTGGTCCCTTTCATAGAATAACAGAAATTATAGACGGATTCATGTATAAGGACATCTTAGAATCTAGAATGTTACCTTATGCAGAGTGTAATATGCCACTTCGATGGGTGTTTCAACGTGATAATGACCCGACACACACTTCAATGTTGGTTAAAGAGTGGCTTAGCTCTAAAAGTATTCAAGTTCTTGATTGGCCGGCACAATCGCTCCACTTGAATCCTATAGAAAACTTGTTCGGTATATTGATACGGCGTATGAGAAAAGTACAGTTTGCAAACAAGGACCAATTGTTTACAAACCTAAAAGCCGAATGGGAAAAAATTGACATATTAGTTTGAAATAATTTAGTTGAATCAATGCCTCGCAGATATGCCGCTGTTATGAAAAATAACGGCTATTACACGAAATATTAATAAAAGTTGCTTAGATTTTGCACAGCCTTTTTGTTGGTGTATTTTGTTTTGGCTTTTTTTAAAGAACAGTTAAAAAACTGATTTACTTTTTTTTATTGCAGAGCTTTAAGCAACATGCTAACGTGTAAATTAAAAACAAAAAAGGAAAAAAAACTTCATATTTTGATTGCAATTTTCCCTTTTATTCCGACATGTAGTGAGTTGCTTAAGTTTTGCACAGCACTGTACATACCTATATAATATTTGCAATATAGTTCATTAATGACTTCCACTATAATTAATGAATCACCTGCTTGTGTGAAGTGGCGGAGTGTATAACGTTTTTCAAAGACAGCGCTTATTCGCACGATGGTTTGGGGTATTCAAGAACAGGACAGACCCCCCCCCCCCAGACTTATGGGTTGTGGGTCGACCACGTTGCGTGGCGAACGTAACAAGGTCAGCTAAAGTTTCTCGGGTACGGACCCGACAAACTCAAGCTCAACGAAGATGCTAACTGTGACGTAAGTTCTAACGAAACGTGCCAAAGTTCGACGGAACTTATGTAAAATTTATTATAATCCGTCGTATTAAATACACCCACACATGCACATAGGCCTAATTTTATATGGCTTTTGGCGCTTTAGAAAAGAATTAAGTAACATTATGCGCAGAGTTTAAATGGCCGGCTCTTGTTACCTTCTACTTATTGTATCTAAGTTCCACGCATCATGCCGTAAATCGTTTTGCCTAGTTTTTACTCCGAGTCTCAATGCCTGAGGTTCAGTCACCATGGTGGCCGAATTACGGATTTCGAAAACAATTAAGTCGCAAGGTACATTGACTAGACCTTAATTAAGTTAATCGCAAGCAGGCTTTGTACAGATCCGAAGTTGGTGACTCGAGTTGACCGCCAATTTGCGGAGTCATAGTATTACATACTAACCACACACCAGAGTCGGAATCCACATTCTAAAATATCGATACTTCTTCTTTTTAGCCATCATCTTAGCATTATTGCTTATCTTGTGCAATGCACAATCGTCGCGAAGATTGTTTCAACTCTGCTCCAATCTCAAGTACCGAAACAAAACTTACCAAGTTACAATTTTTGCGGAACCAATCAATTTAGTATCGACACTTATATTTTGTGCTTAGTTAGCTTTCTAAGAAATAACGTAAACAGTTCTCCGAGGTTACAATTAAGTAGTTACCATTTTAAGAATTAATTGTAGACGAGATTTAGAAGCGAGAACTTGAAATAAAATCGATTATATTAAAAAGTTGCCTTTCGTTTTCTCATTATTAAAAGTACTTAGTAAAAGTACGACAACATTATTGGCGCAGTCAGTTACGATAAAATAAAAACTAAGTGAAATTAGTTGTTTTCGGCCAACATAAAGGATTCGTTGAACGTATGATATTTAAAAAATAATAAACATGCGTTTGTGATCCGTTTAAAATAGACGTGGACCACAAGACACCAATTCGTCCGTTAGCTTTCTACTGAGTCTGGTAGAAGGGCGTCTGTACTAACCAAATATACTTGTGTAATTGTGAAACAAAAACCATCACAATGGCGACATCATCAGGTATAGCGATCAATCCAGAGATACCAAAACGTGCACTTCGAATTGATCCCTTTACGTATGTGAACCGCATACCCCAGTGCGACGGCGAAGGCACAAACCTAAAAAGCTTCGTGGATGCAGTAGATGTCCGTACACCAACACTGGCTCAATACGATGCAGAATCACAGGCAGTTATATCAACTATTATCAAGTTCAGGCTAACAGGTAAAGCTAGAAAAATAATAGATATAAATTCTCACGAACACCCGAAGCAGCTACCTTATAGCAGACGAGCTCAGCAGTGTAAAATTAAAAACTACTGTCTTAGATTTTTACAATGAAATTGAGGAAAAACCAGTAAAATCTCAAAACGGAACGAACAATTGGAAAACATTCTTGTGAATTTAGAGATAATATCGAAGCAAATAAACGATTAGCTTTAAATGTTTTAAAAATAAATTGTTTGAACCAATTAAAAGTTACCTTAAGTGTAATAAACCATCTTCACTTGAAGAAGCGTTGGATTTATTGCGGGAAGAAGGATATCTTCATTATAGGTCTAGAAATTCAGAAAAATAGCAATAATTTCACTGCTCGCTCGAAGAAGAGAAATACAGCGAAAATACTACATTTTTCCTTAACCCTAGAATACTAATGTTAGTCGATTCGACTAGCAACGATCAGTTTTTTTTCTGTTTCTTTCTAACGAATTCACCGATTGAGTTCATATTTTCTATCAACTCAGTTGCCAATAAGACCCTCACAAGAGTGATCGCGCCGTACCGGTAAGTTCCGCAATATTCGAAATTTTTCCGACTTGTTAGCCCGATCGACTAATGATTAGTATTAACGTAACTTTTTCGATGGTGCCATATTCCATAATTTCGAAAGCCCTTCTGGAACCTCAGTAAAGTTTTGCGTAAGCGATTCAACGTAATTCCTCCACTAACACAAAATAATGAACTGGTGATAACCCCCAAGGATAAGGCAGAACTCCTAGCCAAAACGTTCCTGCAATATCACCAGCTTTCAGCCAATCATACTTGCCCGGATATCGACCACTGCGTTCAAACAAGTGTAGCAATAGTCCGCGATCAGCAAATAGTCCCCAAGATATTCTTCCGTCCATTAGATGTCTTCCATTTTGCACGTGAGCTCAAGAAAAATAAGTCAGCGGGCGCTGATAAAATCAAACCCATACTACTTAAACATTTGCCAAAAAAATGTATCATCCTTCTCACTCACATATTTAATGCATGCATGACCCTATCATACTTTCCGGATCAGTGGAAAATCGCTATGGTTATACCGATAGCAAAACCAAATAAAAATCCAAACAATGCAGAAAGTTACAGGCCAATCAGTCTACTCAATGGACTGTCAAAAATCTTTGAAAAACTAGTATATAGATTATTGAGCAAATTTACTGATGAAAATAACATTATCCCGAATTTCCAAACTGGCTTCCGAGCTGGGCACAACACAGTCCACCAGCTCAAAAGAATAACTTGTGATATTAGAAGTGGCTTCGCAAGTCGCAAATCTACGGGGGCAATCTTCCTGGATATAGGAAAAGCATTTGATAAAGTCTGGCCAATGGATTAATCCACAAGATGCTCAAGCTTAGATATCCGATTGAGTTAATAAAAATCATAAAAAGTTTCCTAACAAACAGAAAATTTTTTGTCTCCTTACACCACGAATACTCATCTTTATATATCATATCAACAGGGGTACTACAGGGATCTGTGTTAAGCCCAATTTTGTACAATATCTACACGAGTGATATACCTAACTTACCGTTTTGCGAACTTGCTCTCTTCGCAGATGATACCGCTCTCTATACATCCCATACAAGCCCCCAAATCATCATAAATAACCTCGAATAAGGGCTTAAAAAACTTGAACAGTATTACCATCATTGGAAAATTAAAGCCAACACTGATAAAACGCAGGCCATATTTTTTACGAGGCGTCGAGCGCCAAAATACTTACCCGATAGGTCCATAAAATTTAACAGTGAGGATATCCGCTGGAGTGAAACAGTAAGATACCTAGGCTTCACTCTAGATCCAAAACTCACTCTAAAAACACATATAACAGATCGGCAAAAGAAAATTAGTATATTGACGAAGTCCCTTTACCCACTTATAAATCGAAATTCGCTTCTGAGTTTGGAGAACAAATTATTATTATACAAATCTATCTTCCAGCCAATGCTGCTATACGCTTCTGAGCTTCTCACCACAGCTGCCAAAACAAACCAGCAAAAGCTTCAAACAGCACAAAACAAAATACTTAAACTTATATTTAACCTCCCTCCGTGGTACTCAACCAAACGTCTACATAAACTTTCACGGATAGAACCCATCTCGGAGAAATGTAGCAAACAGCTTGACAAGTTTAAACGTTCGTGCTTAGTGCTAAACAACCCGCTTTTTAACGGCTCAAGAGCCTAATTTATTAAACCTAATCTTCACTATAATATCATTAAAAATAACAATAATGTTATAATAATAGCAGTAAACCTAATTCCATAAGTTATGTTAAGTTAGCTTTAGCGTAACTATCTATCCTAAGTTAGTCTAAGTTTTTATCTTAATCCTAATCAACAGCCCTAATCTTAAAACTGAAGTAACGAAAGTCATAAACAATTGTAACACTTGCAATATTGCAAAATTTGAAAGAACCCCGTAAAAACCTCTGTTTTTCAAAACAACTATTCCAGATAAACCAAATGAAATAGTTCCTTTTGAAAAATTCCCAAATGTCAAGAAACAAATAGAAACCGTACAGGAAAAGCGACTCGCATATCATAACAAAAACAGAAAAGAAATTGATTTTAATCCAGTTTTTATCCGAAATGTGCATAGAAGTAAAAAGCTAGAATCCCACTTTAAATATAAGCCAAAACTTAAGAGACCTGTTTGTAAAAAACTCCTCATGAAAGCAAAAAAAAATCAGTCCAACAGGATAAGTACTTAGTAAAAATACGACAACATTATTGCGGTCTGTGCAAGCCGAAACGCAAATTTTTTAAGCGCTGCCCGACTTGAAATGTAAGAACATGTTTCGTTACTTTTCACTGTAATTTTGCCTTTTTGTTCATGTTACAATACTCTAGATTGAGTTTTGACTTTTCGCCCTTACTTCATACCAGTTTTTCTATTTTAAATTGGAATAATGTCGTGCTTTCAATGATCTTTTTGTGAGAAGTAAGGATGGGTTGTTCGGTTTTGTGCAGGGCTCTGCTCTACACCACTGAAGGGGCTAGAGTCTTCAAATAGTTAGAAAAAGAATATAGGGAAGATGAAAGATGTACTGGACTGTGACGGCGATTCTGATGATCCAGATTACGATGAAGGGGAGATTGAGGAGGATTTCAGTGACTCAGAGATCAACTTGCATTGCGAAGACGGATGCAGAAGGTATTTTTTTTATTTTAATCGCCTCGAAAATCGAAATTGAAATTGCCTTCGTGGACATTTTTCTACGAGCATAACTCACGTAAATAACGTTGTATCGCCTTTGTTGAGGTGTCAATCGAAGCGTCTTTGCAATTTTAACAGCTGATTAATTTGTGAGACACTTCGGTCGGGGGGTTTGTTGTTTTGATCCTTTGAAGGTCATTTCTGTCATGCGTTATATCTCCGGAAACAAACTTACGATTTGCAAAGTTAAGGTGTCAATCGACGCGTATGTATGATTCTAGCTAACTTTTAAAAAAATCGTTCCAACCGTTTTTTAATTTATTAAAAAAAATGCTAAACATAAGGTTTTTTCCATAAATAATAAATTTTTAACCTGATTTGCAAAACGCAGTAATTAATGTATATAAAATTTATAAGCCCCAAATAATTTTTGTAAAAAATCCAGCAAAAAATTTTTATAATTACGTAAAAAATTAAATTAAAAATAACAAATCAATAAAAATCATCATAATTTTCAAGGTCATTCAATCAATATATCTCACGAACCAAATATGATATTTGCATCATTAAGGTGTCAATCGACGTGTACTAACATTTTGTGCTGTTTTTAACTTTATAAAAAAATCGTTTTAGCCTTTTTTTAATTTAATAAAAGAAAATGCAAAAAATTAGGATTTCTTTCATAAAAAATAAATTTTTAGCCTGATTTACACAGCTCAATAATAAATTTTTATAAAATGTATACATTGCTACCAGTTTTTGAAAAGAAACCACCAAATTTTTTGGCATGATTCTGGAAAAAAAACCTAATTAAAAAAAAAATCATTCGAAGTTAACATGTAAAAAGGGTTTATATATTTTGTTTTAAAGACTTTGCTATGAAGGCAATCAAAGTTTTATAATATTTGCATAATTTGAGCAGATTTTGAATAGTTTTCAGTGTTTTAATTTTATAAAAAAACTGTTTAAATTTTGAAAACCAACAAAATTTCAATCAAATTTGCTTTTGAGCTAATCAACGCTTTAGTGTTCGTAAGATTTCAATTACTTCCTCCTTCATTATGTGTAAAACATTTTACGTTTTACATGCAATTAAACTGATAACTGACTGAATATTCAATGTTCAAGATCAACTGAAAATAAGAGGTGCGACCCTTGAGGTCCACCCGGTCAACTTTTCAGTAATATCAACATTAATATTAAAAATACTAAACACAATCATAATTATGAAAATACTACTACTTTAAATAATAATAATGAGAGGTATTCATAGCAGTAACAGGTAATGAGTTAATATTAATCGTATCATCTACGGGAGCGTCCATTGATTAGGTAAAGTTTTTGATGGTTGCGGGCAGATTGATTTGATTGAATATTCACGCGGATCAATCGATGGGGGCCTTTTCTACGTTATTTATTATTTTCACATCGATGCTTGAAGGACAAAACAGCGCTAGCAAAAATAAATGCAGTTTTTGTTATTACGCCTACTGAAGAGATTTTGTCGCGTGATGGCCATTGTGAATAGTTGCGTTCAAAATTGCCATCACTTCGGCATAATCACTGGATTCATATTTTTTCACGATTTTCATTTGATAAATAATTTTTAATTTCGGTTGGTCTTGAAAAATATTGAATATGCAGTCAAAAATAGGTTAAATTGCATGTAAAAGGAAAAATGTATTACACATGATGATGGAAGAAGTAATTGAAATCTTACGATAAGAATAAATCTACTGAAAACTACAATTTTTTATTTGATGTAAGTTTGTTAAAGCAAATGATCTTGCAAAGTATTGACTGCAATACATTTTATAATTCAAAACGTTGATTACCAGAAATGCAAAGTTTGATTTGATCTCTATTGATTTTCAAAATTTAAGCAGTTTTTTCATTAAAGTTCAAACATGCTGCTAGAAAGACTATTGAAAATCTGCTCAAATTTCGAAAATATTAATAAACATTGATTGAGTTTGTCTTTTGAATAATAGATATAAAGTAATATCATTCGTATGAACCCTATTTACATGATGACTTTGAATGATTTTTTATTTTTAATTTAATTTTTTTTGTAATCATGGAAAAACAATTGCTGGTTTCGTTTCAAAAACTGATAAGAATTCATAAATTTTATAAACATTTATTATTGCGATGTGCAAATCAGGTTACAAATTTATTTTTTATGAAAAACACCTTAATTTTGAACATTTTTTTATTAAATGAAAACACAACCTAACTTTTTTTTAAAATAGAAAAACATCACAAAAATGGTAATATACGTCGATTGACACTTTAATTAAGTAAATATTATATTTGGTTCGAGAGATATAGCGCATGACAGAAATGACCTTAAAGAGTCAAAACAACGTACGTACGTACGGACGAACACACACACACATACATCGCTTTTTCTAAGAACTATTAAATATACTCTAAAGACCTCAAAACGTAAAGAAAAATCGAAACTTTCAATTTTGATTTTCGAGGCGATTACAAGAACTTCCCATATACTGGGTAGTTAATAATGGACTACAATTTTCCAATGGGCGTGGTAGATACCGTAGACCTCATACGTTCCAGAATAAGCATTTAAAGAAGAACACCTGTGTGTTCTTCTTATGCTCATATTTTTTCGACTATTTAATCCGGCCGGTAGCATTCCGTTCGGATTTTCTAAAGTCCCATAACATCGTCATGGACCTAATGAACGAAAACTTGAAAGAGCGTTCGCAAGTTACAAGTCTACCGAAAGATTTGAAGTTGTTATTAAGCCATGCAAAAAGCAAGACAGCAGTGTTGAACCCAAACCACTCAAGGTACATGTGACATCTGTAGGTCAATAAAAAAATAGCTTAACCGAATGTAATGCATAAATTACGGGCGAAACGTGAGCAAAACTTATTCAGACAGTTTTATTTATTACGACAACTTTGCTGAAAGTTATTGCGAGTGGTAAAACTGTCTGTTAAGAAGACGAAAACAGTAATTCAGAAGTCGATTAGTTTGGATTTTCCTTCGTGTTTTATTCATTATGTTCATTTTTAATTTGTTACCAATGCAATATTACTTTTATCAAAAGCTGATTTTGTTTGGCAGCTTTCATTTTGAAAAGTAAACTACAGTCCAAATTTGCCAATAAGTCACATTTTCAGTTTATTTTAATTTTGTTTCGATGAGACAATATTTTCCCGGAAGGCTAGTTATTTATGTCTATTATTTTATTGTCCCAAAGTGAACTTTTGTCGTTTAGTTCTAGCCAGCTTTTCCTTCGATTTATTTGTTCCAAAACAAGAAGTAAAAACAAAAGATGGAAAAACATTTGCCGTAGGCACTAAGATTGAAATACTTATGTTCTAAATATTTTCTGAATTTGAAACGTTCTGTGTATTTTTTTAATAAAGATTTTTGGTCAAAAATGAGCTTCTAACGTTGTGTTTGGGTTTATTTGTTTTGACTTTTCTAAAACACTCAAATTGAACGTGGGGAAATTTTGGAAATCAAGAAAAATTATTACCAAACAAATTACTGTTGACGGGAACGCAAGTGTGACGCTGGAGGGCGCGAGCGAATGAACATTAATAAATTGAGGACCATCAATTAAATATACATGCAAAACAATAATTTTTATAACATACAAAAAAAACTCGAAGAATAATTTCCGATTACATGCATTGTTGGACACTTTACCTGACGCTCTATAAAAATGCTAAATAGTTCAATTAAACTGGTCAATGTTCTTCATTGTTTCGAAACCTTCCCACTTGCTAGCACCTGCGTTAAATATGGGGGCGGCTGAGCCTAGAGTATTAGCAGCCTATAAAAAAAAACTAAATAATATTTATTTTGCCAATATAGTTTTCTACAACTTCAACGCACTTCTCACATATTTTGTCCATGGCCTGTATCCCAGTAAAAAAAGTTTTTATTTTTCCCCTCAAAATGTTACTGCACGTCACTTTTCATCCACAAATCATCGTCCTCCCAAAGTTTTCTTCAAATTCCGTTTAAGGGGTTATATCCACTTGTAATTTTGAAAAAAATCGAATTTCTTTTTTTTGCATATTTTGAATCTACATATATTCGAGAATATCGTCCGAAAATTTCACATTGATCCGGCAAATAGTTCCAGAGAAATTAGCGTATTTGTAAAGACGTCTCCGAGCGTTTGAAAGTAGGCGAAGCGTAATACGGAATAGCAACTGTTTCTCATTACTCCTATGCCCTTGTCTATGCTTTTCATAATGTTTTTATTCTTGGAATTAGAATATAAAAGGTTTATTTTATACCTGAAAGCAATATTTAGAAATTTTAGGTATAAAGTAAGTACATTTCGTCAGTTTAAAGTGAACTGCCACGATATAAGTTGGAAAAAAAATTTGTTCCCAAAACTTTAAACGCGTTTTTCTCGAAACGGTGTTTTCAAAGTCGGTGAGGAAAATTTCTCCAAAACGGCTTAACCGATCGGCTTGAAATTTTCACACAATCTTCTTAGATACTTGTATCAGGTAATGAACGAAGGAATAAGGTTTCTGACAATAATTTCAATTTAAACTGTAAATTTTCTTGAAAAAAACGATTTTTTTCTTTGGGAAGCCGCCATTTTGTCAACAATCAAAATTTTGACTATTCCATCTATCATTACCTGTATTCATCTATCCTAAAAATAAATCTTTTGGTTTTTTTTATTTCCGATAATTTGGATCAGAGATATCTTCCTCACCGCCTGACACCTTTTTGTGGAGGTCCTCTAGGAGATCTACTACAGGAACAACGGAACCGAATATTTTTTCATAATGCATCGCGAATTCTTAAAATACATTAAATTCGCTATATGTACATTTATTCTATGTATTTATTTAATAAAAAGCCTATTCACAAAAAATTCACAAAAAAACACGTTTTTTCGGATTTACAAGTGTATATAACCCCTTAAATCAAGTAAGCACTTGGAACCAAATCTAGGCTGTCAGATGGATGGTTGAATTCTTTGCATTCTTCCACAAAAATAGGATTCCTCTGCTGAATTGTTTTTCTAAGTAGCAAGCACTTGGCATTCATTGAGAATCTCAGAAAATGGTGACCACCAGTTTGGAAACCGACTTTTTCATTTTGATTTTTTCCGCAGTTATCCCTCTTTCTATGGATTGCATCGACTCTTGTTTTGATTCTGGATCATACGTTTCTACACTAGTCGAACAAAAATTATGAAGTTTTGATTCGCCGTTGTTTGTCGTAGTCTGCGCTGAATGTACTAATAAGCAAATGACTGCGTAAAATGTCTCCAACTCATTTTTTTACTCGACTACTATTTGCCGATTGTACTATTCGGCGACCCTCCAATACGACTTTTCATTTTGGCAATGTTTTTATCCGTGATGGCTGTGTTCCGGTGGTCCGAGCAGGGGTTATCTTCCAGAGACTCTCGATTCTGTTGTAACAGTTGAACCCAACGTTTCACCTAGGCAGATTAAGGCCGGAGTACCAAGTAGGAAGAGCACACGTACCTTAAGCTTAAAACTTTCCAGTACCTACTTAGTCCAATGTTAAATCTCAAACTCGCAGGCAATAAAATTTAATTGATGAAAAGAATATTTTTTTTGCAAAAACTTTTGAATGTTTTTTTTAAGTTTTTAAATTTTTG
Organism: Oxycera nigricornis; assembly: GCA_963942545.1. NCBI lineage: Eukaryota > Metazoa > Arthropoda > Insecta > Diptera > Stratiomyidae > Oxycera > Oxycera nigricornis. Next base: position 78,518,137 of record OZ012662.1, read on the forward strand.
ACCATCATTTTTTAAAAATTTCTATGCTTACTCTGAGAGAAAAGTCATAAATACAAACATTTTCATTGGACACTTCAGAACCACTTGATCTATAAAAAAATCTTCGGGGACATAAACTTCTCTAGCATCGTTTAGAAGCTATAAGCATTCCCGTTCAAAAAGTAATTTTTAACTTCCCAGTATATGGGAAGTTCTTGTAATTGCCTCGAAAATCGAAATTGAAATTTTCAACATTTCTTTACGTTTTGAGGTCTATAGAGTATATATAAAGTGTTTTTAAAAAAGAAGTATGTATGTGTGTGTGTGTACGTACGTACGTGCGTTCGTGGACAATTTTTTCTACGAGCATAACTCACGTAAACAAAGTCGTATTGACTTCGTTAAGGTGTCAATCGAAGCGTCTTTGGAATCTTAAGAGCTGATTAGTTTTTGGGATACTTCAGCCAGGAGGGTTTGTTGTTTTGCCCCTTTGAAGGTCATTTCTATCATGCGTTATATCTCGCGAACCAAACATACGATTTGCATGATTAAGGTGTCAATCGACGCGTATCAACATTTTCGTGAATCCATGAAATTTTGAAAAAAATCGTAGGAGCCGGTTTTTAATTTAAGAAAAAAAAGTGCAAAAAATTAGGGTGTTTTTCATAAACAATAAATTTTTAACCTGATTTACGGAACACAGTAATCAATTTTTATAAAATGTGTATACTCCAAGCAGTACTTGTAAAAACATCATCAAACCTTTTTCTTATGATTATAAAAAACATTAAATAAAAAATCATTAACAGTCATCATGATCTTCAAGGTTATTTCTGTCATTTACTATATCTCAAGAACTAGATATAATATTAATATAATATCGACGTGGATTAACATATTTGTGATTTTTTTAACATTAAAAAAATTCGTTTCATTCGTTTGTTCTTCAATTTAATAGAATAAAATGCGAAAAATTAGGGTTTTTTTCATAAAAAATATTATTTTAACCTGGTTTGCACAAGACAGTAATAAATGTTAATAAAATTTATACATTCTTATCAATTTTTGAAGAGAAAGCGGCAAAACTTTTTTCCATGATGTTAAAAAAACTAAATTAAAAATAAAAAATCATTCAAAGTTACCATGTATAAAGGGTTCATACGAATGATATTACTTTATATCTTTTATTCTCAATAAATTGTTGTAAATTCAATCAGAGTTCTAAAATATTTGCATAATTTGAGCAGATTTCTAATAGTTTTTACAGACTTTTAATTAAAAAAACTGCTTAAATTTTGAAAACCATCAAAGTTTCAATGAAATTTGCATTTGTGGTAATCAACACCTTGAATGGTAAAATGTTTTTTAGTCAATACTTTGCAAGATCATATGCTTGAAAAAGCTTTCATCGAATAAAAAATTGTAGTTTTTAGTATCATAGATTCATTTTTAATTTATCAATAGAATGAATAAATTAATTATTAATCTGATTGATGTAAAATCGTGTAAAGATATAAATTCAGTGATTATGCTGAAGTTTTGACAATTTTGAAAGCAACTATTCAAAATGACCATCACGCGACAAAATCTCTTCAGTGGGTGTTATAACAAAAACTGCATTCATTTTTGCTAGCGTTCTTTTGTCCTTCAATCATCGATGTGAAAATAACAAATAACGTAGAAAAGGTCCCCACCGATTGATTGATCACATCAATCTACCCACATTCACCAAAAGACTTACGTAATCAATGGATTCCCCCGTAGATGATATGATTAATATTAGCTCATTCCTGTTACTGCTATGAATACCTCTCATTATTATTATTTAAAGTAGCATTATTTTCAAAATTATCATTGTGTTTAATATTTTTAATGATTATCTAGATATTACTGGGAAGTTGACCGTGTGGATCTCAAGGGTCGCACTTCGCGGTTTGTTTACTTGGTGTTTGAAATAGTCCGAGCCGAGCCGAACCGAGCCGCAGTAGTTAATAATTCAAAAAACAATTAGACGGAAGCTTCCAAAAACATTTAAAAAATTGTGAAATCCTGTATGATAGTTGAGACATTTCTGCCAACTGATTAAATTGAAATTATTAGAAACAATGACAACAGTCTACCTCAAAACAAGTTATGTGTGTTTATGTGTAGTATGTTTCTCTAACTGCAAAATAAAAACTGACAAAAATTGTTAACTAAGGTAAATAAAAAAATAAAAAAACTTTTTATGACAGCATCGCTTGCAAGTGGCATATTTTACATTGCCATAGGTCAGAAAATATCCAGTGTCAAAAAATGCAAACAAGTAGTTCACAAGCAATATTGATAAAACTTATAATTAAATTATGTGCAGAAATACCCTTACTACAATACAGGAGCTTCGTTTTTTTGTACAATTTCATACGCTTCCTTCAAGCATTTTTCAATTCCCCAGTATATGGGAGGTTCTTGTGATCGCCCCGAAAATTCAAACTGAAATTCTCAACACATCTTTACGTTTTGAGGTCTTTAGACTAAGTTCAAAGTGTTTTTGGAAAGAAGTATGTATGTGATTGTATGTGTGTGTATGTACGAACGTTCGTTCTTTGACATTTTTTTTGAAGGAGTATAACTCACGTAAAACAAGTCAAGTCGACTTCGTTGGGATGTCAATTGAAGCTTAGTTACAATCTTACCAGCTTTTCAGATTTTAATAAACTTTGGTTGGTGGTTTCTCTGTTTTGATTTCTCCAAGATCATTTCTGACAGGCACCATATCTCGCGAACCAAGCGTTGGATTTACATTTTCAAGATGTTAATCGAAACGCAATGTATGTATGATTCTTTCAAATTTTCAGTAAATTGAGTAAAGTCGTTTTACGAAAAAATTTGTGTTATTTTTGAATAAAAGGTCTTTCCGCCCGATTTACATTGTAAGCAATCAATGCTTATACAAATTAGAGGATGTAAACAGTTCTTATCTAATAATAATTAATTTTTTCATGATTTCCAAAACACTCACCAAAAAAGCAATAAACCATTAAAAGTCACTAAGAATCAAGGGTTGATACCAATAATATTACCGAATTTCTCTTATTAACTTCCCAGTATATAAGAAGTTCTTGTAAACGACTCGAAAATCGAAATTGAAATGATCAACACGTTTTGAGGTCTTTAGGGTATATTTAAGGTACCAGTCCACTTTAGAAGGCAAAAAAGAAAACATTTTTCAAGCGTTTGTTTATGTTATATATTGGCACGAATATTTTTATAGTATTATTTCATATTTGAGTAATACAAAAAAATATAGCTTCTATTTTTTATTTTTCTTTTCTTTTGAAGAGGGCGCTGAAATTAAGCTCTGAAAAAATCTTTACACCACGGCAAGGAGATAATCTATGAATTGATAGATCTGAAACAAAAAAATTTAACGGCACTTTAAAAAGACAGGTCTCTTACACCGTAATCTACCGTCGTTTTCAAAAAAATTCAGTTGAAACAAAATGGCGGACTTGTGAAAAAAATGTCAAAAATCGACCTTATATTTTGCTCATATTCTGGTAGATTATTGGTGTAATATACTCTAACAAATAAAATGCATCAACGTTTTTGAAAATCGGTTTGGTAGATCCGGAGATTATCTCTCTGTCATGTTAAAAACGTTGTTTTGCGAATAACACGTTTAACACAGCTGATCGAACACCTGCAACGAGCCGGAAACGCGCACATACTTAAAGTCGCTAGTTATATATTAAACTTTCGAATTTCGAAAAAATATTTCTGGAGATCATTTTTGAAATTCTAAGGAGTCGAAAAATGCAAAACACAATCCATTTTATGAAATTTATAAAGTGGACTAGTAACTTAAAGTGTTTTTAGAAAAGAGTATATATGTGTGTATAAGCGTACGTACGTTCGTGGACAGTTTTTTCGACGAGCATAAACACGTAAGCGAAGTCGTTTCAACTTCGTTAATGTTACGATCGAAGCGTCTTTGCAATCTTAGAAGCTGATTACAGTTTTGGGAAACTGGCAAGTTACAAAGCATTTTCTATGTTATTTGCTAATTTCATATCGACGCTTCAAATACAAAAGGGTGCTAGCGAAAATGAATTCAGTTTTTGTTACTACGCCGACTGAAGAGATTTTGTCGCGTGATGGTCATGTTGAATAATTGCGTTAAAAATTTCCATGACTGCGGCATAATCACTGAATTTATCTTTTTCCAAAATTTTACATTAATACAACTCATACTCGTATATATTTTTATTTTGCAGTTGGTCTTGAAGAACATTGAATATGCAATCAATAATTGGTTAAATTGCATGTGAAAAATAAAAAGTATTACAAAAGATGAGAGAGAAAGTAATCGAAATCTTACGAACACTAAAAAACAAAACTACTAAAAACTGCAATTTTTTATCTGATGAAAGCCTTTTAAAGCATATGTTGCTGCAAAGTATTGAATACAAAACATTTCAACATCAAAAATGCAAATTTGATTGAATGTTTTTCCTTCTTAATTTAAGCAGATTTTTCATTCAAATAAAAACACGGTACTGTTAAAACTATTGAGAATCTGCTCAAATAATGCAAATATTATTCAGCTGGTAATATCATTCGTATGAATCCTGTTTACATTTTGATTTGTAATGATTTTCTATTTTTAATTTTTTTGTAATCATGAAAAAAAAATTACAGAGTTTTTCACAAAAAATGGTTAGAGTTTATAAATTCTATAAACATTGATAACTGTGCTGTACAAATCAGATTAAAAATTTATTTTTTATGAAGAAAGTCCTACTTTTTTGCACTTTTTTAATCAATTCAAACAATTTTTTTTTTGTAAATTTAAACGAATCACACAAACGTTAATACGCGTCGATTGACACATTATGATCCAAATACTATATTTGGTTCGCGAGGTATAGTGCATGACAGACAGACAGGATTCGGGAAGTTGATTGCTTTCACTAGAAAACTGATTTTTTTCTTATTTACTTGTGTATTGTTATTCACTTAACAGCCTAAGCCAATTACAAAGTGACACAACATATAAAAGTAAAAAAAAAGATAAAAATAAATACACTTTTTTTTAATTTTGTTGTATTAATTTTTTTTAACGAATTTTGAAATGAAATGAAAAGTTTAGCGATTTATCGCCGCCAGTAACTGAATCGTGAAATTATGGTGTATCATTGAAGTTATATCCAGCCAAAGATCCAGCTCGATTTCTTTTTGAGACCATAAGATTGACAGTGAATGATATATGTAGAAGGATGGTGTGGATCAGAAGGGACATGAGGAAATAAAACTGAAGCAACCGAGAGCAGTTTGGGACGTATGTTTGACAGAATAAATCCGAACGACCGCCCATTTGCATTCAAATAGATATTGAACTGCATCACATCACAAAGTGACATAAAGGCAGAAAATAACATAGAGGGACGGTTCACTGAGGCAGGAGAAAATAATGGAATACTATTGAATTTGAATACGTAAGGATTTTGTTTTTAAATTTATGAGCTCATACATTGTAAGGGTTTGTAAGACTATAGTTACTTTTTCCTCTATCTCACGTAACATCTGATATATTTCGCATATAAACCGCCTTCGATTTTTACTGCATACTATATGTTGTTTTTCGATCAACTTATACATAATTATTAGAGTTTTTAAGATAAAATGCGGAAATAGTACAGATACAATGGTAATCAACACTTTTCAAAATCATATGCTTCAAAAATTTGAATGATGAATAATCGTACTTTTGAGTAGTTTAGTAGTTACATTTCTAGAGGTTGGTAATATTTCAATTGCTTTATCCCCCATCTTTTGTAATGTTTTATATGGTTACATGTAATTAGGCGGCGATTTTTTACTGCATATTCTTCGTGTTCTTTTAAAATTAACTGCAAAATAAGGAATGATTTTTTGTCTCATTAATGTAAAATTGTGAAATGATACAGATTCAATCTCTATGCAACACTCATGGGAATTTCGGAAGCAACTATTTAAAATGGCCATCACGCGACAAAATACAGTTCGGTCCCAATCTCGCCAAATTTTCCGCTAGCACATCCAGCATTGATTGAAAATAGCAAGTTACGTAGAAAAGGCTTTAACCTGCTCCCTTCCGATTGATACGCCTAATCAATGGACTTACACTCATTCTTTTTACTGTAATGAGCTCTTATCGTTATTATTTATTTAAAGTATAATTATTTTCGTCATTTTTTATCATGTTCAATGTTTTCATTATTTATTTTAATATTACTGGGAAGTTATCGATGTGATCCTCAATGGTCGCAACTTGCGACTTGTTCAAATTACTAACACACGAAAGAAGCTCACTTTTTAAGCTCATAAACAATGCTGACAAAATCCATACTCAATTAGATTTGTTTCCTAAGAAAAGAGCGCAATTGATTTTTTTGTTCAAATGACTGATCTTGTAACATAAGTGGCAGAAGGTCGAAAAATTATGGTCGAATATTTCAAAACTTTAAAAAAAAATTAAACAGTTTTCTAAAAAAGCTGAGGGGCGTTTGGTGTTAGAAAAAATCATTCAAAAATCAAATTTACAGCCCACTTAAAATATATTACGCGCGATTGCACTAAACCTCTCACATAATCACTGGACTACTTGCACGTCCTATGTTAAGCTTTTGTACCACGAGTTAATTTTTTGCAAACAACTTGAATAGCTTACAATGCTGACGGGGCATTGTCTCATTGGCAGACATGCAGCAAGACTGGGTACCCTTTTGCACGCTTGCTGCCGCAGCTGCAGATCGGAGGATGAAGAGGAAAGGATTCAACATTTTCTGTGCAAATGCCCAGCACTATCCAGAAAACGCATGCAAATTTTAGACTCGCCTTTCCAGCTTTACGGGAGTAGCCAGTTTAAATATTAGCTTCATAGCCGGCTTCATATGAGAATCTGAATGGTTCCCGTCATCCCACAGGTTCTAGTGCCGTGCCCAATCACTTTGTGGTATCACAATGGGCCTATCTTGGCCTAACTGAGCCATCTTTTGACAAAGGGGCCTGCCACTATAACGAACCAAGTTACAATATGAAAAATATTAATATTTCCATACCTAATTTTCGCCTGAATCGAATACTCGAAATCAGCAGAAATTTGTGGAATGTTCCGAATATTTTGTTTTACCTGAGGTTATTTATTCTACAATTTGTTGTTGCTTCTAATCAAATCAATCACTTAAACAAATTTAGATAATGAAATACTCAAAAAAAAATCAAAGGAAAGAAGAAACGTCATTCTTTTCAGAAAATTGTCCATTTTGATGCATACAACATACTTCTTTAGTTCTGATGACAGCCGTAAGATAAAGTCCGATGGAAATCATTAACAGGATTAGAGAAATAGTTTTTTTATTTTAATTACACGAATCAATTTTAGTTTATTAATTTTCAATTTATTAACAGTATAGACGTTTTCTAACGGTTCTTAACTGGTCCATCCACTTTGTCAAATTGTATTTTAAACAAGCCGTGAGGTGCGACCCTTGAGGTCCACACGTACAACTTCCCAGTAATATTTACATAAATATTAAAAATATTAAACACAATAATAATTATAGAAATAGTACTACTTTTAATAATAAAACTGTACCTCTCATAAAAATTATTGGAATGACTTAATATTAATCGTAACATCTACGCGAGCGTCAATTGATTACGTAAAGATTTTCGTGGATTGGTTTGATTTAATATTCACGTGAATCAATCGGAGGGGGGACAGGTTACAAAGCCTTTTCTACGTTATTTGTTATTTTCATATCGATGCTTGAAGGACAAAACAGCGCTAGCAAAAATGAATGCAGTTTTTGTTATTACGACAACTGAAGAGATTTTGTCGCGTGATGGCCATTTTGAATAGTTGCGGTCAAAACTGCTAGCACTTCGGCATAATCTCTGAATTTGTATTTTTTTCACGATTTTACATCAATGAAACTCACAATTATTTCTTATTTTCTGTTGATTTTGAGAAACATTGATTATGCAGCCACAAATAGGTTCAATTGCATGTAAAAAGTGAAATATTTGTATTACAAATGATGAAGGAAGTAATTGAAATCTTACGAATACTAAAGAACAAAACTCCTAAAAACTACAATGTTTTATTTGATGAAAGCTTTTCAAAGCATATGATCTTAAAAAGTGTTGACCACAAACATTTTACCATACAAAACGTGGATTATCACAATTGCAAATTTGATTTGATTTGTATTGGTTTTCAAAATTTAAGCAGTTTTTTTATTAAAGTTAAAACACGGTTCTGTGAAGACTATAAAAAATCTCCGCAAATTATGCAAATAATAATAAACTTTGATTGACTTTACAACAATGTCTTTAGAATAAGAGATTTAAGGTATACAAATTCGTATGGACCCTTTTTATATGGTAACTTTGAATGATTTTTTTTATTTTTTATTCAATTTGTTTTGAAATCATGAGAAAATATTTTGCTAGTCTCTACAGAAATTGATAAAAGTTTATAAATTTTATAAACATTTATTATCACGATGTTAATTTTAATAATTATTAATTATTTTTTTTATGAAAAAAAACACTAATTTTCAATATTTTCTTTATGAAATTAAAAAAATGGCTTTAAAGATTATTTTTAAAACTTAAAAACATCATTAAAATATTAATACGCGTTGATTGACTTCTTAATGATGCAAAGATTATATTTGGTTTTCGAGATATAATGATTGGCATAAATGACCATGAAGGACATGTTGACTTTTAATGATTTTTGTTTTAATTTAATTGTTTTTGTAGTCATGAAAAAAAGTTTTGATGGTTTTTTTACAACAACTGTTTGGAGTATATAAATTTTATAAATATTGATTACTGCGACTTGAAAATAAAGTTAAAATCTTGATGTTTTTGAAAAAAAAACTCCAATTTTTTGCACTTTTTTAAAAAAATTAAAAAACCGCTCCAACGATTTTTTTAAAAATTTGATAGAGTCACGAAAATGTTAATACGCGTCGATTGACTTGACCTTGATGAAGCAAATCGTACATTTGGTTCGCGAGATATAGCGCATGACAGGTTTGACCTTCAAGGGGTGAAAACAGCAACCCCCCCCGACCGAAGTTTCTCAAAAACTAATCAGCTCTTAAGATTGCAAAGACGCTTCGATTGACACCTTAACGAAGTCAATATGACTTTGTTTACGTGAGTTATGCTCGTAGAAAAACTGTCCGCGAACGTACGTACGTACATACACACACACACATACATACTTCTTTCTAAAAACACATAAAATATACTCGTAAGACCTCAAAACGTAAAGATATGTCGAAAATTTCAATTTCGATTTTCGAGGCGATTACAAGAACTTCCGATATACTGGGAAGTTAAAAAAAATCGAAACTATAGTGCTATGAGAACATAGTATGAAAATTTTATAATGATCGTAGCGCTAGAAATGTATTTATTTCGCTTTTCTGCTTTATGCTGTCCAGCGCGCCCCAAGGCACACGTTTCGGAGCGAGTGGCGCTCAGCCCTTTCTCATGACTCTAATTTTTGTGTTAGTATGTAACGGTTTCGTATAGAACATATTTGAAAGAAAAATTGCCTTCACTGTTATTTCAAGGCTCACTCTGAATTTTGAAGCAAAACTTTTATAATTTATTAATAAAATAAAGTTTAAACGCGTTTTTCTCAAAACCAATTCTTTTTACAATGACCAAGTGATTTTCCGTAACTAATTGACCGATCTTTCTGAAATTTTAACCGCTTATTCGCGTGTGAGCATCATTGCAAAATTTAGTCAAGATCTGAATTCTTCTATTTTTTTTAACCGCAAAATCATTTTAAAAAATGGAGTTTTGGTTAACCATCTTTCAAAATGTTAATTTCCAAAGAAATATTGATTTTTTAGCTTCAACCGTAGCCGCAATCATACTAAACACAATTTCTTTTGAATTTTGTGTTTCAGACAATTGAATGAATTTTTTTTATGTAAATATGAAGATGGCGTGTTTTCTAATTTATTAATTGTTTAAAATTAATAAAACAATTTTTTTTTGTATACTTCAAGTGTATACTTATTGTTCCTTGCAAGATTTAAAGCTTTATCTACTACAGAAGTTGCATTATAAATTCCTAGAATATAGCTTATCTTTCATAACGGCAAAGTGGGTACCCCTTAATAGAATGAAAAATATTTTTATGAAAACTTTCGTGAAAACTGTAACTATGAATCACTTATCAATTCAAATATTATAATCAGCGTTTGTCGAGTTGAAACAAAAAATAAACTTCAATGTGAATTAATTTGAGCCGTATTGTTAATCACACTTGAGATTTCTTCAATTTTATGATGATGTACAGAAAGTCATCCACACATTTTAATTTAAGACGATTGTCAGACTATTTATTTCGCCAAATTGAATTCACAAAATGAAACACAGTTTTGATAGCACTGTATTCATTCATTAATACGTTTTTTATTTCAAATACAATGTAGCCTTAATTTACCGGAAGATATTGTGTGCTGGCCAATCTTAGCGGCCAACATCCAGGTCAAAGTTATCTTAATTCATACGAATGATCAAAAGTTTAAAGAGAAGTGGTCGCAGCCTATACAATGTTTATAGCCATCAACAAATACTACGATTCCGATTTTCAGCTATGTCGACATATTCAATTTATGGATTTGGAAATGAAACCACCTTGGCCTAGTAAAAGAGAATAACACTAAGCCAACGAACCTCACAATTAAATCTAAATTCAAATCGTACATTTGACTGCAAAACAGAAAGAGAAAAAGTATGCATTGGAGAGCTTCAAAGGTATTTCCGAGCTTGGAGGCTGCCATATGTGCAGGCTAGTAATGTCGACGGTAATAAGATGCGAGTGGACCCTTGACCGAATGAAGTTGAGTGTAAAGTTGATTGGACTTTAGACTGAAAATTGATAAAAGAAAAGTAATTGCATCCCTGAGCATTAATTGGCTACACCCTGTAGAATTTATATTTTTAAAAAACAATTGCACCGCCAACGGAAAAGTTCTGGATGTAATGCTATTAATTACTTTAATTGAAGTCGTGAACCATTTACTCGTCGGCCGCTCAATGAGGTAGTTTCCTCAGTCGCAGATACTGGTAACAAATAGTATAATTTCCAAGCAGCTTCGTTATTTTTCTCAATCTATTGACGTCATGCAGACAGCTTTAAGTGGACTGTTATGTTGGCATGGCACTGGAATGTTATATATAGCTATATATACGCACATACATATATACGTACATATATATTTAATCAATTCGGCTCTGATAAACCTTAAAGTTATAAAATAATCCAAAATTTCATTCAAATCTTCTAAAGCGCTTATAAACGACCCGTCATTGGCCCAATTACACTTCTAAGCAACAGATAGTAGCGTCATTGCATCCCTTAACGTAATGGACTTGATTGCTTTCGAAATGTCATGATGTTCAGATGCCAATATTTTCTTTTGAAGAAGTTTCTTACCAGTGACAGATAGCAAATTGATTACATTTTGGTCCAGAAGCTGAATGAGTGCCGTGGCGTAATGTACGCAGATTTTTTGTCGACCTTTTTTTAACAGCAATAAAGCCTTTTGACGAAGATTGTGGCTGATCGAATAACTTTTCACCTATTGTAATAATGTTTTGTAGAATAAATATTTATGACGTCTAAAAGCCTACCTCCGATGCAAAATATTTCTCTCGTCATCCACGCGATTTTGTTCGACTTGCTTTGCAATGGGTTATCCAAGTGTTGGAAGAATTAAGATTTGGCAGCTTTTACTAATAATTTTTTAGACTAAAGCGACGCAGGAACTCCAACACCTAACACGAGCTCGTACAGTGCGTACCGAGATAGCTACAGCTGCTGTAGACGGCAGTGTGACTGAGGATCTAAATTTATCGATTCGACGCCGTTTTGAACAACTTGGTCTCGGTCCGTCCACTACATGAAACAATTCGAAGAAAGATTTTGCGCGAAAGCCCTATAAGGTCCATCTAGTGCGACAACTGAAGCCATTGGTTCATCATTTACGTCGTACGTTCAGTGAATGGGTTGAGTGGAATGAATGAGTTGGAAGTTGAACTCAATTTTGTCCATCAAATCATTTGCAGCGATGAGGCTCATTTTTGGCTTCATGAATTCGTAAATAACCAAAATTTCAAGAAGTGCACCTGTGAACTGACCGCTCAGATCATGTGATTTGATTCCGCTGGAATACTTTTTTGCGATGGTACGTGAAGTCACTTATCTATTAGTTTATGCTGATAAACAGCAACTATTGATGTCTTGGAAGCCAACATTCGACGCTGAAATGAGACCGGCTATGCTGGAAAAAGTGTTGTTAAATTGGATCGACAAGATGACCTTACTAAGACGCAGACGATCAATACCGCAAACGATTTGTGACAAAATTATGTTAGAAAAGTATCCCAACGTGTTTCGCGTTAAACGTGAAATTAAAAAAGTTGTGGCGCCCGAAAGTTGTTCCCCCATTCTGGGTGTGGTTTTTGGCTTGTATCATTTTTATTATTGACACCACGTAAAAGTGATGTAAAGACGACTTGCTAACAATTATATTCTACGCAAGTTTGCCATACACAACTTTCTTGTGGCAGCCACGGTTTCGGAGATATAAGGGTATCCTACTTTCTTTTGTTTTTAAGAAGAAGAAGAAGAGCCCAGAGGCCATCATCTGCGACCCCAGGAAATTGAACTTAAGCTAACTATACCATTGCCCACATATTGCAATAAAAATTTCTCTGCCTTTTGAAAATGCACGGTCAAACTTCTAATTGACTGGACTAATAGCAGTATCGCCATAATACATTTGCCTAATTACTCATGAGGAAATTTGAATATGCATTTTCATCGATTCTTTTACGCGCGATATATTTATGCCTCAAACTATGACTATATACACGGGATCCATTCGATTGTTGGCTAGAATTTAGGCGACGAAAACATCGTCTTTGCCTGTAACAATGCTCTCATTTTGTTATTATTTTTCGTTTGGGAATGAAAAGTGGGTGGTATATTTTGGTAATAAAATACTGGTAACACTGCATGTCAATCGGAAAGCATATACACAAGGTCAAGACAGAAATGGACAAAAAGCGATAGTTACATAAGTTTGTTTACCAAAAACTTTCGCGTCTGCGAATTTTTGTTTTCCAATAAAACCTCTACAAAAAACCTCAATAATTATTAAAATTTGCTAAGCAATGTTTAACTTTCTGTGACATCTAACTTTTTGAAGCAACTAACATCTTGTATAGAGCACTCAGTTTGCAAAGCTTGAGTTTCAAGTGCATTTGATGCAAATTAAAAAGCAAAATCTGTTGCGGTTTTCATTTCGATGTTACAAGGAGCCACCAGTTCCTTTTTTTTTGTTTTTCGTTTATTATACGAATAATATTCGTTTATAATATGAATGGGTTCATTTTTTCCATCATCTTACGTACTTGTTGTATCACTATAAAATTTTCGTTTGCAGTACATAATTATACCGATGATATAGATTTTCCTACCTAGATCATGTAAGCTTCCAGAAATAAATATCAGCAAGTATCAATTTTACGTCAAGTCCACTTATCATTTTTAATTTTTCTACAATGTTACTATTGTTTCTGGTGATTGAGAATCAAACCCAGAATTAATTTTTATCGCGCAGATTAGAAACCTTTTTCTCAACGCGTTCGACCATGGTAACACCATGAAAGAGAAGTGAATCGCAGAAATGAGAATCGGAACAGCCATTTCTCTTTATTTGTGGTATCATATGTATAGCAAAATAATTGCACTAGTAATAGTTTTTAAAGGACGATAATGCCCGCAGATAGATAGATTGTTTTTTGTTTTCATGATGTGAGAGGTTAATTTAATAATGAAACTCACGAGAAGTGGTTCGATCGACGACAGAAAAGCTGAGGGCGAGAACGATTTTTTATACAGAAAATAAATATTTTAACAGGTAGCTAATAATTAAAAAAAATGAAGGTAGTCTGCCTTTTGAAAAATCATGAATCTCCTGTATTGCAGTGAAGATATTTTGCCAAATTGCATTGTATTCAACTTATATTCGAATTTAAAATAAACCGTTTTATTCTATTATTCAATAATCTTATAAACCGTTCGTTATTTTTTTTTCATTTTTTCCTAAACTTTGCACTGGAATCAATATCAGTTTACTTCCCCGCGGAATGTTTGTTTACATGATTAACTGTTAAACATATTTCCATGGCGAATAGGCTTAATTTCAACAGTTAGTCTTAGTTTTTCGTGTTCGACAAATTTCTGGTCCGACAGATTTTTCATAAAGTTCAAGTGAGCACATGAAAGGCAGGTGTGATGAATTTAAAAACATAAAAGTACATAGTTGACAATGTTGTGCTCAATAAACTTTCTAATAAAGGTGGAACTACTAATTGACGGACTAAAGAAACTTCTAAAGTTTGTAAACTTACGACTTACCTCGAGTACCTCTTTTACTTTAGTTTTTAGCATTGATTACCTGGAAATAAGCAAGAAAAAACACATGAAATTTTTATAGGCTCGTAAGAATATGTGTCACTTTTGGAAACTACTTAGTTAAAACATATTTTATAATTGAAGCTACACATTTGTTTGGCCAAATTTAACTCCGAATTTTGAAACAAATAACCGGCCACATCGTTGCAATAGTCTAGCGAAATTGTAGTTTAGGTGGGTTTTTTGGGTAGCTAGAGAGATTTTTTGTGATTCGTGGGGAGCTTAGTAACGAGTTTGGTAGCTCCATTACATTTGACAACCATATTGAGAGAGAGAATCAGGTTCAAATTTGCTTATCTCCTGTGATAAGCTTACGAAATTAATATGCAACAACTGTTACTTATATGTATTGAAAAAATTATTTTTGACGGAGTCATTAAAAAGGCAGTCTGTTATTTTTTCATTTGACACATCCAAGGTTATTTATGTCACGCACGATATCTCCAGAGCAAAATAATGTAATGACATTGTTTTGCTGTTAGTCGAAGCGTACCAACATTTGCATATATTTTATATTTAATTTTAAAAAAACTGGGGAAAACTAAGTTTTTTGCGAAAAATTATTATTCTGTCTAATTCGCATCTCAGACAATAAATGCTTTTCAAAATCAAATGCTTTGAAAAGTTCTCATCTAACAAAATATCACAAATTTTTGATACTTGAAAAATATATTCAAATAAATAATTAAAATTCATAACAAATCACTTACTCTTATGCGTTTTTATCAATGGTATTATATAGAGTACCCATTTATATTTATTCTTATTATTATTCTGTAAATATTACTGGAAAATTGTTCGTGTGGACCTTAAGAGTCGCATCTCGCGTCTTGTTTTTATCTCTTTTGGTCAAATACACCCAAAACTTTCCAAAAACCGTTTTCGGTTTTGTTTTTCCACTGAGTATCAGTATACTTTTCATAAACTTTTGGAGTTAAACCATTATAAATTTAACGTGGTGGCGACTCCACCGCGGGCGTTGAAAAAGCTCTAAACTTCTAACGCTTTTTCCCGAATACAATCCACATGACCAAAACGCTTACTCCGAAATTTTCAATGTTGTTGTTATTAATCTTTATAGTTTTCTTTTCTATACTTTGTCAAGCAAATTTATTGAAATTTATTTTTTAATTTCAATAAATAACGGAAGGGCAAAAATTTAACGTGCAAGATGCCCAAAAGTTTAAAATATTTTTTTGTTCGAAAAAGCAAACACCAAACACTATCTCAAGTATAGACAAGAATCTTTCGGTATTTTCCAAATCCGTCTATTTTTAATGTCGTAATGATTCAAACTAGGAAGCGGCGTTTGTATTACAGCGTTGGAAAAAACCGGGAAATCGAAATCTTTCGTTATAAAAAACATTTCGTTAAATGCAAGTGCCAATAAAGAATAAACAATGGTTACTGTTATATATGTTTATATTCTAAATACATCCTTGAAAAAAGTCTTATCCCGAGCCTCACTTCGTTAGCAAACAACTATGAAAAATTTGATTCTCAACTGGCTCTGCACTATTACCAATGCATTTTGAAATGCTTCTTACCACATACAGCCAGGTTTACTGCAAGCAGCTCGAAAATGATCAAAGTACATATGTATGTACGTGCATCTATACTGCTTGTGAACAGAGTCATGTGTTTTTATGCCTGCAATAAATGACGGAAGATTGGTTCTGTAAGTCACATTTCGAGTTCAAGAGTTCTGAAAATTCCATGATTGCATGTGAAAACATACGTGCAATGGAGCTCAAATAATTGCACCTCAATCCCAGTTATGCTAGCATTTCTGAATAGGGGATTTCGCATGGTAAATAAAAGCTGATAGAGGCCACTTGACTATCACTTCGGACCACGATAGCTAGACATCCTAATTTCTTACGTTAGGTAAAGGCCAAATGGCACCGCAGACACGCAGAAGTTGCACATATCTCTTAACCGGAATTGATGGCATTGACAATGAACCGAGTATTATAGTAATTTTAACCAGTTTGTAGCCCCGTGCTACTCTCCGTCTTTCTTTTTATCAATGGAATCAAAGTGTTAAGGGGTGTAATAATAGATTTATGCTATTTGCAAGTGGGGATGAACTAATAGCAATGTGGGCACTCATTTATAGTGAGCTGCTCGATGCACAATACCCATTCGTATATAATATCTAGCGTGGACTAGTTAATCTTTTATTACGGCGTGAAGTGGATGAGCAACTCGTTTGCGTCTTTAGTTTGAAGTATAACTCGTGCGCTTTAAAACCAAGTTCGAATTTTTTGTCCCTGGCTATTACACAATGCCTTAATGTTGCTGTGAAGATAGAAGTGAATTTCTAATAACCATGAATCCGCGTATCCTGATAATTTTTGCGTTGCTTCTGGTAAATTCGATCCATTTAACAAA
Source organism: Oxycera nigricornis (assembly GCA_963942545.1). Lineage (NCBI taxonomy): Eukaryota > Metazoa > Arthropoda > Insecta > Diptera > Stratiomyidae > Oxycera > Oxycera nigricornis. The sequence continues at coordinate 78,535,058 of OZ012662.1, forward strand.
CGCCCAAAGCTACATTCGAACAGCTCTTGACTTTTTAAGGCGTGGCAATGAGGACTTACGTTTGGAAGGAATGGATAACAACAAGATACTTAGCGAGTATGACTTTATAGTAGTCGGAGCAGGAACGGCTGGATGTGCTTTGGCTGCCAGATTATCCGAAAATCCTAAATGGAAAGTACTTCTCATAGAGGCAGGAGAGCACGAGAGCCTGATCATGGACGTTCCTATCGTGGTGCACTTCTTACAGCTGGGCAAAATGAATTGGAAGTATCGAACGCAACCAAGCGATAAAGCCTGCTTGGCCATGAATGACAATCGATGCAACTGGCCCCGTGGAAAAGTTATGGGAGGATCAAGTGTTCTCAACTACATGATGTACACGAGGGGAAATCGAAGAGATTATGATCGATGGGCTGCGCTTGGCAATGATGGCTGGAGCTACAAGGATGTTCTTCCATATTTCAAAAAACTGGAAGATAATAGTGTACCTAATGCTGATAAGGATTACGTAGGACGTGGAGGCCCAGTAACTGTTTCTTACGTCGATTGGAAATCTGATATCGCGAAAGCCTTCATTGAAGCAAGTCAAGAAGATGGACTCAAATATGTCGATTATAACGGTAAGGTACAAGTTGGCGTATCTTTTCTTCATACAACTACTAGAAACGCAACCAGAACAAGCTCTAATCGAGCTTATTTGTATCCAATCAAAGGAAAAAGGAATAACTTGCATGTTCTTAAAAATAGCTTAGTCACAAAAGTTATTATTGACCCCGATACAAAAGTTGCTACGGGGGTGGTGGTTTCAACCAACAAAAAGGAATTTAAAGTTCGTGCTAGCAAGGAAGTTATCGTATCTGCTGGTGCTATAAACACACCCCAGCTATTAATGTTATCAGGAGTAGGCCCAGCGGACCATTTGAAAGAGCATGGCATATTTCCGTTAGTGGACTTGCCAGTGGGTTACAATCTGATGGACCATACAGCAGCTGCAGTTACTTTTTCAACTAATGCCACTTCACTACATTTCGAAGATTTCGCTGACTTAGGTCTGCTAACTGAGTTTATGAGGCAAGGAGGTCCTTACGGGTCGCCTGGTGGTTGCGAGGCTATCTCTTTCTATGATTTAAGTAACCAAAAAGATCCTGATGGATGGCCTGATATTGAAATGTTTCTGGTGGGTGGCTCAATGTCGTCAAACCCAGCGATAAGCCGTGCTTTTGGCATAAAGTCGAGTATTTATGATTCTGTATTTGCTGAAATCGAAATGAAGAGGCTAAACGCTTTTATGATATTCCCTATGATACTTCGGCCGAAAAGTCGTGGGCGTGTCATGCTTAAAAGTACTAATCCATTCAAGTTTCCACTGATTTTTTCGAATTATTTCGATCATCCTTATGACGTCGACATATCTGTTCGAGGTGTGCTGAAAGCATTAGAATTAATGGAAACTAAAGCTTTTAAAAACATCAACGCTAAATTGTGGAATCGCCCACTGCCTACGTGTACTAAATACGGACATATGACAAGAAAATACTGGGAATGCTACGTGCGTCACATGACGTTAACTATATACCATTACTCCGGCACATGTAGAATGGGACCTTCTACTGATAAAGCAGCCGTTGTAGATCCCCGATTGCGGGTTTATGGAATTAAAAATCTTCGAGTTGCAGATGCAAGCATCATGCCTGAGATAATGTCCGGCCACCCAAATGGCCCGGTTTACATGATTGCTGAAAAGGCCGCTGATATAATAAAAGAGGATTACGGTTTTATTTAGAATTTAATACCAATTGTACAATAACTGATAACAACAGATTCGATGATGATATAAATGTACACGTTTCAACTGTAAAATGTGATAAAAAAATGTATTTTTAGAATGTGGCCAAATATATTTTAAGATTCACTAATAGTAAATAAAAAAAATAAAATTATGTTTCAACGATTCAACGCATTGGGTTAAATTTTTCATTTCCCTCGACTTTTCTGCTGGTGATTGTCAAATAAAAGTATTTCAAAATAAATTGAGAATATCGGCCAGGTGAGTAAAGAAATTTATGATACACTTGAAAATAAGCTTATGCACATGCCACCCGGCTGTTTTGATGACAGTATTTCGTTTCGAGGCTGAAAACTGTCCCGCGAGTTTGATGTGCAGAATGGCATATAAGGTAGTTTTGTGGTTTGTATGCAATTATATTGTGACCAACTGATAGTTTCCGTCGCTCTACTAACTTCCTTAGTCAACGTCAATTGCATTACTACCTTTTTTAATTAAAGCACAAAAAATATATGCATTGTTCGACTTTTGAAGCTTGAAGTGTCCAAGATTAGAGATGGAAACTAATTCAAAATTGACACTTCTTCATTCGTACCGATCGAAAACAGGTTTTCATGTTTATTTATTCATTAAATTTATTAGTCGATTGAAATATAAAGAAAGAAATGTTAATACAAAAACAGTTTACATTGGATGAAAAATTTTATTTGCTATCTATATTATTCTAAACCATCTGTTGTTTACGGCAAAAAATTCTGCCGTTGATAAAAACACTCACGTAATACTGAAATAATCTGTTTTGAAGAAATGATTTACATTTCGGACTACGAACATCAGACATAGATATTATAATTATAATTTCGAGACTTGAAGCCTGCAAATCATATATTCTATCTATTGATTTCACTTTTCTAGGTAAAGCCAGCATTAATTTACCGTAAGAATTTTTTTCATCTCTTATTGTAAAAATTACATATAGTATCTCGTGTGCAAACCTTTCGAAGGGCAGATGATTAACAACATTTAATGAAGAAGGAACGAAACGGATTTCGATGTCTTCTAAATATACAGCTGCGGATATATAATAAAAAACACGTGCAGCTTACTAAGAAAACTCCAATGTGACAATCAATTCTTCGATAGAACTCACTCCGTTGGTTAGTGTTTTACATGTTTCAATGACAATTGAAGAAGATGAAGCTTTAGCCGATGGTATCTCTGAAAGGACGTCAGGACAACAAAACCTTGGAACGCCCAACATTTCGAGCGGACACGTTATTGGAGACACATAAAAATTATTTTAAAATTCTTTTATTTAAGGAAATATTTTACCACATAAAAACAATAAATTACAAAAACATATCAGTAGCGTGGCGGAAAATTCTTCTGCCTCACAACCTCTTGTAAGCGATTCGGCATTGTCGTTATAAGTTTCCGTGCATGTGTGCATGGATGCGCATGTTCCTCTCAACACTTTGAACAATTGGTCCATGCTTGTGAGTGGTTGTGCTGTTATGGCTTGTTTTATGTCTCCCCGCAAGTGCTGGATTGGATTTAAGTTCGAACTCGTTGATGATCAGTCTAAAACGGAGATACTGTTGTCCTCCAGAAACTTCCTTGGCTGTTTTCGGGGTCCTTTTCGTGCTGAAACTATCATATAATAGAAAAATTCTGCTCGGCCCACAGCAACATGAAGTTTTCTAAGATGTCGACGTAATTTTCCTTGGTTTATATTTCTTATATACGGTGTATTGATCCAAAACCAGAAACATTTTTGAACATTGACGGAGCCATCTCCGTGCTTAACAACAGTTGAAGTGTATTGAGAGTTGAATTCCTTACATAACGGTTATAAGTGTTTTGCGTGCTCGGCGATTTTTTGCTATCGAAAAAATGAATCAAATCATTTGCATCAAATTTTATGTAAAAAATGAATTAAGTGCTGCAAAACATTTGAAATGTTGACCATGGTATACGGTGAAACTGTTCTGAGTAAAAAATAATGTTTACAAGTAGTACAAACTCTTCCAAGATGGCCGGGAAGATACCAATGACGAGCCTCGCTCTGGACGCCCAAGCACGCCAACAAAGCTATTTTGGAAAACCGTCGAATCACTATCAGAGAAGTTGCTGAGGATGTTGGCATATCGGTTGGCTCGTGCCATGAAATTTTTTCGAACGTTTTGGGCATAAGACGTGTGTCAGCGACGTTTGTTCTGAAACTGCTTAATTTTAACCAAAAGAATCGTTGCGTGAGCATCGCTCATGAGCTGTTGCTCAAAAGGGTCAAAACTGGTAACGAATCATGGAAAACTGAAGAGACCTATGAAAGGACGGAGATTTGCAAGGATTGAGGAGATAAGGAATGCATCACTGGAAGAGCTGAAGGCTATACCGAAAAGTGCTTATGAGAAATGCTTCGACGATTGGAAAAAGCGTTGGCACAAGTGTATTGTATCTGAGGGGGATTACTTTGAAGCGGACAACATAAATATTGACGAATAAATAAATATTTTTTCCTAAAAATACAAATTCACCTTACTTTTTGAACACACCTCGTATCTCCTGCCATTGGGACCAATGCGATTTTTTTTCAACGCTCCAAACGAAGATTTTTTCTCATTTTTAAGGTTAAATGTTTCCTTGCGAAGTCCATTCTTCCTTCCAATTATTTGCCGTTACCAGGGTCTTCTTCCTGGCTATCATGCCATGTAGTCCGGCTTCTACAACACGTCTTCTGACTGTTCTCACCGAAATTTCGCTATTTTCCCCAAAAAGTCGGCGATGAATTTCGACTGTAGATCTTTTTTGGCTCCGTTTCGATGTGCGTACAATGTGGCTATGAGTTTTCTTTTGAGCTCATTTAGCCTGGGAAATACTTTGGGCAGTCCTGCAGCTTTTCACGTGTTTCAGTGCTCCGTAAATCATTTTTATGGAACACTCTAGGCGGCTGGCAATATATCGATATGGCAACCTTACTCTCTCAAGCTTACAATCTTTTGTCTAGCTAGAGGAGTGTAGCTCTTAGTCTTTCCTATCGTTATTGAAATTAAAAACACTTTTTAAAACTTTGAACTGAAACGAATGCAACTGGTTTTTTCAAATTGATAAAATACAGTGTTTTTAATTACGGGTACGCACCAATCGTGAGTTTTCCAGGACTTTGTTGTCATACATACATAAATATATACAGGGTGCGGCGGCAAAATCGAGAAAAAATTCAATTTAAATTTCCCCCCATTATATAAGGTTTCGAGAGGTCGCGATTTGCGTACAAATAGTTTAACACATGTGTTGAACCTTCATAACCTTGAAAAAGTCGCAATGTTGAAGCCAAGTGCAGAGTATAATCGAAGAGCCGCGATTATTGAAAGTGTTCGCGCTGGACGGTCAGCACGGGAGATTATTCAATTTTTCCGATATCCGAAATCAACTGTATATGAGGCTGTTACTAAGTACAAAGCTCAACAACAGTTAGGTGAAGGTTCAAGTACACCGGCAAAAAAGCGGCACTCAAAAAAACACACCGTGAGAACCCCTGAAGTCACCAAAAGGACTTAAGAGCTGATTCTGGAAGAATCACTTACGAAAACTGGCGTCTATTGTGAATGTGAGGGAGCCTACCATGCAGAGAATCGTTGAGGAGGACCTTCGATATTATTCTTACACGATCAAGGTTCCAACAGGACGGGGCTCCAGCTCTCACGAGCCATTCAGTCCAAAACTGGCAATCGTACAATTTTGAAATGTTCTGGTTTTAAGGAATTTTGGCCTCCGAATAGTGCGGATTTAAATCCCTTGGACTATTACGTATAGAGCGTAATTGAAAGGGTTACCAACAAGTCTCGACATCCAAATGTGGCATCATTAATGACCGCCATTGAGGCAGCGTTCGCCAATATTGACAGCGCAGAATTGCAGAGAGCGTGCGAGCGCTTCAGACCACGAATGGAGGCCGTGATTGAAGCTGATTCATTGAATAGTTACAATGAATAGTTACAATGTCAATAGATGCACAAAATGCCGTGCAAGATATTTTTGTACTTAAACTTCATTTTTCAATAAATAACACGATTTGAAAGATGTTCATTGATTTGGCCGGATTTTGGCGCCGCACCCTATATATAAGCTTATTTTAAGAATTGACCCTAGTGGTGCCAAATTTGCACAAACAAATGAAAAAGTGAAAACATTCGCTTATTTTGAACTCAACTCTTTTCGCGTAATCATCAGAAAGCAACTGAATAGGCGTGAATCATGGCGTGCATCCTCTTCTTGCGCAGAACTGCAGTGTAACCTTATGAAGGTTTTGATCCCCGGTAGTCCTCGGGTTGTGTACCTACTTTGATATTTCGCCTGAGCACTTGCGTCATTGCATTATAGACTACTAGTCTATATACACTATGTATATATAAACTCTACTCACAAAATCACCTCACAGCTTAGATAATGCGTCGCAGAGTGCAGTAGAATAACGGAATGTGTTACTCATTTAAGGTTTGAGAACGTAAGTAAGCATTTCTAGTAAAGGTTTGTTCGTCATTTCGGTTAAATAAAATAGAAAAATTGAGTTTAGGTAAAAATGGGTTGGCGGACTACCATTGACGAGCAACTAATAATTAACCATTTTAAAAAAGGAAAATTTCAAAAAATAATAGCAAAAATACAGTCCACCACATAATTGAACGATATGTTTGGAAGAATCGTGTGGAAAATAAAGGGAGAACAGTGCGAAATAAAATATTTCCCGCTTCTGATTGACACTGGATTGTAGGACAGATAAAGAAAAACCCAAAACTCAGTGTACCGAATTTAGTTTAGCAAGCTGAAAAGTACCTGAATAAGAAGTGTAACTCTGAAACTATAAGGAGAATGTTAAAAGATGTGAGCATACATAGAAAAAAGTCATATATAAGTGCTAAAAACAAAGCCATCAGAATCAAATTTGCTCGTGAATATTCGGCGAAGGAAATAACGTTCTTGCAGACGAGAACAAATTTGACAGCCAAGCACCGAACTAAAACCACAAAATGTAAGCAGTACTGTTAAACACGGTGGTGGCCATGTGATGGTTCGGGGATGCATGTCGTCTTCAGAAGTAGGAAACTTCTTGTTTATTGAGGGCAACCTGGACAAATTTCAGTATTTGAACATCTTGTAGGCTAATTTACTGCAGACTGCGAAAAAAATTGAATATAAAGGGCAGTTTTCATTTTTACGAGGACAACGATCCCAAATACACATCTGAATTAGTGCGAACGTGGTTGATTTAGAATTGCACGCACCAAATTAACACGCCTGCTCGGTCGCCGGATCTAACTAAACGTCATTGAACATTTATAATCCAAACTGGAAGAGGGCATCTTGTAATCGCCTCGAAAATCTAAGTTGAAATTTCCAACATATCTTTACGTTTTGAGATCTTTAGAGTATATTTAAAGTGTTTTTGGAAGAAGTCTGCGTGTGTGTATTTACGTACGTTCGTGGACAGTTTTTTCTACGAGCATAACTCACGTAAAAACAGTCATATAGACTTCGTTGTGGTGTCAATCGAAGCGTCTTCGCAATATTAGGTGCTGATTAGGGAAACTTCGGATGGTTTTTCTCTTTGTTTTTGTTTATATCTCGCGAACCAAACATATAATTTGTATTGTTTGTATTGTTAAGTCAATCGACGCGCTTTAGTATTTTTACGGTTTTATCAAATTTTGAAGAAGAATGAGAAGAATGTTAGAGAAGTTTTTTTATTTAATAACAAAAGTGCAAAGTTTAGGTTTTTTTGAAAAACCAAATTTAACCTGATTTGCACAGCACTGTTATCAATGTTTATAAAATATATATATAAAATATATATACTCTAAACGGTTTTTGTAAAAAAACCATGAAAACTTTTTTCTTTAACTACAAAAAATATTAAAAATTCATCAAAAGCCACAATGTAAAAAGGGTTTATACGAATAATATTATCTGATGTCTCTTATTCTAAAGACATTGTGGCTATATCAATCAAAGCTGATTAATATTTCTTTCGAGCAGGCTTTCAATAGTTTTTAGTCCTTTTTTTATTGTAATGAAAACACTGCTTAAAATTTCAAAAAAACAAAATATTTTTTGAATAAAGTTTGCATATGTTGTAATCGTAAAATGTTTTGAAGATGAAGATATCCTATAAAAATAATATCACCTAATTTCACCTATTCTAATGACGTAGTTTCACAACAACAACCCAACAAATTTCTGATGAATTTCATTTTAAGTCAATTGAACAAACAAACGGAAGGGCGGAGGAAGTAGAAGTTATTGCTTCAGATGCGCTAGTTTCTTCTAGCTAGAAGTGAAATACTTCGCCAATAAAAAAAGTGTCTTTGAATGATGTATTTCTTTATTTTATTTTCAGGGATCGCATTGTGCGCATTAAGCGAGAGACGCCTGTATTTTATTTTCCGGAGTCGATAAAAACCTAACACGAAGATACATCATTTTTACCATTTTTTAACACATCAAATCAAGTAACCCGTCATTGAAAAGCTAATAATTTTACGGTAGATCCCACAAAATATACCATCTATGAGAACCTAAATTTACAAATAATTAAGATGTATTTTCTTACCATTTGATCTGAGATGTTTACTAGGAACTTAATGGGTCTACTCTCTTTATCATTTTCATAAAAAAATTATTGCATTTTTGGAAAGTATATATATGCAGAAATATGATATTAAAATTATATAAAGATCGGAATAGTCTAACTGTATTTTTGGGCAACTTTCACTTTGTCACCCGAGCGCGATTCTTCATTAAAAAAACTTTAACCGCGTTTTTCTCGAAACAACGTTTTTCGACGCCGCGTTGATGAAATCTCGGGAGCTACTGCACCGATTCTCACCAAACTTTTACCATTATTTTCTATATATATAGCGTGAATAGGGGGTTTCGCAAAACTTTTATTTAAATTATTTTTTTGGCCACAAACGATGAAAAAATAGCATGTTTTTTCGTAGTTTTTCGAAAAATGTCGGACATTTTGTCAATTTTGCAAAAAATTAAAAATCGCCTTATTGGCGCTATAGCTATTAACATACTGAACCTAAAACTATTTGTTTTTTTTTGGTTTCAGACCAACCATCCCGAAAATTTCATCAACAGCGCACGCACTTGTTTTTTCGACATTTTTTCAACCAGCATTTCCATTGATAAAAACTCACATAAATGAATAAAATTTTTTTTTGTGTATTTCGGGAATGTATTTATTGAGTTTAACCTCTTTTTTATCAATATTTATAATTTAAACCTATCTAAAAAAAATATTGAAAACAACCCGTTTTTACACTGCTAAAAGAGGGTAGACCCCTTAATGCTTATGTAAGATTCGATCGTTTCAGGTATACGCTTACAATTTTTTTTCAATTTTCACCAATTTGTATTAGTAACTAGCATATATAAAAAGTAATTTTGCAATTCCAAGCCTTGTAATTGCAATGCTTTTGTCACATAATCACAGTTGTAGATGACTCCACATAAATTCTTCCGCCGCATTTACATTTCTTCGTAAAAAAATTAACAAGAGAGGAGTAAATGTTGAAAAATAATTTGAATATATATTTCAATAAAGTAGGTACATTAGTAGTTATTTACCCGGTTAGTTGCTGAAGTGTTTAGAGAGGAAACTCATTTATCGTTACTTTAATGGGTAATCACAAGAGTCGCCTTTTTTAATTCTGACTGAGAAGAAGTAAACCTCTTTATGAAATGGAAATAGAAATGTTTGGCTTGATTATCTTCTATTGTTTATTTTATAAATTGTTTCCGTATTAATCACTATTAAAAGACATCAAAGCCAGCAAAGCTAAGTCCAACATAAAATGGCATGTGTGCTCTCTAATGCTAGTAATTGAATGTGCTGCTCTAGAGTTTTGAAAGATATATTCGCTTTGATTTTTATACAAATTGCTGCTAAGCCAAGATCGTAGGCGAGGATTTTCTGTCATACTTAGAATATCTAAACCAGGCGCAATTTGTTCTAACATTTTATTCCATCAAAAAACGCATCAACGCCGCAGCCTGGAATATCGAAACAGCGTCACAAGGCGAATCATCAAAATTAAATCTGGTTTCTTACTGGTTCAATGAAAGAAACAATCAGGCGAAAAGTTTATTCATCTCACTCAAATCAACAAAGACAACAATTCGAACGGTATTCACTTTCGATTCCAGACATATTAAATAGTTTCTGAAGTCAGTTAAATTTGCTGAAGGAAGACTAGCCACCATTTAGCATGCGTTATTTACATAAAGAGACGCCACCGATGTTTTCAGGAAAAGAATTGGAAGAGAAGAAAAAAGAACGTTACTTTTAATAGTCATACCGCTACAGATATAGAAAGCAGCTTCCTGGAGGTCAATGTTCTGACAACCTCGTGTACTTAAACAGTCTTCGCAGAAGAGAAGCCAATTTAAGTCACTTATTAATTGAAGCGAAGCCGGGCAACTTACTAAGCTTCGATGTGCAACCTTGGGTTGTTTCTTTCCGTTTGGAATTTGTGGTTAGTGTGCTCTACGTCTAGGAGATACCTGCAAGATGGTGACAAGCAAATATACCCTGAAAATTTATTTGATTATTTCAGTAGCAGATCTCAAGCGCATCAAGCCCAAGGCAAGTAAAACGTCGAAACAAAATTAATTTTGTGAGTATTATCAGAACTGTTTCGTAGTTTTTTTTAAATGTGCGTTAACAGTGTTAAGTACTCTGCTTGTTTCCTAGTTGCCTTACAACACATGTCGTTGAAACGGTAATGCGATTAAAGAACGTAGCAACACAGGAAATAGCCTTGACATCACTTTTGCAAGTGGTTTCAATTTCAACGTGATTTCACATGAAGTTTCGTTAGATGTTAACTGATTATCATAGTGTTAATAGTTCGACAAATGGTCTTCGCGCTTTCAATAAAATTTTGTTTTATAAATTTGTACACAATTGAAAAGTAAACTCCGAAAACAATTTTATTCAATTTCCTTAAAATGAAAGCTGGAAAAGTGCGATGTGTGATTAATGATACCGTAATAAAACTTTGCGAAATTCTTGTACTAGGCAATGCTTCTTCGTCTTTAGATAAACTTAATAACATCAACCAACTATCCAGTGGTGATTGGTACAGTTCAATGCTCTAGTATTAGCTTAGTCAAATTAAGTAAAAAAGGGTTGCACTCTTAATTAAATTCCAGCGAAGTTTTTTGGTTCGCATTCCTTTATTTTCACATGTGTAAAAAGTGGAGATGCCTCGATACGCTATTTTGCCGATACGATACCGATACCGATACTCTTATAAAAATATCGGCGATACCGATACGCTTATTGAATTAAAAAATGAAGGTGAAATAAATAAAACACAAGTCAGATTAATTTTTTAGTTATTATAAAAAATATAGAGAAGTTGAGATTAGTTAATAGTTTTAGTAATAGAAATTAGCATTGATAAAAATTTTGTTTAAAAAACAAAGTATTCTTAAGTTTTGAGGAAAAAGGCGATTTCGGAAGTCTGTTTGAATGAGATCTGCGGTGGAAAATAATCTCTCAGATGTGACATAACTTATTTGGAAACTAAAGTACTTCTGGCCCATTTTTTCAAAGTTTGGGTATAAGACGCCATTGCGCCAGAAAACGCACGGATGCATCTCTCGATATACTAGGAGACCTTAGGTATCTCTCGACTTCTTCTTTGAGAGAATTACAGCTCAGAGTAGACAGGGACTCATCTTCCTCGGACTCTCTAATATTTTCACATACACTCCAAAGCCCACCACTCGTAGACATCTCAGAACTTACAGTTACAGCACTAAATGTAGGTGTGACCGTGTCTGACATAGTTTCGGAATGCAGTGCTACTACCGTAGTAATAGTAGACTGTAATTTAAAAATTGGTGCTTTGTAACGAGGGTCAAGGATTGTGGCTAAGCAATATGTTTCTTCATTTTCCAAACCATCAAATTTTTTATTAAGAGCCAATACCAAGTCAGCCGCTATTTTTTCGATCGCGATGAATTCTCCCTTTCTGTCGGCGGACTTCTTGTGTTTTCCTATAACTTGTTTTTTGAAGTTGACATGTATACTATTTAGATTTACTTTATTAGACTCAAACGACTAGTTATAAATGATATAAACACACAAACTAATTACGATATGTATTTCTCAATTTTATTTGCATGGAAAAATACTACGCACGACAACAGTCAACCTAGCAAAACAAAAGACTGAATAAAGCGCGAGATTCTCCGAGCATAGTTAGTTCGAGACTCATTTGCAACGAAATAGACCACACAACACATTTTTAAAGCGTGAAATTTGAAACGTATCGTTGTATCGGCCAAAAAAATATCGCCAATACCGATATATTCGCAAACCCGAAGTATCGCCGATATATCGGTATCGGTGTCGGATGCATCGCTAGTAAAAAGTCCATTTCGAAATTTTGTTTGCATTGGGAATTAATTATTCAAGATAAAATGTCAATAGGTCAAACTACAATTGACTTCTGAACTCGCAAATCGAATTCGTTAAATTGACTTGCGGTAGGCTAAGTAGCTGTCAAAATATGGTCGAATCTTGATTAAAAATAAGTTCAACTATAATAACTTATTAAGTGTCTTCGGTACGACGTGTGTCTTGGATATGAAGTGCGCTGTCATCGATGACAGCCGTCATAGCAGTTCCAGAATTTTTATTTCGAAAAGCTGATTGTCACGGATTTGTAGGAACATAACTTGATAATATCCCTACCCTGAAAAATCGTTTGGGCAACGCACGACTTCATTTTACTCCACTTACTTCATTCACTAAATCCGCCAAATCATTAAATTTCCTAAGACTTGTAAATTTCACAGTCCTCCATATTAACAACTCACTTCCTTCTCACTTGGCATTTCGTGTGAACACACAACCTCACTTTCCACAAATCAGCTAAGTTTCTTTGGACCGGACCCGAGAAATTTAAGCTTAACAATGATGTCACCATCTACGTAAGCTCTAGCGAACGTTTCAAACTTTGACGGAACGTATGTCAAATTTAGTATAGCTGTCGATATCATTCTATGTCAAATTGCGGACTCGTAAGTCAATTGTAGTACAGCCTAATGAAATCAGTTTTCTGCAAATTTCTCGCTTTCTATTGGTTATATGCTCATTTCTGTTGTGTTACAAAATGTTCATCAAAAAGTTGTCTACAGTAAAATTTCCAATCAATTTTACGTACAACTCATAATTTTCGAGACTAGTCAGAGACGAAAAAGCAATATTTTTTTAAAAAAATACTGTCGCACAATATTTTGATCAAAGTTATCAGCCCCTTAAGTCAAGAAATTATGAACTGCAAAACGCTTCGATTTCTACACCACGTTCGAGACAGAATACAAGACGCATTTTTACAATTTGCTTCATTTTTTATTAAATTAAAAACCGTGTATTATATATTAAAATATTTATAAACTTAACAAATGAAAATACGCTTCGATAATGAGTAATTTCAATTAGGTAATAATAATCGTATCAAAATTTTATTCAGCATAAATACATGGTTTATAATATATTGATGAACACTTTTTTAAAATTATAAATGCTTATTAATTTTAAACCTTTTCAAAATCTAACTACCAAGCTCATTACTAAGGTAATGCTATTGACACAACGAAATCGATACGACTTTGCCTTCGTGAGATATCGTTCTAGAAAGAAATGAGCCGATTGTATGTTCGTAATTACGTATACATACGCATACATACATCTTTCTAAAAAATACCTTTAAATTACTGTTAAGACCCTAAAAGGTAAAGATATATTGAATATACGGGGAAGCTAAAAAATTTGTACAACGGTGAAATGATTTTTTTTGGTTGGGATGTTTTAATGCATCCGTTTTATGGTCCCTTCGTTGCTCTATCGGATTATCATCTCTGCTTCACGCTGAAAAACTTTATTGGTAATACAAACTTCAAACAAGAAAAGACTGTGAAAAGCACTTGTTCAATTTTTTGCGAATAGGGACAAAAGATTCTACTAGAGAGATATAATGAAATCACGATCAAAATTACAACATTTTATCGAACAAAATGACGCACATTGGATCTAATGTTGTTAATTTCAGCTATTTCAAATAAAACATTAAAAATCATGCAAAAAGCGGCTAGTCATTACCAAACAACCTCATAGATCAGGCGTCAGCCGTTGAACTAGTGGTGGAGATATTAACTATGTTGAAAGAAGATAAAAACTGAATCGTTTGATATCTCAGAACCATGTCGCAAATGTTGTTTTTCGCAAATTTGGAGCAGCTTGTGCCTACATTTTTACGTGTTACGGTGATGGCAAAAAGTTATAAACCAAAAACAGCGTGAAAAGCGGGATCTACTTTTGCCGCGAAAAACATTAAAAATTTACTTTAAGGGTTCAGAGCTAGTCAAAGGCGTATAGAAATAGACATTTTCCAAAAACAATTTTGAACTAATGCGTAACACTAACACTTGACCACCTTTTTCAAAGAAGACAAAAATTGATCCTGTTGTATCTCGACGAGATCTAAGAAAAACTAAGAACTAAGAAGAAAAGACTAACAAAACTTTTGCCATCCAATGTTAGCTTCGCGGTCGATGAAAAATCTAAAGCAAAAGTTGGGTAACACGTCCATGTTGTAGTAAGTCAGAAAATTATATTTTTGGATAAATCGCAAAGCCAAAAATAATTTAATCTATGGTATGATGTTTATTTTATATACAACAACATGTTCTTGTACTGTAACGAAAATTTCAAATAAAAATATTAGTTCTGGAGCAAGTTATCAACGTCGGACTTTAATTATCTCAGCTTAAAAACCCTTCAATACTAAAGCAGGTCCAACAAATAGCATGAAGAAAATGAATCACTCAAAAATCTTTTCACTGTGGTAGGCCAGGTAGATAATAAAATTTTATGACGTTTGGTTAATTTTGAGGGATCACACAAATTATGATTTTTCTATTTTTCGAAGGAAACAAAGGAAAATCGGCAACCTTTTTCTTCGAAAGTATTTAAGCAGAAAGTAAGGCTTTCTGTCAAGATAATAATTTTTATAGGTTAGGACATCACTTTAGCGTTTAACACGGTCGCGAAAGTGAAAATTAGCAATTTTTTCCGGTTGTTTTAAGTTTCTCATTTTTTCGTGTAAAACTGGCAGCATTTGGGGCACTTGTTAATACATTTCTAAAAAGATACATTGACAGGCTATCGAACGCATTCTTTTTCAAAAGTCTACACATAAAAATAAAATAGTTATGACGATTTACACGTGCCAGGTCGTGGTTATGGAGCGGGGTACTTCCCCCTCCTATATCTCGAAACCCCTTCGGATTTACCACCCCCCTCCGATACGATTTTTTTCTCGGGACACTTCAAAGAATACGTGGTGTCATTTTATGTCACCGAATACAAAACACCCTGTATAGTGCTCAATAATATTTCAAACTATCGGAAGATAGGATTGGTTAAAAATTTTAGAACATTTATCTCTTGTCGCAAGTTGCAATAAATATAAAAAACAGGGGGAAAAGCCTTTTTTATTTAATTTTTTTTACCACTTAAAATGCACTTAAGACCTTCATACTTCGCCTAAAAAATCTTTACAACATCATAAAATAGCAAACAAGTTTTCATCAAAACCATCCAGTAGATTGCCCATTATAATTGTGCAATCTAAATTAATTTTTAAAAAATCAACATTTTTGAAAGCTTGCAAGTCAGAAACTTGAGCTTATAAATGTTTGAAATTTTTTCCACATATAAAAGAGCACTTCACCTATCACATGCAAAATCGGACTATTATGGCGGCCTCAGCAATATTTGCTAAACTTGGTAATAAAACTCAAAAGCTGTGCTGGGCGGCTGCGCATTCAGTCGTAGGAGCCATGCTTCCATCAACAGAGAGTTTTATTACCAAGTTTAGCAAAAATTGATGAGGCTGCCATAATAGTCCGATTTTAATTTTGTAAAGTGGCTTTTACGGTAAAAAATATGGTCATGAACGTTGATAGCTACGTCGAGGTAGCTCTCGTTAACAGAAGGTTCACTTAGGTCTTGTGTCACCTCAAGGAAAGAAAGAAGGCACGAAATGTTCTATTTTTTGGATCCTGAGAATTATTTAGATTCACTTATGAAGCTGGCTACTAACACTATGTTGAATACTTCCATAAGAACGGAAATGAAATCCTAGAATTTGCGTCGTGTTTCTGGAAAATGCTCAGCATTCATACAGTTCATCGTTTTTTCTCTTCTTTCAACCTGTGAATGCGACAAACATATTTGAAAGTTATACATAGACTATGGTACGTGCTACCCCAAGATGAAGGTTCAACTGCTCCGAAAACCTCAACTTCCCGTTGTTTTTCAATATGTCGCTTAGGTCGCACTTTGTATGTTCTGGCAAAATAAGAATCTTTCGAAAGTGTGGGTGCTTTCTATTTCCAGAAAACCGCGAGAACCCGAGAACGTGAGTGTGACTTAACATTTCACGACAAATTTAACTGGATTACAATCTTGTTGCGGAGCTGAAGAACAGTTGGCTTGACCCAGGATTCGAAAAAAAAAGCCAACAACACGTGCAATTTATGTCTTCACCCGGGCCGGAAATTAGAAAATGTGCAATATGAGAAAGCATGGAAGAAGAGTGCCATATAGAGATACTTCCAATAAAGTTGCTTAATGGGTAATTTTCAACTAGTTCTCATGAACAGCATCCTCCAATGGTACTCAATATTTTGTTAAAGTTGCATATAGTGTCGGATTGTAATGTTCGATATTGATCTACCCTTGTGACGTGCCATTACAAAGCCATTTTCAATGTAATTATTTTTTGTCGTCCAACCCCATCCAACTAGGGTATGGCAATTAAAAACAACCAAAACCACGGTCAACTTCCCAGTAATATTTACATAAATATTAAAAATATTAAACACAATAATAATTATGAAAACAAGCCGTGAGATGCGATCCTTGAAGGCCACATGGTCAACTTCCCAGTAATATCCACATAGATATTAAAAATATTAAACAAAATAATAATTATGGACATAATACTACTTTTAATAATAAAAATGTACCTCTCATAAAAGTTATTGGAGTGACTTAATACTAATCGTAACATCTACGCGAGCGTCAATGGATTACGTAAAGATTTTGGTGGATTGGTTTGATTGAATATGTACGTGGATCAATCGGAGGGGGGACAGGTTACAAAGCCTTTTCTACGTTATTTGTTATTTTCATATCGATGCTTGAAGGACAAAACAGCGCTAGCAAAAATGAATGCAATTTTTGTTATTACGCCCACTGAAGAGATTTTGTCGCGTGATGACCATTGTGAATAGTTGCGGTCAAAATTGCCAGCACTTCGGCATAATCACTGGATTTGTATTTTTTTCACGATTTTACATCAATGACACTAATAATTATTTCTTATTTTCTGTTGGTCTTGAGAAACATTGAATATGCAGTCAAAAATAGGTTCAATTGCATGTAAAAAGTAAAATGTCTTACAAATGATGAAGGAAGTAATTGAAATCACTAAAACACTAAAAAAACAAAACTACTAAAAACTACAATTTTTTTATTTGATGAAAGTTTTTTAAGGCATTTGATCTTGGAAAGTGTTGACTACAAAACATTTTACCATTCCAAACGTTGATTACCACAATTGCAAAGTTGATTTGATTTGTATTGGTTTTCAAAATTTAAGAAGTTTTTTCATTAAAGTTAAAACACGGTTCTGTGAAGACTATTAAAAATCTCTGCAAATTATGCAAATAATAAACTTTGATTGACTTTACAACAATGTTTTTAGAATAAGAGATTTAAAAATTCGTATGAACCCTTTTCACATGGTGACTTTGAATAATTTTTTTTATTTTTAATTCAATTTGTTTTGAAATCATGAGAAAATATTTTGCTGGTCTCTCTACAGAAATTGATAAAAGTTTATAAATTTTAAAAACATTTATTATTACGATGTTAATTTTATTAATTATTAAATAATTTTTTTATGAAAAGAAACACTAATTTTCAATATTTTTTTATTAAATTAAAAAAATGGCTTCAAAGATTATTTTTAAAATTTAAAAACATCACTTAAATGTTAATACGCGTCGATTGACTTCTTAATGATGCAAATATTATATTTGGTTCTCGAGATATAATGAATGACACAAATGACCATGAAGGTCATGATGACTTTTTATGATTTTTTATTTTTAATTTATTTATTTTTGTAATCATGAAGTATATAAATTATATAAACATTCATTACTGCGTCTTGAAAATCAGGTTAAAAATTTGATGTTTTTGAAAAAAACCTCAATTTTTTGCACTTTTTTCAAAAACTAAAAAAACCGCTCAAACGATTTTTTTAAAAATTTGATAGAATCACGTAACTGTTAATAGGCGTTGATTGACACCTTGATGAAGCAAATCGTATGTTTGGTTAGCGAGATATAGCGCATGACAGGGTTGAGCTTCAAGGGGTGAACACAGCAAACCCCCCCCCCAACCGAAATTTCCCAAAAAACTAATCAGCTCTTTGAATTGCAAGGACGCTTCGATTGACACCTTAACGAAGTCGATACGACTTTGTTTACGTGAGTTATGCTCGTAGAAAAACTTCCCGCGAACGCACGTACGTACGTACGTACATACACACACACATACATACTTCTTACTAAAAACACTTAAAATATACTCGCAAGACCTCAAAACGTAAAGATATGTTGAAAATTTCAATTTCGATTTTCGAGGCGATTACAAGAACTGCCCATATACTGGGAAGTTAATAACACTACTTTAAATAATAATAATGTACCTCTCATAAAAGTTATTGGAATGACTTAATACTAATCGTAACATCTACGCGACCGTCAATTGATTACGTAAGGATTTTGGTGGATGAGGTGTTGATTGAATATTCACGCGAATCAATCGGAGGGGAGACAGGTTACAAAGCCTTTTCTACATTATTTGTTATTTTCATATCGATGCTTGAAAGACAAAAGAGCTGACAAAAATCGATGCAGTTTTTGTTATGACGCCCACTGAAGAGATTTTGTTGCGTGATTGCCATTTGGAATAAATTGCATGTAAAAAGTAAAATGTGTTACAAATGATGAAAGAAGTACTTGTAATCTTACGACCACTAAAAACAAAACTACAATTTTTTATTTGATGAAAGCTTTTTAAGGCATTAGACCTTGGAAAGTATTGACTACAAAACACTTTACCATTCAAAACGTTGATTACCACAAATGCAAGTTTGATTTGATTTTTAATGTTTTTCAAAATTTAAGCATTTTTTTCATTAAAGTTAAAACACGGAGCTGTGAAGACTATTGAAAATCTGCTCAAATTATGCAAATATTGATAAACGTTGATTGAATTTACAACAATGTCCTTAGAATAAGAGATATAAGGTATAATCATTCGTATGAACCCTTTCTACATGATGACTTTGAATGATTTTTATTTTTTATTTAATTGTTTTTGTAATCATGAGAAATTTTTTTGCTTGTTTCTCTACAAAAGTCTATAAATTTTATAGACATTTATTATTGCGATGTGTAAATCAGGTTAAAAATTTGTTTGGATTATACAAACTTTATAAACATTGATTACTGTCTTTTATAAATCATGGTAAAACTTTATTGTTTGTGAAAAAACCCTAATTTTTTGCACTTTTTTTTTAATTAAAAACGGCTAGAATTTTTTTTTTAAATTTGATAGAATCGCACAAATGTCAATACGCGTCGATTGAAACCTTAATCAAGCAAATCCTATGTTTGGTTCGCGAGATATAGCGCGCGACAGAAATGACCTTCAAAATATCAAAACAACAAACCCCCCGACCGAAGTGCCCCAAAAAATAATCAGCTGTTAAGATTGCAAGGACGCTTCGATTGGCACCTCCACATAGTCGATACGACTTTGTTTACGTGAGTTATGCTCGTAGAAAAAACTGTCCACGACTTACGTACGTACACACACACTTACATCTATTTTTCTAAAAACTATTTAAATATACTCTAAAAACCTCAAAACGTAAAGAAAAATCGAAAATTTCAATTTCGATTTTCGAGGCGATTGCAAAACTTCACATATACTGGGAAGTTAAAAAAAAATATTTTACCAAACTTGGTTTTATAAATTAAATACTTTATTTAATGGTTTAGGTAAACACTTTATTCACTTCAATAAATCGAACACGAGAACAGAACAACGACTGAACTACAACTTGTGACAACTGATTGACTTGTGATCTGAATAATAACTGGATAATAGCAAACTTCGGCTAGATATGTATACGTTTTGCTAACTTGCAATTTTGTCTGTGGGAAATAAAAGATAAGCTGATCAGCATTAAATGGGATTCGAAAGCTATCAGCATAATCAATGGGAGGATGCAGCTGCGTAAATATTCAGTAGAAGTTATAAATCACAATGGATGCAGCTGTGTAAACAATTAGTGGTACATATTTATAAATCAGAATGAAGTTATGATTTCGGATAGTTTATGTTAGCGAAAGATGTTGACTTTAGCAAACGGATGTTTAGAAGAAACGTAAGCTGTTTGCTTGTTTATCTATTTTAACTCGCGTGGAGTTTTAATAGGTGTTTATTTTTTTAGTTTTTTTTGGAATAAGATCGAATTAAGCAATTTGGTGTTTATGTTCTCGGGTAGATCTTCATAGGTATTTTGTCTCGGTACGCGCGCGAAATAATTTTTTTTTTGTAAAATAGAAGCCTAGCTTTTATTTACTTAAATATATCTTTCAAATTTAAAAATTGTCAATATTTTCGAATTTCGGGTATATGGTGACTGAATTTCAGGTAATGAAATTCGGGACCAAGACAAGAGATATACGACATAGTGCACAGAACTGAGCTGGCCTGCTAGCAGTCATCGCACCTCCAGTCTTGAAGAGACCGAACCAAAATATGTCTGCACAATTTAAGTATTCACTTTAAAAAAATTGATTTTCCATGAACTTTTTACGATATTTACTAACAAAATATTGTTATTTTAACATTGAAGATAATTATGTTATCTAAAGATATGCCAAATTTTAAAATTATTGATCAAACAGTTTTTGAGTTTTCTAGTACGAGGTTTTCGAAAAACGATTTTTTTTTTTTGAGTTGTTAGGTCAAGCGAATTTCATAGCATTCAAACACACATTACAAATTTCAAAATATCGATTAATTTTTTGGCATTTTTCAACCGCTCGCACCTTTAAAAATGACCTCTTAAAGTATTTTGAAAAAATCCAATGTTAGAATAGTATAAAACGGTTTTAAGTGCGCCGGCCGCATGTCATCGATAGTGTATCCTCTCTTTTCTAAAATACCGGTTTCTTCTATTCATTAAAAGTAGAACACGAAATTTTCGTATACTTACACTTTTCAGTATTTATTCTGACTAGGGTTGTTACGGATATTCACATCCGCATCCGCAAATGCGGAATATTCGCTTTAATTCAGACATCTTCATCCGACTTCGCATCCGCATCAATAAATGCGGAGCTTTTACGGATGCGGATTCATATCTGCAACAAGTAATGAAATGCAAGGAAAGTTGGCGGAACCAGTCTGGCGCGTGCCTCGTGCCTGTTTGCTAGTTGCTTGCTATCTTATCAATAGGAAGGCACACATTGGTGACAAGATCCTATAATTTTGTATGTTTTGTTTTAGTTATCGACGTGATTCTCTTTTCGAATCAATTACAGTGTTTGTTTACTCTGTTTATGGCTCAGACAATCAACCGCATCTCACAGTATTTCAGGCCTGTGTGACGCGCTGAAATAGCACATTTTACATGAGTGTTTTTCGAAGATAAAAGATGCGTTATGTCTTCATGTCAAGGACAATAACATTGAATCATTTTGTCAGAAGAGTGGAAAATAATAGAATGTTATCTTGAACTATTGAAACCTTTTGAAGAAGCTACTCGTGAAATAAGTAGCTCTCAGGCACTCATATCATTTGTGATTCCTATCATTCAAATGCTTATGAAAAACCATGACGACTATTTAACAAAACCACTGGATACTGATGCTATTCGGTTGGCAGTCTCAAATCTGAAAACACAATTTTCAGCGAAATTTTCTTCTTTGGAGGATAACAATTTATATGCAATTTCAACGTACTAAGACTCTTGCTATAAGCATAAATTGTTCAAACCAATCACCGAAGAAAAAATAAAAGATGAAATATTAATGATGGTAAATTATTCTGTCGTCACTGGTTCTCCTATATCGCCGCCAAGTTTGGAAAATACAAAAAGAAGTAGAATGGAAGATTCGTTCGTCCCGGAGCCAGGAACGTTCGGTATGGGTTACAGGAGTTGCTTAAAAAGCGATCTTGCCATGATGCTAGATTCATCTAGTGAAGATGAAAATGAAGGAGAACTTGATAACAGTAGCCCTGACGCTCTTCTCCGAAAGGAGTTAGTTATTTATCGCAATAAAAAAGACTGGATTTGGATGAAAGTCCACTCAATTGGTGGAAAGTTAATCATGGTGAACTTAAAACTCTCTCCAGATTCGTACGCAGATATTTATCACCATCATCAGCCAGTGTTCCAAGCGAACAACTATTTAGTGGCACTGGGTTAAAATATGATCCAGTGAGAAACAGGTTTACTATTTATTAAATAAAATTCACCAATTTTTAATTTCAACAACTAAACAAAGTCTTTCATTATAAAACTCTAGACTTAAAATACTAATAAGTAAGTCTGAAAGCTGTGTTAATTTTATTCTCAAAATATGACCAAAAAAATCATATTAAAATTAAATCGATTTTCATTTATTTATGTACTTAAAATTGAAATATCTTTAAAGAAATGCTTTAAGCCGCATCCGCATTCGCATCCGCGGATGTGAATCTCTAATAATTCGCATCTGCATCCGCATCCGCATCCGCGGAAGTCAAAATTTTGGCATCCGTAACAACCCTGATTCTGACGTATAGAAAAGGTACTTAAAATGAATGGAAAGGTACTAAATAACGAAGCCAAAGTTTATACGCGATTTTCTGGAAATTACGTTTTTTCAACTGGCCGCTAGTTAATCTCTAGACCTACTCAACCGGTTTTAATAAATCTTAGTTCGTTTTATTTATTAACATATTCCGCAAGACAATTCACCTCAATTAGACCAAAAAATTGAAGAAGAAAAAACGTCGGCAAAAGAGCGTTTATTTTTCAAAAAAAAAAAACAAATCAAAGCTCCGCAATTTCCTGTTTTTAATCAATTTTTAATAAACGGTAGTGAATTGTCTGGTAAGAAACCTTATTATTTAAACCCTTTTTAAGTTTTCTGTTTCAGACTTGTAAATTTTAAGATTAACTGTCAGCCATGCGATGGAGTACTTTTCGATGTGTCAACTTTGGCACCCTCTACAAAACAGCTTCATAATGATAAATAAAAAAAAATTTCCTCTCAAAATATAGATGTATTGTTGAAAAAAGGTGCATGTTCATATTCAATGAAGGAGCTGAGAAAACCATTCATAAAAATTCGGAATCTAATGTGTGCTAGTACCTTAAACTTCTGAACGACAATTTACGCTGAGACAGGCACATTTAATTTTTCGGCCGCCCTAACGATGCGTCGCCCTGCATAATCCAATTAAATCGTTGATTTTTTTCAAGAGTTTCGCAATTTTCGTGAAGTTTTCTACGAATCGTCAGGACTTTCCTAGATATTCTGAGGAAGCTTCGTAGCTCGTGTTGATCTTTCGTAATTAACCAATTGTTCAGTGCTTTTATTTTCTGCGTATCCGTTTCAACGTCCCAGATACTTGACCTCTTTGCCAAACAACAAATATTTCAGGTGTAAAACACATTCCATTGGTGGCTCATAAATTGCTGGAGCATTGCACATGACAAATGACATCACAAGAAATTGCTGCAATCTGGTACCCACTGTAAATGCTATTTCCTCCCGACCATTTTTGACAATTTGTACTTGCCAATAACCCGTCTCCAAGTCAATGATGTCATCAATTCTTGAAAATGGATGGATGGATGGATGGTTCTTAGCTAACTTGTTCAGCTTCCGATAGTCAACGCAGAACCTCCAGCTACCATCCTTTTTTTCGCAAAAACTATCGGCGATGCCCAGGGATGATCCCTTGTTTCTCCTTACTATCATGCCATCGAGTGCTTCTTGTTTCGCCAGCGATAGACGTCTGGGAGCCTGCTTAATAGGTCTCAACCTTTGTGTATCGATTCGATGAGTCACCATATTACATCCACCATGATCATTCTCTCCAGCAGAAAACATGGAAAAACTGCCAAACAAGGCCTCGGTTTCGACGTAGTGATCCTTATTCAACTTCTTAAGACCCAGCATAGCATTTAGTATGGCTCACACAATGTTCTCCGATGACCAGTATCCCCAGCTGAGCGCATTTAACTCTAGATCACTAAACATATTTTGGTGTAACCCTGTCACTAAACATTCGACTGAAATACTAACAAATAAAAACTCAAATATTTAATGTATTTATTTTATTTATTGGAAAAAACAAATTGAAATATTTAAAGTAATTCTTACAGATTATATCTATGACATAAAAAGTCTCTTTTTTCAGTTCGTGCAGTTATTACACGTTGGAACCGTGTGTTCGCCACAAATGGCTCTTTTATACAAGTGACACGAATATTTGGTCATTCTGCGTTTTTTGTACGGACAAAATCCGCAAATTTGTCTTTTATTTGTCTTTTCTTGAGTCGAACTCGAAAGAACACTATCAATATCAATATGAGATATCATACTCTTATGTAATCTTTGATATCTTTTGTCAAAGTTGGCATATTGTAGCGCTCGTGCAAAAATGGCTCAATAAGACCATCTGCCATATTTTCAATAAAAGTTCTGCGCTTCAAAGGTTTCTGACGTGACTTTACCATATTAGATACATAAATGACATATGTATTGACCATGCACAAATTTATCTTTCTAAATTCATCTAAAACAAAAAAAATGGTTACAAAAAATTACAACTCTTAGTAGATGCGATTCTTTCATACACAAAAATAAAATTGTAACTAAACAGGTGCAGAAACTAAGCACAAGTAATATCACATTATATTTATCGTAAATATGTTACAAAATGTAATAAAAAGAGTGATAAGACTTACCACGGTTGTTTTAAATTACGGTGTCACTAAACACTCGTCTGTGAGTCGAACAAATCGCGATATCTCCGAAACTAGGAATCGTGCATTCGCGACCCTTGGTGACGCGTCACTAATTAGCCAATAACGAAGGTACTGTGAGCCGCGCGGCGGTCAAGAGACGAGAACATACCAAAACATCGAATGCGTGGGGTGTCGGTAGATTGTGAGACGAATGATTAGTGATCTAGGGTTAATGTCACTAGCTTCCAACGGCATCTTAGGAAAAATACCTTAGGATTCGCTGACCCTAGTGAAAATCCATTCGTCGCCAGGAAATCTACTTCGAGAATACACTCGTCAGTAATGTCTGCTATCAGAAGCTGGTGTTGAAATATCAAGTCGCAGAATTCCCTATCTGATTTCCTACCAAGTCAGGCTTCAGACTAGATATTGTCCCTCCCGTATTAATTTTAATAGCATATCTTACTGCTCCAACCTACCCATTCAGCCACAGTCATTTCTTTACTATTCACTCTTGATATGCTGATGATGGTTCTGGGGGCATCAATCTTACCAGCCAAGCCAGGTATCTTCAGATGTTTGGATGTAACCGGCTCTACCGGTACCGACTCGACGATTTTCGTCTATTCAAGATCCAATTTTAGCATTTCGAAATCTTCCGAAATACTCTTTTCATTCAATTCAATCGATTGGCCACTAAACTTTTGCTTGTTACCAGCAATCTTCGCAGTCACTTCCATCATATGCTGTTTTAGCTCAACGGTTTGTTGAGCATCTTGTTGCTTCATATTCACTGATTGTTGTTCAACCTTCTAATGTATTTAACAAGACTGCTATGCTATGTCTACTGACTACGGTCCGATTTTTGCGCCATTGCGGATGACTGCTGTTTTGTGTCTGTTGTTTCATATTGGTGGACATTTGCAGAAGATGCTACATGATGGCGTTCTGCTCACCTGGAACGTTCACGTCGCCGTCGAATTCTTCGTCAAATTCAAATTCGTACAACTTTGGATCTTCGCTCGCTGCCTTAAGTGAATGCATCAATGATATTTTATTTCTAGTCGTGAATAACTATCATTTTCTCAGCTCCTTTTTGAACTGTATTGTCTTCAACCCGGCAACAACTCGACATATTGTACATTTTTCACTCATTCGCCAAAAAATAGTTATTCGTACTAAATTATTTACTAACGTTTATAAATACTTAGCATCTAACACTTTTCAACACTGGTGTCTTAGCTTTGCCACGTTTTACTACATGTATCTAATGCACATTCTTACGTCTAAAAACTAACTGAATTCACAGTACAAACTTCTGTCTTAGATGGTGTTGTAATGTAAGTAAAGATGCTACTGATTGTAATGAAGGTGGATGCGATGAGACTACTGTTGTCTCATCGTGCTGGCCAGGTGAAGAGCGTCTTCTTCTGTATTCCTTTAATGATATGAACTTCTTCTCTCTAGAAAGAAGCTATACATAGATAGGGTGATAATAAGTACACGAGATGGACCTACCGGCATTCCGTAGATTGCCACATGTTTGGCGCAGTTCAATAGAACAGGCAGCCGATATTTCTAATTAAAAACTGTTGCCGAAGCTTGAGGCAACTTTTAATCTGCCGAACTTTCAAAGGCAGATTTTACTTGAATCTTCCTTCCAAACACTTTGCCGATTTTAAGGCAAAGGTTGCTAAATGAAACAAGCAACTTTGTCTGGCTATGGAACGATTCTGCCTTGTGCTAGACTCGTTCCTTCCTTTTATTTACAAAAACTTTTGCTGTACAATCGATTTGCTTATTCTATAAAATTCTTACTCTAGTTTTAATTCTACTTACCATAACCAATCGTTCCCACGGAATATTGCTTGCTTGCAATGGCCTAATTGCACATTTGCCTACTCTGGGCACAATGCTCTACTAAAGAGTTTCTCACGGTACGCGGGTTCGAGAATATGATTATTAGAGAGCTTACTAAAATTTTGTAGGACATAAATATTTGAGTATGCTGTCACAAAAAGCTCGTTTTGGGACATAGCTGTGTATTGGTCGTTTGGGACATAGTTGTGTATTGGCTAGCACCGGGTTTGGAACTGGGAATACACTACACATAGTTGTGTATTGGCTAGCACCGGGTTTGGAACTGGGAATACACTACACCCCTTTCCTTTAGAAGAGTATTTGTTTGCAAATACGACTGATTGGTTGTGGTATTTTGTTTTACAATTATGCTTATCTGATGATGAGATATAAGTTTGTATTAAGTATAAAGTGTACAATAATTTTACAATGATTGATTGAATGTTTTATATAATTTAAGTCTATTATTATGTATCCATTTACATTTGTCTTCTATCTCTAGTAGTGTATTTACATTGTTTGTGTTTATTACTTTATAT
This sequence comes from Oxycera nigricornis, assembly GCA_963942545.1. NCBI lineage: Eukaryota > Metazoa > Arthropoda > Insecta > Diptera > Stratiomyidae > Oxycera > Oxycera nigricornis. The sequence continues at coordinate 78,562,447 of OZ012662.1, forward strand.
GGGCCTTTATACGGTTTCTGGTTTTTCTTTCTGTTTTCTACTGTTATCAGTACTAGATCACCAATGTTTAAATGAAGAGGTTTTGTATATGCTGTTTTATTGCTCCTAGCTAATTTTGTTTTCTCTATTAATTCTCTGGCTTTTGATGCCGATATTTTTAATCTTAGCTTCAACTCATTCGCGTAATTTTCAATATCATAGATTCTATCTGTGTTTTCTAAAGTGTCGTTTGGCAAATAAGAAAGTTTTCCGAAAACTAGTTCGTATGGTGTGTAGTTAGTGTCGACGTGTGGGGTTGTATTATACGAAAATGTATAATATGGTATCCATTCGTCCCAGTTATTGTCATCAACGAATGCTAACAGATATTCATTCAGGACACGGTGGTTTCTTTCTACAACACCTAACGTCTCGTGGTGATAAGGAGTTGAAAAGATTTGTTTTATATGTAACAGTTCGCAAATGTTCTTTAGGAGATTATTAGTAAATTCTGTCCCTAAATCGGTTTTTAAAATTTTGAAATGACCGTATTGTAGTATAAAATTGTTTACTAAGGCCTTTGCTACTGTCTTAGCTTCCTTACTTTCTAAGGGTATAGCCGTGATATATTTCGTTAATTCGCATTGTATAGTTAATATATATCGAAAATTGTTTGAAAGTCTTAATGGACCTACGATATCAGCGCTTACTATTTCAAAACTAGTAGAGGGTGTATCGGTTTTTATCATTCTTTCCTTTGTGTGCCTTGTGATTTTGTTATATTTGCATTTTTCACATTGGTTAATGTAGTGTTTTATCATTCTATTCATGTCCCTCCAACAGTATCTTTGTTTCAATTTTAAAAGTGTTTTACGGATTCCTGTATGTCCTCCGTGCGGCGATTCGTGGAATTCTTTTATAAGTTCATTTTGTTCAGCGATGTCATTAATTCTTTTGGGGGGTTTATATATCATAATTTTTAACTGGATATCCATTTTTCGTTGCAACGTATTGAATATTTTCTTAAATTCTTCTTTGGGTACGTACCTGAATATTATATCTTCCATAGATAGAGCTAGCTCGTTTATATTATAATTCTGCGCATAATTCAGTAACTTCTTCACTACAGAAACTAGTTTCGTGTTTGAATTATCGTTACAGTTATTGCGAGATTTCACACTTTGCTTGTCGCTGGCGGAAACGTATTTCTCGTGAGCTTTATCGCTAAAGTGGACCATTAAATAATCTTTCTCCTTTGAGATTATTATACTTTCTTTATCGTTGCGCAACATATTAAATTTTACTTTTAATGCCCCTGTTATATCGGATAGTGAAGTACAATCGAACGCATAGAGGTGATCAATCTCCCGTTTTCTTTTGTCGCTTTCGTTATCGATTTTTGTGCTTGTTTTATTACATTGTTGTTTTTATCGCCTTGCTTCTTGTTATCGCCATAAGTTTCTTGCTGATACTTTCGTCATTGGTTGGGGGTATCATTGATTTTAGTATTTCTGAGTCTAGTTGTATAGGACTCGAGATCAATTTTGCACATTTATTCACTGAGTATATCTCTTCCTAATATACCATCAGTTTCTATTGGAAAGTCCTCATCTACTATATGGGAAGAATCTGTTATCATCTTGTCTTCGATGATGAATTGTATGCCCGTGAGTTTGCATTTATTTTCGGGCTTTAAATCGATATTAGTGCGAATTAAGCTATTTGTTGAGTTTTATTACCTTCTATTTCTGTAAGTTTCGGGAATATTTCTTCCAAAAGATTTTCTGTGGTATATATTCTAATTTGAAAAACCAAATTCGCAGTTTCAAGATATATTGATATCTGAGTTTTCATTTTTTTTTTATACCTAATGTCAACCTGTTTCACTATTATTTTGTGTTGACTCAAACTGTTTGTTGAATTCTAAATTCAATATTTCGAATATTTTTACGATCGATGGCTAATTTAACTAGAGTGTTAATTGTTATTTTAGTGCGCGTTACCAATTGTTAATTCTATACATTTATCAATCATTATCAACATCATCAAAGATAAAGTGTATATTGTGACAATTTTCATAAGAATTCTCATAATGATCTTATGCTTTCTTAAAATTCTACTGATTTGTTTAGAAAAATCCTAATTAATATGATATTCTTTTCCAGTCCCTATTCTATATAAAATTGAAATTTGACTTAAAATATTTAGTGTTGAATTGTAAGTTTCTGGTCGTTGCCGATTTAATCCTTAAGTTATCATTAAATTATTTGTTAATTTAATCGCAAATAATGCAGAAAATTCTTCTTCATCTTCGCCTTTTTCCTAGTTGTAATTGTCTTCCAAATTTTTGGTTGAAGTTCCAAATCCATTATTTCACGTCTAAATTCCATTTTCGGTCGCAGTATTAGTCGTCGACATTCGAATTTAAATTTTTGTTCTAATTTTATTACAAAACTTTCAGCTTCGTATGGGCCGAATCGCCCTGATACAGGTTTCCAGAGTGCAGCATCGTGGCTTGCAGGTTCGTGGGTCGCAGGATCGTGGGTCGCAGGATCGCCATGTAATGTAAGTAAAGATGCTACTGATTACCTACTACTAGATGCTACTGATTACCTACTACTACTAGTGTATTCCCAGTTCCAAACCCGGTGCTAGCCAATACACAACTATGTGTAGTGTATTCCCAGTTCCAAACCCGGTGCTAGCCAATACACAACTATGTCCCAAACGACCAATACACAGCTATGTCCCAAAACGAGCTTTTTGTGACAGCATACTCAAATATTTATGTCCTACAAAATTTTAGTAAGCTCTCTAATAATCATATTCTCGAACCCGCGTACCGTGAGAAACTCTTTAGTAGAGCATTGTGCCCAGAGTAGGCAAATGTGCAATTAGGCCATTGCAAGCAAGCAATATTCCGTGGGAACGATTGGTTATGGTAAGTAGAATTAAAACTAGAGTAAGAATTTTATAGAATAAGCAAATCGATTGTACAGCAAAAGTTTTTGTAAATAAAAGGAAGGAACGAGTCTAGCACAAGGCAGAATCGTTCCATAGCCAGACAAAGTTGCTTGTTTCATTTAGCAACCTTTGCCTTAAAATCGGCAAAGTGTTTGGAAGGAAGATTCAAGTAAAATCTGCCTTTGAAAGTTCGGCAGATTAAAAGTTGCCTCAAGCTTCGGCAACAGTTTTTAATTAGAAATATCGGCTGCCTGTTCTATTGAACTGCGCCAAACATGTGGCAATCTACGGAATGCCGGTAGGTCCATCTCGTGTACTTATTATCACCCTATCTATGTATAGCTTCTTTCTAGAGAGAAGAAGTTCATATCATTAAAGGAATACAGAAGAAGACAATCTTCACCTGGCCAGCACGATGAGACAACAGTAGTCTCATCGCATCCACCTTCATTACAATCAGTAGCATCTTTACTTACATTACATGGCGATCCTGCCATCTCAATACTATCATTCCATACATTACATGGCCATCCAGAGGGAAGTTTTCTGGAATATACCTGAATAATTCAGGACTCTGGCACCGCCTACAACACGGGAAGAGAGTCCCGGTTTTGTATTCTCGAAGCTCCTAGAAGTATGTAGGTTGGTGTTTTCAACTTCCCGGGCTACTCAGAATTTCTAGACGTTGCGAAAAGCTTCCAAATCATAGTACAATTGCGTGTTAAAGCCCCTTTTGAGGGCATGAAGATTTTATGATAATTTGCTTAATTATTATAAAGTAAATGATCGGTGTTTCATAATCGGACATATGGCAACTGATTCTAAGGTTATGAGATTCGGAGCCAAACCTGGTGACAATACTCAAGAAATAACGCGCCGAACTGAGCTGGTCTACCTGCAGTCACCGCACCTCTCGTTTTGGGGAGGGCGAGCCCAATGTCTTTCCACGTGACTAAGAAGGGTTCGTTGCTTCGTCCTTGGAACTGAAAGTCCGTGAGGTCATTGGGGTGAAAGTTTCAATGATAAGGTTTTAAATAAATTAAAGAAAAGAACCCCAGAGGATAATATTATCATATGTAAAGCTGATAAAGGTGATTCAATAGTTTTAATTGACAAAAAAGGTTATGAAAATAAAATTTGACAATAAACTTTCTAGATGAAACTAAACCTATTGCATTGAAAAAAGACCCCACAAGTAAATTTCAAATAGGTGTAAGAAATTTTGTTAAAAATTGTAAATTCTTTTTGGACCCTAAGTCAAGTTTTAAATATATTACAATGAACCCTTCTGCCCCAGTTCTCTATGGCCTACATGAAATCGACAAGGCAAATATGCCTATTAGACCTGTAGTTGCCTTTTGTAATGCACCCACTTATAAAATTTGTCAACTTTTCAACAAAACCTTTGTAGATGAAACAGGATTTGTATCAGAATTCTCTGTTAAAAATTCCCAAGAACTGACCCCAAAAAATCTAAAACTTCCAAATTCCTAAAAATTGCAGCTTAGTTTCTTTCGACATACATAGTCAATTTATTTTCCTCCATTTCCATCAAGGAACTTCACCTAGTAAAGAAAGACCTTATCTTTAGAAAAATAATAACTAAGGTAAAATCAGATGAACTACTCAATCTGTAAAAAAATTTGTAAGGATCAGAATTATTTTAGATATGAGAATCAATACTTCTCTTTTGTAGACGGTTTACCAATGGGATCGCCACTTTCTCCTCTTCAAGCAGATTTATACATGAATTTTTTAGAGAAAATTATTTTGAGTTCAGTTAATCCCCATTCTAAAAATATACTCTACTATAGTCTGGTATAGATATGTCGATGATATAATTTACTTATGGGATGGTACAGATCGTCAATAAAAAAAATTTTTAAGTTTTTTAAATAGCCTCAATAATAGCATCAAATTTACTATGGAAAAAGAAATAGAACTCACTATCAACCATTTAGATCTTACCATTACTCGTGAAAAATGAAAGTTAGAATTTAATATTTACAGAAAAAATACTTATTCAGATGTGCTCATTCCTTATAACTCGTTCCATCCATTAAATATTAAGCTAGCTTCTTTTTATTCCATGATAAATCGTGCTCTTAATATCCCACTATCCAAAGAAAATTTAGAGAAGCAACTTTATACAATTGAAAATACAGCCAAAAATAATGGATACCCTATGCAACTCATTTTAGGTCTTATAAACAAAAAACGCAAATTGAAAATTATTAAGGAAATATATCCAGTTCAAAAAGATAGTAATGTTCAATCATGGAGAAAGTTAAATTACGTAGGCCCCATCAATAATAAATTGTCCAAATACTTAAAATACAACACTGATGCATTGTTCATTCATGCGACTAGAATAAATTTAAAAAAATTACTTTTTAACAACAAAAGCAAAAATGATCCCCTTTCCTATTCAGGAGTGTATCGTGCACCCTGTGATAATTACAATGCAGCTTATATAGGACAAACAGGTAGGAGGTTTAAAATAAGATACAATGAGCACATTAATGCAACCAGGGAGGTAAACCCAAATTCTGGGATAGCCCAACACATCTTAGACACAGGTCATAATTTTAGTATTAACAATTTTAATATCCTCCATAAAATAAGCAAGGGGGAAAATGGGGGAATGCCTTGAGATTAGGCGGGCTACAAAGAGAAAGGAAAACCTGCTGAATGAAATTACCCTTCCTTCCAATCAACCATTAATTATTTAAGAATAAAACCAGAAAATTGTATGTAACCAGAAGATGATCTAAGGATCGAAACGTGTTGGATAAATAAAAACTTGTGAGTCAAAAAAATCAAGTGTTTTGTTTTATAAAGATTTTATTTTCAATGAATTAGATCGATTCTTCAACAAGCAATGGCAAAATTTTCGAATCAAGTCGCACTTCCGAACGAGCATAATTGTACATTTATGTTATTATCAAATACAGTTGTTCTTTCGAACTAAGTACTTCATGGTTACCCAGCTTTTGAATGAAATTGGACAATAACTGACCAAATACTTAATCCTTATAATCGACTTTTTGTATTTGCTAATTGCAGATGATGTGGGAACTAGACGAACATACGATTTTATTATAGTAGGCGCTGGGCCTGCAGGATCTGTACTTGCTAATCGCCTTACTGAGGTTTCAGAATGGAACATTCTTCTTCTAGAAGCAGGTGATGTTGAAACGCTTCCACATGATGTACCAATTTTGTCAGCTTACCTGCAAAGTACGGCGTCTAACTGGAACTATCAGTCGACACCACAAACATTTGCTTGCTATGGTATGGTTGATCAGAAATGCGCGCTACCCAGAGGAAAAATTTTAGGAGGAACAAGTTCCATTAATTATATGATATATAATCGCGGTAATAAAAACGACTTTAATAAATGGGCACGTGCTGGTAACACCGGATGGTCTTACGAAGATGTTTTGCCTTATTTCCTGAAATCAGAAAAAGCCAACATCAAAACTAAGAAACAACCGAAGTTTCATTCAAAATCAGGTCCACTAAGTGTTGAGGACGTCCCCCATAAAACAAAAATGGTCCACGCATTCATCCAGGCGGGGAAGGAGTTTGGTCTAGAAGAAGTAGATTATAACGGCGAAAATCAATTAGGGATTTCATATGTACAAGCAAATACTTTAAAGGGCCATCGTTATAGCTCAACAAAAGCATTTTTAGAACCCATCAGACTAAGATCCAATTTGCATGTGATAACAAACAGTCGTGTGACTAAAATTCTCATAAACCCAGATAACATGGAAGCATATGGCGTTGAATTTCTCAATAAAAAGAAAAAGTATAAAGCATTTGCAACAAGAGAGGTTATTTTGTCTGCAGGAGCGTTCAATTCACCTCAAATTTTAATGCTTTCTGGTATTGGACCAGCCGATCATCTTCACAATTTACAAATTCCACTTCTCAAAAATTTGCCAGTAGGTGTAACTTTATTTGATCATATAAGCCACTTTGGGCCAACATTCATTTTGAATTCAACTGGAAACACTCCATCTGTTTCAAAATTAGGACTAAATGAGTGGAAAGAATTTACAAAAGGAAAAGGCTTGTTGACTATGATCGGCGGCGTAGAGTCACTAGCATTCATTAAAACTCCCTATAGCGAGGAGCCAGTTGATGTACCAGATGTTGAATTAATTTTCGTAGCTGGTAGCTTCGCCTCCGACGAAGGCACAGGGCTGAAAAGGGGTGCCAATCTTAAAGATGAAGCATACAATACAGTTTATCGACCATTAGAGCGAATAGACAATGACCACTTCTCTATTCTAGTAATGTTATTTGATCCAAAGTCGAGTGGCTACTTAAAACTTCAAAATAAAAACCCTTTTCGATGGCCAATTATAAACCCTCGATACTTAACCGAAAATGTAGATGTAGAAGCTATCTTACATGGAATCAAGACCGCTATCAAAATATCTGCATCGCCTGCTATGAAAAAATTAGGAGCAAAAATACATGATATCAAACTTCCACAGTGTAAAGGCTACGAGTTCGGATCAGATGAATATTGGAGGTGTTCGATACGAACTTTAACTTACACTCTTCATCACCAAGTAGCTACGTGCAAGATGGGGTTAGCAAACGACACGACGTCTGTTGTTAACACCCACTTGGAGGTACATGGAATAAAAAGATTGAGAGTTGTGGATACCAGCATCATACCTTTTCCTACTACGTCACATACTAATGCCGCCTCTGTTATGATAGGAGAAAAAGCAGCTGATATGATCAAAGTAACATGGAAGCAGCTTGGAAAATATTCACGATTTTAGATGCCGTTTTCGATTATTTTGAAGGAATAAATAAGATAACAAAACCTTCTGGTAAAGTGCTTTTTTAATGTTTGATGAAATAAATAAAATATTGTTTATATAAATAATGATTTCGATTGAATGGTTTATCGGTTTTAATTAATTTATTGATTGCTGTTGATGGATATTTACTAACCTTTTCTTGATTGATTATATGTGAATATTTACAACACCCCAAATATAAGAACATATGACTTCCTCTGCATTTCAAATGTGCACACGTAAATATGTAACATACATATTTCTACACAGTTAAAATATATGCATATTTTTGAAATATTTGTTCGAGAAAATGCCTAATTAGGCTAAAGCGAATCGTTTAGCTGAATTTTAGTTTATATTGATCAATTAACTTCCACCTCGTAGATGAAGGCTAGTTTACATCACGCGAGTTTACTGGCGCTAGTCGACTAGCTCCAGCAAACTTGCAGTAAGAAGCCTTTTTGTAAAATGATAGTCGCTGACAGATAGTTTGAGTGTTTGAGCTTTAAAAACATATTTAATCCGGAAACGGAAAGATAAAAATACTTAATATATCTAGAGTTTCCAGCACATTTTTGAGGGAAATTGAATTCTAAGACTCAAAATCTTATTTAAAGGGGAACACCACTGTAGAGGTAAAAAAAGAAGTCATTTTTTGGGAGTTTGTTTCTCAAAAACCAAACAACATATCGAAGTGTGGTAAAAAGATCTATATTGTACAAGTATTTGACATTCTCTTCAAATTTTTTCAGAACTTTAAAAAACAAAATGGCGGCTCCCTAGCATTTCTCCAGAAACGCCTTATTTTTTCATGGCTCCGCGGCCGGACCGTTTTCTCCTGAAATGTTAAGGTTGTGGTTATCAAATAAATAATTGCCGATAAAGCATAATAACAGCCAGAGAAGTACGTAGGATTTTTGTTTTAAATTGATTTTTGACAAAACGGCGTCATTTTGAAAAAAATGTAAGAAAACGTAAAAAAACGCTCGAAAATTGTTAATAACAATTGAAATATGCAACATAAAACAAAAATCCTACGTACTTCCATGCAAACACTAATTTTGAACGTATTGTAAAAATTTCAAGTAAATCGAACAAAAATTGTTTGAGAAAAGAGTCCGGCCAGTGTGAAAAACGTTGTTCCGAGAAAAACGCGTTTAAAGTTTAAGTTATAGAAAAATCATTAATAAATTTGATATACCTCTAGTCTGCAAAATACGTACTTCAGCCTTTTCTGATAACGTGCAACTAACAGAGCACGTGTACAGTTTTGAGAAATTTATATTTAAAATTGTTCTAAATTTGAATACCAACAGCGCGGGGGGATACGCGCGGATTGCGCTCCGAAAGAGAAAGAGAGGCGCCGCGCTAATTTAAAATTTCGAACACATTCAGATTTTTCCACAATATGAAACTTTGCTACATGATTTCTATGATGATAAGGTATACTTTAGAGCAACAAAAAAAAATTGATTTCTTGAAATTCCTACAATGGTGTTCCCCCTTAAATCTTTTGCGAAACAAGAAGACTACGTATTGATTCTCCAAGTAGAGATCGATCAACTGTCCGAGAGTATACTTTTTCGCAGGGGCGCTAAAGTCCACAACATGTGGATGTTTTTATTTACATTTTAAATTATACAAAATTGGGAAGGTATTGTGATGCACATCTCCATTTGTTATGTTATGTATTTGACCTGCGTCTATCGTCGGAACTACAATACCCCTGAGTAATGTAATTGATCTGAAAAAATGCAGACGAAACTTCACTGTTTTGGAAGAGAATGCCAAACAAAACATTCATTTCTAAAAGTGATAAGCCCGCCTCTGGATTTAGGGCAGCAAAGAATAGAGTTACACTGCTGCTATGTTCTCATGCATCTGAGGATTGTGTCATTAAATCGCTGATGCTTTACAGATTGTTAAATCCTCGTGATTTAAATAATCAAAACAAGGACGACCTGTCAGTGTTTTGGCGTGCTAATAAGAAAGCGTGGGTTACAAGCGGTATTTTTGTGACTGGTTTTGGAATCGTATTGTTTCTAAAGTTGAAACTTATTTATAAAAAAAAAGAATTTAGAATTTAGAGATGACGATTTGACTGAAACCGACTTGGAGAAAATGTTAAATACGCAGCCTACTGAAGAAAAGGCTGCAAAAAACACTGGAAACGTGCCATTTAGGTTGAAAAATCTTAGTGAAGGTTTAAGAATGACAAATGAGCTTTGTGATATCTTTATCAAAATTAATCCGTCTATGGAACGAAGTCTTATTTTTAAGAGGCAAATTGCTAATGGCACTGCAGAATATCAATCTGAATTGAAGGAGCTTTTAGAAACTGCCAAGCAAGAAAAAATTACAAAATTCTTTAAAAAAATGCCTAAGTCTGACGATAATAATTATTCAATATGGTCAAAAACTTCAATTAAATTGATTTTTTTATATTTTTGTTTTTTATTTTGCCACCTAGGAACGTATCCCCTATAGTCCTATATAAATTACCAATCAATATTCACGGTTTCTGTATTCGCGGCATATTTACGGAACATATACCCCGCGAATAAAGCACTTTTACTGCATAATAAATATTAATTCAGATTTTAATTACTAATCATTTATCAGTAAAATCAAATGTGTTCTGGAAAGATTTATAACTATTTTGAAATGAATTGAAATATATCTAAAGGCCGGTCCAGACGCTCCGTTTTGCACAACCTTTTGTCTGTGCAGTCTTAAGACGGAATGAAAACGTTGCAATTTTTAGAGCGTCCACATGGTGCAGAGATATCTGTATATTTCGCACAGTTTAAGTGATATTGTTATGGAGAAGGTACTACTCTGGTCAATTTTGGCATGCTGTCTTGTTAAGAAAAATAATACCGTCTACATGCGCCGATTTGTCCGCACAGTTCAAGGAAATATATGCTCTCTGGCTCAGTTATCGCTGCAACTGTACAGTTTTCGCACCCATTTCAAAACTGCACAGTCTTCCTATCTACACGCAACGTTTTCTCTGCAACGTTTTGAACTGTGCAGACAAAAGGTTGTGCAAAACGGAGCGTCTGGACCGGCCTTAAGATCAAACTTTTATGATGAAAGATTTCGTCATATAAGTATGATAGTCTAATACCAGCCGCTGTGTTAAAATATATGGCTCTATGCAGATTATGGCGATAGTTTTAATGTATCGATATTAGAGGTAAACTTATATAGCGGTACTTACTTTAGATTTTTAAAAATCATTTTTTGAAAGTAATACATTTTTGCATGTGAAAATCTGCTTGAGCTTAAACACAAATCGAATCTCGAATGTTCGCTATTTGTTATGCAACCACAGGCACTGTCAATGCCCTCAGACAATATTTGTTTGTGCGATTATATCAGCCAGTTTAAAGCTTAGTTCTATATTTCTTTAATGCAATTTTTAGTTGGATATATGTATGTTAAATCAAACCCGATAACGTGTTTTGAAAAGACAGAAATGAAAAGCATTCGTTAAAACGATATTGGTAGGGAACATTGGAGCCGAAAGTCACACGGACTGTTTATCACATATCTTCCAACTTAACTACCAGGCGCTGCCAATGTCCATACATGCACAATATGTCAACAGGTTTCCGCTAATAAGCATAACCTAGTCAGGGCAGCGAACTTGTGATAATTTACGAATACGATACCGCCATCTAATATTTTGCTATTTGGCACCATGCGCATGAGCAAGCGTCTATGGACCGCATCTAAGTTCAATGGTGAACTAATTTTTTGGTGCTATCTGAAAATCGGAGCAATGAGTTAAGCAAATATCGGAAATTTGGAGAAGCTTTATAGAAACTTGTGATTAATTGGAATGTTATATAATACATTTTAGACTGAAAATTATATGCCATTATCACTGCGGTCATGCCGCGTACTAATTGAATTATGTTGCGGATTGGTTTTCATATTTCTGTTGCATTTTTTTCCATTGTCCCTTTATTGTCAATAGAACACATGAACGGGAAGCATTACACTTTTACCCAAAAAAAGTATTCGATGTAATAACAAAGTCTCTCCATAATTTTTCATACATGCGCTTAACATTACAATTGAGTTGACATTATTTCGAGTTTTTTAGTTGTGAAAAATTTACGCTTTAAAAGATACGACTTCAAAAAGATCTTTGTTGACTACATTTTTTATAAGTTAATACCAACTGCGCCTGACTTGCATTATTAGTTTGATTGGAAAATTTGAGCCAAAAAACGTGTACGCACGTACGTACGTATCCTGAAATCAAGTGCAAACTGGAAGACGCGGTCATCGGACCAAAATAGCTGGAACCCATTTCAATCGCCAAAGGCTCGACCTGCGCTGATGCAATCATGAAGATGATGAATTTTTCAATTTGATTGTTTATTGAAAATTATATCGAATATCTGTTGAATATTATATCTGAAATTTCCGAACGATTATTGATTCAAACACATCAGAATATATTGGTTGGTTGGGAATTAATACATCTAATATTTAAGCATGAATATATTTTTTTCAATAACCTTTGCGATCGGACCCGCCATTGCGGCGATATTTTTATTTTGGTCTAGAAGTCTGTGTCGCCGATATGGCAGCATTGTCTTTTTTTGTGGATATGGTTTATTTCATGATCGAGAGGATTTGTGTGTATTAACCGTTTCTTACAAAAGATTTGTAAGATAAATTACTCGCACCGAAAATTCAGTGTAGTTGGGTCTAATGCAATCAGTCTTATTTTGACGAGGAGCTGATAGTGTAAATTAATACAACTTGCAGACTAAAAGCTGTGCAGTATGTTTTAACACTGGAAAAAATCTAAGAAAACGATGAGAATCTCGCAGTTTCTGTGATATCTGCACTCGACAACCAAGGCTTCATATCGGTAATTGTTTTTCACTTTTTACAACTATAAAAATTAAAATTTTGTTGTTTTTACGCACTATAACGAAATCAAACAAGACATGTTCGCTTAAACATATTCTGTGTTTTTAATAGCCATATATTTATTATAAATAACTTGTGGAAATCTATATTCTACAACATACATTTGATCCGACTAGCTATTAGTCCCAATAGACAAATATGTCGATCGCACAGTTAAAACAACCATTACTTATTGTCGCTCGATATTAGATAACGAAAATAATCTAAGGTGAAAAGTAATTACTAAAGCTACTGCCTTTCAACTGAATAAGTGGCATACTTAAATAATGAGTGGTTCCTTCAATGCCTGGCTTTTAATTTAGTAAGATTCATCATGTATGATACTATTTTCCTATATGGTATGCATGAAAATACAACAGTTCATATATATCAACATAATTAGAATCGCTTTGTGGCAAAATAATGAATACGGCTTTAATGCTTACAAGCATTCAATGTCTATTTACACGAATTTTAAGTTACTCCATTGCAATTCAAAAGATGATAGAAAATGTACTATTTTTTTCTTTAACTAAGATTTTTTTTAATGATACATAAAATGAAACGTCACTTTATTGATCATGAATTTCATTAGCACGGTCGCGATTAACACTCTGAGCCTGACTGATTCCAATAATATAACTGTATGCAGATACTTCGTTATATTACATGTACTGCTGCACGCCGATGAATCTCCTTTAAGCTATGCGATATGGTAAGATGAAACTCTACAAGGCACAAATATGAAGAAAAAAAATGAATGATAAGAAACAAGAAACAAAAGTACACGAATAAAATAATTTGCAAGAAATAAATGGATTAGTAGTTTATGAGTTAGTAACACATTGAAATGCTTATTATTTTAGAAACAAATTTTCATTTTGTTTGAAGATGATGTTATTACACAAACTCCTTTTTGGATGATTCTTTCAGAAGTGTGATTTTTTTTATAATATTTTTTTGAAATACTGAATAATCATAACAATATTGTAGAATTTCTTGAATATGGTGTATTTTATAGGTTCATATATTAGTCAACTCAAATCGCACTTATCAGTCATCAGAAGCTAGCAGAATATGATTGAAATATCAGTCCCGTGACATGCCTATTCGCCGAAACTTATGTTTATTTGGATATTTTACTTGTCAAATGGAACATACTTACAAATTGATAGTGATAGTTTTTATGAACATAAATTCTTGAACAATAAGTTAAAAATGCGAAGAAAAATAATTATTGTCATACAATTTATTTAAATTTTCAGTCTAGTAAATTTCACATAAATATCGATTTTGAATTTTTCACGCTAACTGCCTTTTCCTTAGTTAAGGAAAGTCCGCATGTTGACGACTTTTAACTAAAATCACTATTGATGGCGTAACGAGCATCGAAGATTTTTCAAATACTAATTAACGTGATCACTAATATGATTTAAATAAGCAAATATAAACTTAAAAAATCACAGTTGAGAGAGAATCACCCATCAATGCAAAAACTGAAATTATTAAAGAAAAAGCATTTACGACATAATAAAATTATGAACTAGATGAATAATAAACCATAGCCAAACACATCAGTCCAGGAAAAGCTTTTCTTTACAGCTGCTCTTATGATTTATTGAAGGTAGATCTTTAATCGAGCAGATTCACATTTCAGTGGTTTTTTATATTTCAAAGGAAAAGGCTCCAAAAGCCTACAAGCTATGCTATGGACGCAAAACTATTACGTTGATGTATGCCTCAATCACAAAGATTTCCCATTTATTTTGTAAAACACCAGAAACGTTACGATATCTTCCAGGATTTCAAATATAAAACGGCGCAGCGGAGGAGGCGATCTTTAAGTACTATTCAGGAATCAAAATAAAATACAATCGAGATGGATTAAAATATGTAACTAAGAAATTATGATTGTCGGAAATTAAATTTAAAATCACCTTTTTCAAAAAAATTAACCTCGCTGTTTTCTTGTAGCGACTTAATGTTTATGTGTAACACATTCGAAATTTTCGGAAATCTCGGTCAGTACGCCTGAAACCAGCTATTGTAAGAAATTTATGCGATCCAGTTAATAAAAGCGAAACTTATATACACGGTTACGTTTGTTATTAGTAATAACAATTGATTTATTTAAAAGTAATCTTATGAATAATTTTAATGGACAATATTATATTATTATATATTATATATATGATAAACAACCAAAATTGTAAATCATCAATAAACCAAGTGATGTTAACTTTGCATCTATGTTCACTGTCGCATCCACGCAAACACCCCAGAATTTCATGTTACTTATTGGGGCATTTCACCTCATAAATGTCTTCAGATTGCTGGCAACGTTAATTATTTCGGAAAAAACGATTAAAAATGCAAAATATATGAGAAGTCATCCATCGGCAGCATTTTAACTATCAGAAGTACGAAAATGTTAAACTCAGGGGACCCAACATGCAATTTTCCTATTATCGTACCTTAAATTTTAACACAAATCCATCGGCAGCATTTTAACTATCAGAAGTACGAAAATGTTAAACTCAGGGGACCCAACATGCAATTTTCCTATTATCGTACCTTAAATTTTAACACAAATGTGACAGTTTTATTTTGAAATAGGTATTCTTTAAAATTACTTCAATAATCTTTCTGCCATTTTGATGTTGAGATTCTTTTGTGTGAACATTTTGATTCAGTTCATTTAAGCCATTGCATTCTGTATTCATTCCCAGTAATTAAAAAGACTAGAAAAAAGTCGGAAGACATTTGTTACAGATGTTGGGGTACATACAATTTACAACAGAACTCGCAGGAAATGCTTCGATAGCAAAGAAAAATGAATTGCGTGTTAATGTTTTGCGAGATGTAGGGCATATTGAATCTGGACAAGCTTTCTCTTCCACTTCGTTACCGATACAGGATACACGGGAAAATTAAATAAGCATTAGTAATGAACAATAAACATAACTTCTACTACTTAATTAACTTCCCAGTATATGGGAAGTTCTTGTAATCGCCTCGAAAATCGAAATTGAAATTTTCGACATATCTTTACGTTTTGAGGTCTTACGAGTATATTTTAAGTGTTTTTAGAAAGAAGTATGTATGTATGTGTGTGTGTGTATGTACGTACGTACGTGAGTTCGCGGACAGTTTTTCTACGAGCATAACTCACGTAAACAAAGTCATATCGACTTCGTTAAGGTGTCTCGAAGCGTCTTTGCAATCTTAAGAGCTGATTAGTTTTTGGGAAACTTCGGTCGGGGGGGTTTGCTGTTTTCACCCCTTGAAGGTCAACCCTGTCATGCGCTATATCTCGCGAACCAAACGTACGATTTGCTTCATCAAGGTGTCAATCGACGCGTATTAAGATTTTCGTGATTCTGTCAAATTTGTAAAAAAAATGTAATCAATCAATATTTATAAAATTTATATACTCCAAACAGTTGTTGTAAAAAAATCACCAAAATTTTTTTCATGATTACAAAAAAAATTAAAATTAAAGAATCATTAAGAAGTCAATCAACGCGTATTAACATTTTAATGGTGTTTTTAAATTTTAAAAAAAATCTTTATAGCCATTTTTTAATTTAATAAAAAAAATTGAAAATTAGTGTTTTTTTTTGAAGTTGTACGTGTGGACCTCAAGGGTCGCACCCCACGGCTTTTTTTTATGGACTTAGCTATTTAATTACTATGTCGTGTATCACGGCTAAGGAACATACAAATTCTTTGAATGAACCTGAGAAGTTAACTATTTTCCAGCAATTATAAATGTCTCTCAATCATTGAATTGCGAAGCTCAAAGTAACTTTATACAGCTTTCCAAACTATCTCTGAATTTTGACCATTTGAACAATGTCTTATATGACTTAAAAAAAAAGAATGATCCTTGATCAAAATGGAGTTGATTTGAATGGTCATCCAGTACTTTATAATGCGTAAGAGACGAGAAAGTTATGATTATGAAAGGAAAAAAAAAAAAAATTTGACGATTGTCCTTTTCAAAATGTTACTGATAAGGTAGATGTGATTAATGACGAGAGAGAAGATAGTATTGTACAAGTATCGATTTTAAGTAAATAAATAGAGAAAATAGAGGATGAATTATGAATGTTGTAGTTGCTAAGATGCTAAGATCTGATAGAATTCCTATTTTGAATAATTCTTCCTATTTATTAATATTAGTCAATTTTAATTGATCCTTTACTTTTTTAGTATCAAAGTAAATTTTACTTTGATAGTTTCGGCCAGAAGCCCTTTGTATGTAGGAATTAGTGCATATCTGTTATAGCAATCTTTTAGTATTACTTTCGTTTTCACTGTGGGTATTTTTTTTCTACGAGGGTCATTCAAATATAAACGGGCCTTTGGCTTTTGAAAACTAAAAATTCGTGGAATAGGTAGGCGGACCGTTAAGGATAAGAGTGAAGGGTCACCAAGCTAATGCAAGGCTATCTAACTGCTGAACACAATTTTCTTCAGTTGTTGTCATAATAAGCGAGAAGGAGGTTCACCCTAAGGTTGCGTAAAGAATTGTTATCAAGTTTTTGACTAATGAAGGCGTTTAACCGACCGAAATTCAAAGACGTTTCCGTGCAAAAACACGTTCAAAGATGCGAGTGAGAACCTGGTTTGCAGTATTCAATCAGCGTCATGTAAAAAGTGAAAACTTGAGTCATGAGCCCAATCCAACATCACTCCAGACGCCGTTACAGCTGATCGGGAATTGCTTGAAGGTGATCATCGCTTCCTTGTGGCAGACGTTAATGAGGACACCACACTATCAGCAGTATGGAGTGAAGGAATAAGGGGCAGCCAGGACCATCAAAAGCCAAAACGCGTTTGTCAGCCGGAAAGATGATTGCTACAGTTTTTTGGGACTTAAGAAATTTTTCTGCTTGATTCGTCACATAATAAATGTTGCCTAGACCTTGATCAGGATAAAGCTGCATATCGCTCGAAAAAACGCCGTCAGACCATCAGAAATGTTATGTTTTTGAATAACAACGCAAGACCTCACAGTGCAGCCCTAACTACCCTGAAATTGTCTGAAATGCACTGGACTGCTCGTGAACCCCTTCCCACCAGGCAAGACTTGTCTCCATGCGTCTTTTATATGTTTGGGCCTCTCAAGAAAGCGCTTGGCGATAAACGTTTTGAGAACGGTCAGCCGGTACAAGCGTTCGTGCGCAATTGGATGACATCAAAAAATACCTACAGTATAGAAAAAAAATCCATAGCCAAACAGAAGAACTATGTAAAAATGTTACGGGAAATGTTTTTTTTAGTTTATAAATGCAAAAAAAAAGTTTTTACATAGCAAAAGATTAGTTTATTTTTGAATGCATCTCCTATATATGTAGGTAATAAGCTTTTCCTATATCAATCTCATCTTGATTCCCCTACGATATTAATCGTTTCTTAAAACTCGCAAAGAGCTACTATTCTTTATTACGCAAGCAAATTGCTTTGTATTTCCTACTTCTACTTCTTTGAATTCATCAAAAGATACACAATTATGCTGCTCTTTCAGATAACGAAAATACCTTTTAATTGCTGAAATTAACTTACTTCATGCTTTAAATCATCGTTAGATCATTTCCATGTCTTTCAATTAAATTTTTGAGATTTAAAACCATATACAGTTTTTTATCCACGCTAGCAACTTAACTTCTCTCTAAACCAACAAAATTCTACTGCATTTAAGTCTTGTAGAAACTCATTTTACTTTTTTGCTACGTTCAGTATTTACAATATCGAATAATTTTTGACATGTTTTTGCTTTGTCTTGCTTAAACTTCCCGAAAAGGGTTAATCAGGGATTTTTATCTAGTAAATCCCTGGAATTGGGTAAATTATTTAGCTATTAAATCCTTGAAATCGTTAAGGTACTACTACACATTAGAAGGCCTAAAAATAGCGAAATTTTATGATTTTTTCTCAGCTGCTTCATTAAATATGAACATGCAATTATTTTTCCACAATATATCTATCTTTTGAGAGTACAAAATATACATATTTTTTAATTTCTCATTATATAGCTATTTTATAGAGGGCGCCAAAGTTGACACTTCGAAGAGTGTCCCATTGCATGGCCGACAGTTATGCTCAAAATGAAAGTCTGAAACAGGAAACTTAAATAGAGATTTAAAGACTAATGTCTTATACGTGACAATTCACCACCTTTTATAAAAAAAATCACGGAGCTTTGATTTTTTTTCGAAAAATTGACTAATTTTTTTTGTTTTTTTTTTGCACGCCAAATTTTTTGGCGTAAATTTTTTGGTCTAATTGTGGTGAATTGTCTTGCAGTTAATAAATACAATACACTAAAATTTATTAAAATCGGTTGAGTAGGTCCGGAGATTAACTAGCGGTCAGTTGGAAAAACTTCATTACGAGAAAATCGCGTTTAAAGTTTGGCTTCGTTTTTTAGTACCTTTTCCATAGGAACCCATTTTGTCGAAACACGAAACGTCAGAATAATTACTGAATCGAATTTCGTGTTCTATTGTGAATAAATAGAAACAACCGGTATTTTAGAAAGAGGGGATACACTATCGATGACAACGCGCACTCACTTAAAACCGTCTTTTACTATTCTAACGTTCGATTTTTTTTTAATATTTTAAGAGATAATTTTTGAAGGTGCGAGGAATTAAAAAATGCCAAAAAATCGATATTTCGAAATTTTTAATGTGTACTAGTACCTTAAATTATTTATATGAAACTACTCTGTCAATAGATTCTATGTGTTTTGCTAAAGTACTTTGATCAATTTCTGAAGCGCCATTTGAGAGATAAATGAAAAACTTGCATTATTGTGCATCACTATACCAAATGAATCATAATGAGCATCTCTTGCCTCTCGAACGAAACTCAAACTTCTCGCATAGGCTTAAATAGTTCAAAACACTTTTCATCTCTTTAGCAAGCAGCTAAACAATTGCATTGTCAAGAACATGCTAGACGCTCCTCGGGTATATCTGAAGACTTATTACTGCTAACGAAACAGCTCTTCGTAGATGACCATAATGTTATATCAGAGCTATATAAAAACTTAAATTCAAATTGGAATATTCCTTCCTTACCATAATAACTAGAATCAAATTGTTTTATCAACTCAAAAATAAAGCCATATTGTTGCTCAAGAGAGTGGTTTCGAGGGGAAATTGATGGCCAATATATAGTTTTTACCAAGCCCCATTTCTCTTGTTTACTTCTTAAAGCAAATCACCCCTGTTTTACCACTAACCTCTAGAATTAATTCCTAGAAGCTCTTACAAAGACAAAAATAAATATGTTGAGCAAGAGGCGTAAAATCCTTTAGCAAATTATGCTTTTGTATTCCCTTCACTTTTGTGAATAAAAAGTCCTGTAAATTATTAGTGAATTTTGAAACCAAAAGTTTTTCATTACATTAGCAAGGTCAGAAAACAGAATTTTTATGTTTATTACTTACGAATAATTCTTTATATTCGAATTTATCAATCAGAGATTGAAAGAACATTTGAAGAGCTTGCATTCGGAACGTAACATGTCTAACAAAAATCGAAAGGGAGTTTGGTCTCTACTTCTATTAATTTTAGTGATTTGAATTTATTGCCACAATATTTTTTTGACAACAGTCTAACAACCGCATTTAAAACGAAGAATTAATTGAATTGATTAGATGTGAGTTGTCTCAATGCTTGGACACAAATCGGAGCAAATAACGGTAAGCTATGTAGTACAAAGGTATTTAAAACAAAATTGGGATTCTTACAGATTCCGATAGATTCTTCAAATTGTGTGTCTTACACCAATGCAAAGCGATATCTATCGTTAAAAAAGACAAAACAAAATATAACAGATAATCTAGCTCACTTATAATTTCAACAGGTTTCGTTAAAACGTATTGATGGCATAGAGACTAGCAAAAACGCAAGTTTTACAAATTTATTGAAGGTAATTGTAAGTACAATAAATGCTATCCTGCTAGAATTATCTTTATAGGGGTCACGAATTTACTTCGGACTGGCTCTCTACAGACGCAAATACGATTGACTTAAAAGGAAAATTAGTGAAAACTATTCAGTTATTCGTACAGTTTAATCATATCAACCAGGAGAAGCTGTTTTGAAACTTATGTATTACATATTTGAGATGTAGGGTACATCGTCTCTTCGTGGTGCATCCTGGATAACGCTAAATGATCTACTACGGAACGACTTTCGAATGTTTTTGGACAACTCTCTCGTCTTAACGACTATATCTGATGCTTTGGGCTGGTAGCAGTGGAATTCTGTCACCTGAGTACGTAAGAGTGAAGTATTGCGGAAATGGCTTTCATGCTAATGCCACAGCTGCCTCCATCTCGGTAAAACCCTGGCAGGCCTCACGGTACGTTCAAAATTCGTCGCCACTAGTCTGACCGTGTAGGTTCAGTTGAGTTTGGACTCCCGATTAATCCCTGGCCCGGCTCTGAGCGCTTATCCTCATAAGGGAATGTGCCAACATTCTCCATAGACATAGTCTCCCTGCTTCGGCATAGATAACCATGGGGTCTCAGGGTAACTGCAGAACGAGTGGAGGTAGCGGCTGCGAGGCGGGACCTAAATTGCAATGAACACTCCAAAATTCAACAAGGAAGATCCACTCCGCCCGGAAGGGATGTAGACGAAGATGACGCGTCCTTCTGGTGGGAAGAAGACGGCGATGTCCAATCGGACAACAACCAGCCAACCCTCCACTTCTTCGAGGGTTGCACGCACCAAGGCAGCTATGGAGCAAGTACCCCCTCAGTTAAGCCTATTGGCGCTATCGGTGACACCAAGGTAACGGCGAACAAGCCGCCCCCACCGTTGCCGGCGCGAGATACACATAGTAAAGATACCCTTATTACCACTAAATTCTCTTAGTCTTTATCCGAAGCATAAGATACAATGTTGCATAAGATACAATGTTGCACAAGATACAATGTTGCTTAAACGAAACTTGATTAAAATTCGCACATACAAAACATCCCGGGGACCAAATTCAATATCGGAGATAAGCCGATCGTGGGAATCTAAAGTCAGCATAACAAAGACTTGGTATCAATGCAGCATTGGCATCTTTTTAGTATATAAGAACGAACTTGCATCCCGAGGAAGGACACTAACAGTTTAGTGATACTTCAGTTTGGGTCAAATTTAATAAATGTCATTTCAATATACTTTTGTGTTATTTTTCAAGTTCCGCGTAAGGAACAATTTAATTTTTTTGGAGCTAGGAAATAGCCCCAACATAACTCGCGCCCTCCAACACCGCCTCTTCTTCAGGTGTTAAAAGTAACAAAAACCCTCTATTGCGGCTTACAGGGACAGAAGGTCTGCCTTCAAAGTCCTGCAAAGGCTGAAAGATTTACCCCCAGATGGTCTTTCCCAGAAGGATAAAATCTCCCTGGAATGGGCAACCACCACAGTAGAAGCCTCTATTCCAAAGAAAGTGGTGACTCATAAAAGATGTAGAACTAATGAGTCTGCCCAAAGTCAGTCACCGTCAAATTGGAAGATGGTGGAGATCGCACTTCTGCGGGTGTACAAACCAATACTTGATGCAAATCCGGGCCCTACACCAAGTTGTCGTGACGCTGGCTGATACCACGTTAAACTGCACAATCGTTTCACTTGATCTCAGTGTTTATTCCATCATACTCCATTCTCTTCATTTCACACATCCTCATAGTTCCATAATAGCCAGCAAAGCGATCAACATCTGTAAGAGTTGCAGCAAAGCTTTCCGACTCTCGAAATCATAAATAATTTAAGGTACCGTGGGCATTCAACTCCCGTTTGTTGGAAAGGCAGCTCGGTTTTCCTCAATAGGGTATGGAAACAAATCAAAAAGCCGGTAGCGTTCCCGGCTTGCGAATCAGCTGTAAAAATTGATGCTAGAAAATCATCGAAAACTCCAAATTAGCAATACATACTGTTGCAATAGTCTATATGTCTATACCTTGATTGTTGTAGCAGGAAATTCACGTAAGCTCTACTATGATTACGGTAGTATTTCTCTCTATGCTCATAATATACTGCTTTGTCTGTTAAGGGTCCATGTCTCTCAAATATTAAGCGGCTTACCCACAGTAATTTTTCACCCCTCGCCACTGCTGTGTACCTCTCTGAGTCAGATCGGAAGAAGTACCACCTCCTCTGCGGAGTTGGCTGGGGACCTCCTCAAAGGAGAGGAGATGTCCTTATCTGACGAGGAGGCGGACAAAACCCTGTGTCGTGATGCCGAGGTTTCTACAGATAAACCTCCATCACTCTAAGGCGGCATCAGCCGCACTGCTCCTCCCCCTGGCCCAAAAAGAAGAGGAGCTAATACTGGCCCAGGAACCTTAAGTTGTAGGAATCCGGGTTTGCGGGCTCAACATGAAAGTATACAATACAGCATCCATCAATACAGCAGGTAAACCAAAAGCTTACATATATAATCATAAATGAAGGCTTGAAGTTTTTAATCTTGTATAATTTCAGTGATCAGGACACCGTTGCCATAGCAGTGGAAAGGCAGTCCAAACCCCTTTGGGCTGTCTCCTGCTATATGACACATGATGTTCTGCCACCTTCAACTAGCCTGAAGAGGATCACAAGGGAAGCCACTGCATAAGGGATCCCTTTAATAGTCGGGGCGGACGCCAATGCCCATCATCGTATTTGGGGTAGCACCGACACGAATAAACGGGGTGAGTCACTATTTGAATTCATTTTATTGCATGACAGCCCTAGCTAACAAGGGTGAGGGTCTCACCATTATTACGGCAAGCCGTAGAGAGATTCTGATATCACTCTGACGAACGAGCACTTGTACCAGCCTATCAAGGGATGACACGTATCACAAGAGTGCTCGTTCTCCGACCATCTTTACATAAAGTTCGATGTGGTCTTTGACCCTCCGACAAATCCAACCTTCCTTAACAAATGGAGGATAGATTGGGAGAGATTGAAGACATATGCGGTCTTTAGGAAGCCGTTGGGACCCTTACATTGGCCTTCAATCACGCAGCAAGGTCTGCATGTAGTCCAACGAAACCTAGGGAAAAGTATAAGCCTCATGGTGGAATAGTAACATTGCGGAGCTGCGGAAGGAATGTAGGAAGTCCTTTAATCGGGCTAAAGAATCGAATGACTGGTCTTCTTATAAAATAAAACTGAAGAAGTTCAAATGCTCTATCAGAAAGGTCAAACGCATCTTTTGGAGAAGTTTTTGTGCAAAAATAGAAAACTTCGAAGTTTTTAGTCGTCTAAGTAAAGTCATAACGAGCTCTCCCTCATTTTTAGGGTCTGTTAAAGACGCAAATGGAGTTTGGACGACATCCAGCTCCGAGACGTTATCCGTTATCGTGGATACACACTTCACGGGTAGTGAGGGTGTAGCTGTCAAAGCGGATCCACACACGTTCCCGCGCTGTATGCCAATGGATGCCGGGCTGTATGCCTGTAAATGACAGGCTCTTACGCTGAACAATTAGCTCATTTCAACCCTTTAAATCCCCTGGCATGGACAACATCTCACCTGTTGAGATTCAGCAGAGTATCAATATAGCACTACCATGGCTCAACGTCATTTTTAAAGCATGTGTACGGATGTCTTAAATTCCACAGCGATGGAAAGAAGCTAAAATAATCTGCATACCCAAAGCGGGTAAGACATCCCACTCCTCACCGAAGGATTATAGACCTATCAGTCTCACCTCTTTTCTGCTGAAAACTCGGGAACGAATGATAGAAATCCATCTGAGAGCTGTTCTGAAACCACTCTCCAATGCACAGCACGCATACACAAAACGGAGATGGATTGAAACAGCTCTTCACTCGCTCACCAACTACATCGAAAAATCGCTAAGCGTCAAAGAATACACGCAAGCGGTTTTTATAGCCATTCAACAATATCAGCCATAAGGCTATTGGCATAGCACTCGGGGAAAGCAATGCCGATGACAACATGATAGGGTTCATCGGACAACTGCTTAGCAGCAGTAACATCAACTACACGCTAGGAAACAGTACCTTAAAGAGGATTTGCAGAGGCACACTACAAGGTGGAGTGTTATCACCCCTTCTATGGAACCTAGTGGTGGACAAACTCTTGTCAAAAATAGAAGCGACTGCCTTCAAAGTCGTAGCTTATGCTGACGATGTTGCAATAGTAATATCGGGCAAATTTTTAACACCCTATCTGAAAGACTAAACTTTGCCCTAGATATTCTTACCAAATGGAGCAAAGAGTGCGGTCTAAAGATTAATCCGCAGAAGACGGAATTTATGCTCTTCACAAGAAGGTACAAAATTCCACGATTTGTCTCACCTAAACTTGATGAGATAAGTCTCAACCCATCTCATCAGGCCAAATATTTAGGTCTAAGTCTGGACTCTAAACTCGCACGGAACATAGCAGAAGGAGCACACAAAGCGGCATGTGCAATCTACTGCTGCAAAAGATCCATTGAGAAAAGGTGGGGATTGAAACCCAAAATTGTATCATGACTCTATACGGCGATAGTGGAACCAATCCTTCTGCGCAGTTATTTGGTGGCCTGCTACGACGAAAACATCAAATGTAAACCTACGAAACAAGGTCAGAAGGATTGCAGCTATTGCAATCACCGGGGCTCTACGGACTACCCCGACAAAGGCATTATTGATGCTATTAAATTGGCTTCCGACAGAGCTACTTACGAAGCAGCAGGCCAAGTGCTCTGCGGTTCGGTTGAAATCTCTGCGACTCCGGCACGAGGGAAACACTGGTCACTCCACAATACTACGGAGGGATGGAACAACGCCAGGGAAAGTGGACCTTGCTTCCCCGATTCCCTGTTTTCATCATGGCATGTTCTCAGAGCAGCTAGGCCTGAAAATATCCTTCTGATTACCAGACCACTGCCGTGTCTTTCAGGCAGAGTGCTCCAAACACACCAAGCGGTTCCTCAACACAAGCCGTGAAACCCTAAGTTCCGTCGTTTCCGTACTGACGAGACACTGTCCGAACGGCAGACACGCAGAAAAATTGGGTGTTCCTTCCAATGATTTCTGCAGAAGTTGCAGATCAGAGGAAGAGGAAGAAACAATCAAACACTTTATGTGCGAATGCCAAGCACTGTCCAGGAAGCGCATGCAAACCTTGGGCTCGCCCTTCCGCGACAACCTCACGGAGGTAGCTGATTTAGACTTTGGCTGCATAGCTTCCTTCATACGAGAATCCGGATGGTTGTCGTCATCCGGTAGGTTCTAGTGCCGTCGTTATCTTCTGTGGTACCACAATGGGCCTATCGTGGCCTAAGTGAGCCGCCTTTGGATAAAAGGCACTGCCACTACAACCAGCCAACCAACCATTACATATTTGAAATTTTAATCTTATTGGTAAATAGAATAACCAAGCGTCATATAATTCCGAAGGTGATAGAACAGAACAGAACATGTAACTAGTTCTTTCAGATGTTTTGATACACGGTTTTTTGCTCATAAAATGAAAACGACAAGTGATTTTTCCAAACTTTATTTTGTATTTATTGGGTCATTCAATAGCTACAAATTGTAGAACAACTTATTCGAAATGACCGCCTTGTGCTTTCCAGCACGATCGAAGTCGGTCCGGCGAATCATTAATTGCAGCACGCACGACATTCATGGGAAAATTGACCACTGCTCGGACGAGTGCGCGCTTTAGAGACTAGATATTTGGGTGTCGAGTAGAGCAAGCCATAACCTCTAACACAGACCACAATTTTTAGTCCAATGGATTCAGGTCTGGGCCAGCCGATGGCCACTGTTCGGTAGAAATGAAGTCCGGTACGTTTTTTTAGCTACTCTTGAGTCGTTTTTGCCTTGTGGGCTGCCGCAGAGTCTTGTGAACAACCTTTTCCAAAACGTCGTTTTGATACACTTTCGCCGAAGTTTTGACTCCTTTTTCACAAAAATGGAGCTCGGTGACGCCGTCATAGGCGACTCCCCACCAGACCAGCACAGAAGCCAGATGGTGGCCTCTCTGAACTTTCGGAACTAGTTCCGATGCATGTCGTGATGACACAGCATACACTCTATCGGTCTGTTTATTGAACGATTTTTTTACGGTGAAAATTTTCTCATCTGTGGCCGTTTTTCGCGTGCTGGCGACGTAACGCTTTCCATTTTCGCTTGCGATTTTCCTTTAATGCTGCAGTAAGAAAGTACCCGATGTGTCTTTTGTATGCCTGCAGTCCCAAGTCATGTTTCAGAATGCGAGAGATCGAAACCGGCGAAATTTGCATCTCTCGCGACAAAATCTTCTGCTTGCGCTGCGGTTTTTGGTGAATTCGCATCTTCACCGCCTTGATGGCTTCTGGCGTTCTCACAGTGCGTGGGCAGCCGGATTTCGGACGGTCGATTATTCCACCAGTATCCTCGAACAACTTCACGGTACGATACATGAAGCAACGAGTAACTCTGAGCGGTCGCATGGTCCAAAATATATCGCCTCTATCCATGTCACATTTTTTTAGACCAATTACAACAACACGATTTTCGATCGAGCCCCATTCCATGATTGTAAACAACTGACGCCGAAATCTTTTTACGCGGAAAAGTAGCATATCGATGGTAAAAGTGTGACACCTCGTAACTAGCAAAATACAAATTGTTCAGGAGACGTAAAAAACGTTATAAAACTATACTAAAACATGTTTTAGAATATTTTTTCAAAGGATTGAGATCAAAATGGCGTTTGAATGCGAATGTAATTTTTGTGTATATTTCAATATGATTGCTTAGTTTTAAGCACATACGCGTTGCCACATAACATAAATTTGCATCTTTTATGAAAATACGTGGTACCTCAGTTATAATCCTGCGGAAAGGTAATAAGTAGACTAAAACAAAAATCTTTTTTTTGGGCAAATTTCTCGATGTTCTTCAATTTTATTCATTTTAGTGGATATCAAATTACACATCATAATATTACATTTCAGTTCAGTCAGTTAACTAGCTTATATAATAGAAAATCTTTTCAATATTAGGGAATTTACATCAACATTGGAAACATTGTAAATATTTAGAGAAAATTTTTGTAATGAAACATTATATTTAAGTTACAATGTGTCGTTGATCGTAAAACCTTAAGTACAACGTAATTCATGAGGCAGATTATCGTAATAGTCATGGAAATCTTTCGGTATCACGTGTTTTATTTGTTGCAAGTGCAACCATTTTTGATACTTAATTTAAATTCTCTCTTCATAAAGTAGATCAAAATTAGACAACGGTTTAGCGATTTCTCTTAATGACGCTTGTCTGACTGGTAATTGTATCCAATCTTCATTGAATGCTAATTTGATGTTGATTGAACCGTCCGGAGAATATTTAATAATTTTAATGTCATTCACAGTGGGTTCAGAAGTTTTCCGACCTGGTCTAATCGATGGATAGATTTTGTGTGTATCATAGTTTTTAATCATACTATGAGATACCAGCTTTACTTCGTATGGCTGCTTTCTCCTAGCTTCCATTGTTAACTTACAGTAGTCATATGGTATGTAAATGTGTTTGTTTTTTGCCTGTCTTTCTATAACTGCATGTACAGAATCTACTTCCATTTGCGTATGTCCTTTTTCTAAAAAAATTTGATACCCGGCTATTTTTTTCTCCATAGCAAAATGCAAAATCGCATTGGAAAGAGTAGAATTTTTGTTTTGATAACAACAGTTATCACTCCAAATAATTATGTCTTTGTTTTCGCTACATATTTCGAGCAGGTAATCAATTAAACAAGAGGCAAAAGCATTCGCACTTAAATCTGCTTCGCTTTCATCAAACCAATAACATCTTGTGTGAAGTGAATTAATATTTTGGATTGTGAAATTATGGCAGCATAATTTGGTTTTATAGTAAAGAGCTGATGCATTAAGCATAGGACACACTTTTACTGCTTGTAAATCTTGTGTTAAGTGGGAAATACCTTTAGAGGCCGAAAAAAAGGTCTTTTTTGCAACTGGTTTGTGGGGAAATGAAGACAGTTCTTATTAAATCAGTATAATACTTATTTTAGGCGATGTTTGAGGTTGAAAAAAAAACATATTCTACAAAAGTGAAAGTTGAAAATTAACAAATTTTTCAAGGATCTTGAAAGCCATGTCGTTGCTGACGTCGCAAATTGCGTAAGCGATGCTTGCTGCAATTTTTATCTGAAATCAACAAGCCAAACTTTTTCTTACTCGAGAGGTATTTTTTAGTAGATAGACTAAAATATAAATAAAATAATATCCGCTGTGTTCCCTATTTCTTTTGCAATTCACGTATCGCATCTATCCTTCCTTGGTGGTTGGAACGCAATATTCTGCTCTTTAAGCACTTTCGTAAATGTTGTCAGTGACAAAGCCTTCTTTGTTTGACCTTCGGCAGTTTCACAGACCCGCAAATATTCTCGGTGTAATATGCAAATATTATCACCAAAAATTGCCTCAATATAAAGCTTGTTGGTGTCTTTTCTGCAGTAATGTGATGGAAGTTTTGGTAGACTATCCAAAAACTTGCACAGAAAATCTATACCCGCATTTACAGTAGTACCTTTGCTGCTCCGTTTTGAGTACTTTACTAAACTAGAAGGGTGCATCCCAGTACTTTCTTCTTCAGTCCAATGTCGGACACTCCATTCGCCAATGGCAAAGGTAGACAGGGAAAATTTCTTGCATACTTGAAAATCTTTAATATGGTAGATGAAAGAACTTTGCCTTCTGCTCGTATTTTCATCGGAATTTACGATTCTTTTTGGTTTGATTTTACAAAATAATGACGAAACGTAAATTTTCCTTTGATCCCATGACATGTTACACCAAAAGGATTTGTGAAGATCAGCTCGAATGTCTTCTGAGATTTCATTGCAATGACTTTTTGCTGAATTAATACAAAATTTAGATGTACACTGTGATCCGTATTTGTGACTACAAGTAAGGGATAATGTGGGTTGAAATCGCAGGTAACCCATCCAGATTAATTGTCTGTGACAACGTGTAAATGCATATAGGCGTTATCACTCGTAGGTAGACACATCATTTCATTTTACAAGTTGTCACTAAAATGCATTGCATTTGCAATATAAGCTGATTTCAAATACCAAATTTTTTGTGAAGATTCTGAATCGATTCTGTGACAGATTTCCATGAAAAAGTGATTTTCGCCAAAACTGTCAGTTACGAGGTGTCACACTTTTACCATCGATATATGTCACTTGTCAAATAGCAGTCAAAACGAAATGAATGCGTTCAGTGGTTCACTCACAGTGAGTGCGTTTAGTCGTGTATCAAAACATCTGAAAGTACTAGGTATTTACAAGCAAGGCATTTTTTAGATAATGTCAAAGAAAATAATTCAATTTCATATTTTTCAAGGCTCCACACAACCTTTTAATGTTCTGAAAAGTATAAAAAAAGTTACATGTCATGAAAAAGAAAATCGACTATCCACAATGGTGAAATGATTTAAAATGAAATACTAATGAATTACATACTTTTTTTTAGATTTCATCGAGCTCAGCAAGTGTTTGTATTACGGGAAAAACAAGCTGCCAGAATCAAAACATGATGGAATACAATGTAAGAATGGCAGCTTTTGAATGAAACAAGTACTTATGTGTTATTTTCAGCACGAGAAAATTTTAGACATACTACCAAATATAGAAAAGCGGTTAGCATTCGCTGGAAAATTTATAAGTTTTATAAGCTCAGTAGTTATTAAGTGTAACATTCATAACCAGGCTAATCATTATTGCTTCAAATTGCTTAAAGGGGCTTATCCTCAAAATAGTTCAAAAATGTGTTACCTTTACTGTAATAGACAATTTGCAATGTTTATTTAATTATAATTAAGTGATTCGCTAAATTTATGAATGCTTATGGTGGTTGGTGCTTTTGTGATTGTTTGCTGTTTAGTCACACATTTTTCATTCTCCCTACACCTATTGGAGACTATATATGTACCGATCCGTAGCTGGCAACATTTAAAAGTGACTTCTGAACACTTATGGCTATCGTTATATACCATAGGAATTCGAAATTTGCAAAAAAAAATACGGCTAAAATAAGACAGAAAAATAATATAAGAAATTGGCGAAAACAAAATCAGCGGAAATATCAATTCAGTGAAAATGTCAGCAGCTAATTGGCTACATTGAAGACAAAAGAATTTGACGAGCGAAAGCTTGCGAGAAGTCATTGAAAAAGTAAGCGGATCGACTCGTTTTCGAACGGCAACTATTTCGGGCGGATTCAAAAGTAATAAAGAATGCTACAGTCCAGAATTAAAAGCTTTCGCAATGATTCTAAACTACTTATAACCGCGCTCATACGAATATGTTCGAAATAAATTTGATAACAGTCAAACACAACAGAACCCTACAAATGTAATATGAGAAAGTTGGCTGTGCTTCAGGTTTCACACAATTATGAAAATTGTTAATGCAACTTAAAGCTCGGAAACGATTGCAATCAATTTGGTTTTCGGCGAAATCAAGATATTATTTAAGTCTTTCTGCAAACGCGATATCACTTAATAGCAAAAACCCAATCAGAAAGAACATTCTATTAGACAGCGATTAAATAAAAAAATTCATTTTAATGGAATGTGAACAATTTCTTCGATCGTCAAATCAACTTTAATCCTTTTTATTCAACTTATTTATGACCACCATAGCTTGCAAGGTATGAGTGTCGCCGTAATTCCGCTGAAGCCGGTCCCAAGCCCGGTTAAAAAGGAAGAGGGGCCCCGAAAGATTATATACACATTATTATTACTACACATATTAAATGCTAGGCAATTGAAAAAACTTTACTTCTTTCCAAATAAAACTTAAATAGCTATTTGCATGCTTCTCAATTCGATGTATTAACATCGTTCCAAAGAAAACATGCAATAGTTGGTCCGCATTTAATTTATGGTCAAACTAAATATTTCCTCGCATTTTGATCCAAGTTCGCAAAGATGTACCTTCTACCGAGTCCTCCTGTATTATATACGACTTAAAACCAAGAAATTAACTGTGCAATTGTAAAACGAGTATGTTCCGTAATTTTTATTTAAAATTATCTAAGACTATAAGGGAAAGGTCAAAACAATTGAAAATATTATATTTAATTTGTTGACATCAGAATACCGAATCTGAAATTTGTAAATTCATCAATTATTTTAAAATTTCGCATTATTAATACTTTATTAGGAAATTTTTACATATAATTGCTTGGTTCTCCTTGAAGCTGTGAATGTCTTGCCAAGCTTGTCGATCAGTCTGATTATTCTTTCTGTACAATATCGGGCTCTTTCATTGCTCAAAGTTGAAGTTGATAATGATTACAGTGCAAACCAATTTACGCTTTTCATATAGGATTATTTAATGATGTAATTGCTACTATGCTCGTTATTTAATGTGTTACAATTAGGTTACGCTCAACATAAGCTTTTATTCTGGACGGCAATTATATTTTCTTCGAAGTTTATACCAATGATACTTACGAAATTTCAAAACAATTTGAATTTCTACTCTCATGCGATGTGTGTCCTTACCGTCAACAGGTTAACGTTAGTGTCACAACACACTCATAATATAACTCATCATATCATATACTCATATAACACGCTCAATTCGTGGACGAAAGCAACGACACCACGCGTGAAACAAGATCTTAATCCGTATAAAACGATGTTTTGCGTATGATGGGACTGGAAAGGAATTATCCATTAAGAATGGAACGAAATCGAACAGTCGACGCGGAACTCTACTTTCAACAGATGGAACGACTCAACACAGCTTTTCAAGAGAAAAGACCTAATGGGCAGCATGGAGGTCTTTATCTGCACGTCAATGCCCGCCCTCATATCGCCAATATGACCAGGGGAGCAATTCAAGCGTGTCGCTGAAAAGTGCTACCACATCCGCCGTACTCTCCCGGTTTTGCACCAATGGATTTTCACCTCATTCGATCTACTTCAGATACTTTGCGCGGAATTTTCTTCAATACTGATGCAGAGTTGACAATTGATGAATTTATCGCCTCCAAATCGGATGATTTCTACCAACGAGGTATTGAAAATCTTGTTGAACGTTTGGAAATTGTAAACAAAAGCGAAGAATATATCATTAAGGGTTAATTTTGATTGAAAAATGAAATTTTAAATAATTTGAAAAAAAACGGCGGGATTTCAGTTGCTAATGCTTATAAGTTTATCAGGGATTATAACTGTTGAAGCATAGTCAGAGAGTAGGGATAATTTTGAGTTATATTTGGTTTGAAATTCAAGAATATTCAGGTTAACATGGTAAAGATGTTTCATGCTGTGACTGCTAGAGTTTTTTCTAATTTATTTTAACTGAAGATCATGTTTCGTTTCGAAACCACCAAATTCTTCCTTGTTTTAGATGTGACGGTGTAGTCGCTAATTTTTGGCGATTCAATGAATACCATGAACGTTCCATGCACTTCAACATTTTGGAGAGCAAACTAGTTCAAGTCTACCCATTATATTTTCTACTAGCAGCCCAAATTGGATAGGGCCTCTGCAATGTATTCTTAAAGTTGGCCAGCGTCAATGTGATCGGCAATAAAATCTTTTACGGGTCTGTCAGACGCAACGTTACTGCTAAATCAAGTTTGAACGTTACTAGTAGAGGGTTAAATTTTATGATGAAATTGTTTGATTGGCGAAGATTGTGTTTTTACAACTGTGTGGCAGTTAAGACCTGTGAGTAATGCAAAATATATTTATCAGCATCTGATATCAACGATTGTGTGTTCAAGATATATTTCTACTCTTAGGGGAAAACTTTGCGGTTACCTTCTTCCACGCGCAACACATGAAAAACAAATGAGAGATTTGATATAAATTATAGTAGAGGGGTTTATTCGAATAGACTACATTTCAATGAATATTCTGAACTGTTTAAATCGAAACTACATGTGGAAACAGACCAGCGAAGATGTAAACAATTTGTATGTACACTTTCATTAGTCACATGAATATTTAATGTTATTGTATGTTGGCAAACCTACTAATCATGTAGGCTAGATAATACTGGTTACAATCTAAACTATAAAGCAAGAAACTCTCGGGAGCGGTCTACAATCAATACGCAATAATTTTCTACAAAAATAATTATTT
The DNA here is from genome assembly GCA_963942545.1 of Oxycera nigricornis. Lineage (NCBI taxonomy): Eukaryota > Metazoa > Arthropoda > Insecta > Diptera > Stratiomyidae > Oxycera > Oxycera nigricornis. The sequence continues at coordinate 78,596,294 of OZ012662.1, forward strand.
TACCTGAAACGATTAAGGCCTCGTTCGGTCCGGTGGTATGTATGTTCCCCATTTTTCAACAAAATTTTATAATATTGCTTCGGTGGAGTGCAATAGATCCAAACGCCTATATGATTGAAATGTCCAATTGCAAACTTTACACTATATCGAATGAACTTCCGTCACAACACATTCCTTGCAAACCTTGCCCTCCTGATCGCAAAAACTATATAGGAAGCCTCGCTTTTTCGTGTAGTTTTTACAGCAAATTTCAACTCGCACATTCAATACAGAATACGAAGATATGGCATCCCAAGGCAATTGAATAATGCAAGTCAGCTACAGCAAATCATATAAACTACGCTGTATTAATATCCACCTTTTTTGTCCTACAGACCCACAAGCTTTTTTCGCCGATATGACACTCGATCGAAGTTTTATATTTGAGGAGATGCCTTGTTTACATTGCTCAACGAATACAAACGAAACCGTATACAACTCTATATGTGAGATTTCTTGTTGAACTGAATAACAGAATTTATGAGAAACTCCAAACGAATATGAAAATCATTCATACGGCAACACATGATTGAGGAAGGAATCAATGTAAGAAAGGAAAATCAACAGAATTTTTCAGATAATTTTTTCAGGTTCAGTTAGGAAAAAATTATATGTTTTTCAGGGTAGACTACATTACAATACGTTGAGACGCATTTAGTGTGAAAGAAGCTACTAACACCGATTGCAAAGATTGCAATTAAGGATTGTAATTAAGTTCTAATTTTGATACCTTTTCTCTTTCCTGAGATTATGTGATATATATAGACCCATCTATGGCTGCATTGAATTAGTGGTTAAATGTACTGAAGAAAGCCACAACTAGTGCTTGAAATACGTATAAACAAAAATTAAATGTTAAATATCCCGTCCAAGTATACACAACAGTTTTGTGTTTTTTCTATTGGATAAGGTGTGGGAAACATCGACGGCTGTGTATTATTGAAGAAAAAAGAAAAATACCTGCGCAACAGATAAAACTGCTAAGGTTTGTATATTGCTCGATCGAGTGCCAAAACATATTTGACATTCAAAAAACATGGCATTAGAGTTTATGACTGTCCCTTTTGCGCATGCACTTGCACATGAGCCTCATCCTTCCGTTGGTTTTTCTGTTCAATGACAATAAATAATTATACATTCGAATAGAGAAATAAGAAACCGAAATAAGCCAAAAAATTGAATCTATTTGCGACTTCTTTGAACTAGATGACAATCATATAGTAGCGCTAATGAAAGACATTTCGTAGAGGATAATGGATTAGAAAATAAATTAAAGTAGATGGAAACGAAAAATAATAATAATCTTTCACACTGTTTCAAGTTATTATCTATTTATTTAATTATTTATTTACGGACAGAGTCCATCTACAAATATTATACATTGCAGATTCAATTGAAGCAAACAAACAGAGCAGAATAACAATTACTAATGGGCTAACTATAATAATAATGTCCAACGTTAAAAATTAATACTATTTGAGATTCATGAAAATATTGAAGAAAAAATTTGCAAAAAGAAAAAGAACATAAAAGTAACGACCATATTTACAAGTTTTTAATTTCAAGCTTTTTAACTTCAATCTTTATAACGCTATTGGTTGTGTTAAACAAAACTATTCTGTGGCATAATTGATTCCCAATTAATTTTAATCTTTCTAGAGGGGAGTTTTGACAATATGCAGTTTTGTGCTATTTTCGAAAGAAAAGATCGCTGCACCTAGTCGATCTAACAGGCACTCTAAACGATATTTCGCTTAATATGTTGTGTGCATCAAGTTTAGCGTTGATTAAATTGTATAGAAACACCGCGTCAGAACATTTACTTCTGGTCTCAATTGATGTTATATTTAGCGCGGAAGTTATTTCAGCAAAGGGAATGTTTTCCGAATTAAAACCTAGTTTGTAACTAATAACTCTTATAAATTTATTTTGAACTTTTTCTAAATTGTCAATATGGTTCTTGTAGTTAGGATTCCAGAGAACCGAACAGTAGTCTAATTTTCTCGTTACCAGTGAAAAATAAAACATTTTAAGTGCATTTATATTAAGAAATTCACGTGTGTTTCGTATTACAAACCCAAGGCTTCTCAATGCTTCACTTATAGTTTTATTAATGTGACTCACAAAGTTCAACGACGTATCGATTAATACATCCAGATCTTTCACTGTCGCAGCTTGCTTCAAAACAACTCCATTAAGAGTGTAATTGCAATAGATAGAGGATTTACAACGATTAAAGACCATAAGTTGGCATTTGTCAATATTGACATCTAAACTATTCAACGCACAGTAGTTACAAAACTTGTCTAAATTTGACTGTAGTAGTAAGGTTTCTTCTATTGACTCAATAGACTAAACGTCATTAAAAATTAAACTTATGTCATTAATGAAAATTAAGAATAACATAGGCCCAAGGTGAGATCCCTGAGGGACACCAGATGTTGGAACAAATTTCTGAGAATATTGATCATAAGCTTTGACTATTAATGAACGATTTCGGATATAGTCACATAGCCATTTTAAAATAACACCGCTGAAACCAATTATTCGAAGTTTTCTCTCAAGTAAACTATGATTAATACGATCAAATGCCTTACTGAAGTCAGTATAAATGGAGTGAACTTGATTGGAGTGGACAAACGAATAGGTGATATAACTATGGTATTCTACTAAATTAGTGGTAGTCGATATATTTTTGCAAAAACCATGTTGGCGTGGTGTGATGATCGATCTTAATAATGGGGTAATGAAGTCAGTTAGCAGATTCTCTAAAATTTTAGGAATCACAGAGAGTATACAGATCGGACGATATTTTCTAATATTTCATTTACAACCAGATTTGAGTATTGGAACTACAAAGCTTGATTTCCATATTGTTGGGAAGCAACCGCTATGCAAGGATTTGTTTAAAATGTATAGAAGTGGGGATGTCAGGGTTGTCGCACAACTTTGTACTAGGATCGGAGGGATACCGTCCGGGCCAGTGCTTTTGCTTAGGCCAATAGTATTAAGTTTATGGATAACAGAGTCGTAAGATATCGAAAATTGAGATATATCTAGATTGCTAAGAGATTCTGGAGGCACATAATCATTTTTAGAGGAGTCATAAACGTTAGAGAAAAACGAGGCGAACATATTTGTAATTGAAAGTTTATCTCAACTATATGAATCATCAAGATGCATGGTTGATGGGAGTGAATTACCAACTTTAAAAGACTTAATGTAATTCCAAAAATGTTTGCAGTTTTGCGGTATTGATGCTTCTATTCGTAACAAATAATTTTTGTGGTCGACCTTTAACGGAGCCTTGCATTCAGATCTAAGTTTAGAGAATATATTGTAATCACAAGTAGATCCAGATATCTTGTAGTATTTATGAGCACACTTCTTTGCTTGTACTAGCTGTTTGAATTCACTTGAGAACCAGGCTGGAAAATGTTTGTTAATCTATTCTTTTCATCCTTTATTTCAGAGATAACATCCTCGATGGTCGGTGGTGGAGATTTAGATTTTAGGATTTCAATAACATCATCCTTCAAACTATTGACTAAGGCCACTGAAGTGTCAATTTGGTTGTCCCTGTGTGAGCATTGGCTGCAGACAAACAAATTGGTTTTCTTAGCAGATTTTAATAATTTCGCGGCTGCTCTGCTAGTATCGGCACAGGTGGAATGTTGTGGCAGTTTGCAACTGTCACATGCGAATAACTCGTCACCAGGTTCAAAAACTTTGCTACAGGAGGAGCAAATATTCAAACTAAAGGTGGGCATGACGGTGAGCGGTGTCAGTAGGTTATGTTCACGCACCAAATCGTAAAAATTGCACTTCACAAAATGTTCAATAATGGGAGTATAACTTTTAAATGCTCGTGTTTATGAACAAACTGTCTCGATATTTACACTAAAAATTATCTGTTTAAACACTAGAAAAGTATATGAGCTCCCGCCATAGTCAAAACAGCTGCAAACTCTTTGGAAGCAGGCCGCCACCCAAGTCAAACACTTAAGGAGTTTTCATGTAGCACAGGCAAGCACATATGCAAGGACGCAAACCACTGCATTAAGCTTAAAGCAAGTCGCAAAGCCTGTTAGGTTTCGAGTAAACAAGTTACCGCAAGTAGCGGTAACTAACTATCGCGATTTGAGCCCGTGGAACGATTTCAATTAAAAAACACAATAAATCAGCACTAAATGTCCTGATTATGACGTCCCACTACAAGCATTACACTGGTGAACCAATAATCCAATGATGTTTGGCGCGTAGGCGTGCAAAAACACGTATCAGCACAACACGTGGCAAAGAATGCCCGTGTGGCAGCAGTGGTCGTCACGAGGGGCTATTGGGTTGCTTTTTCCTACGTGGCGGTGGACAAAGGTGTCGAAAAATAAAGAATAGTCCGAATAAAAAGCGGTTGTCGATTACCAAAAATACTTCTGAACTTTTCAAAACTCGAGAACGCTATCGAACCACGTCCGCCCACGACGGCAGTCAGACTACTATATATGATCATAAAACACTTTTTCAGTCACTACGCGTTCATTGGTGGAGCACCACCAATGATCACAAACTTTATTTTCTCTCCCCCATCACTGCCATTTATTTGTATTTTTACTGAAAAATCAACATTTTATTACACGCGATTTTCAGATTGCAAATTTTCACATACACTGACATTTCTAGTTGCCAGTCGTGATTTAACGAATTAATGAAATCAAGGAAGAATATATAGCATGAACACTACAGTCAGCACCATAGCATAAAGAATATATATCACGGACACTACAGCCAACTTGCCACATATCTGTGCCAGGATGTGCCTAAGTAAAGGTAAATTGCTATCCGTGTACCTTAACATGAGTAACAAAGTAAGCAAATTGCATGTGAATGGTTTGTGGACGAAACACAGAGATGCACATAAGGAGTGTATCGAAAAAATGACCTTCATGATTATGTCTCTAAAAGTGATATTAACTGCTTCAACGAACGAAATTTTTTCCTTTTATTGTAATATTATATTAACTAACATTTACGTAGTTGGTTGTTTTGGCAGCCCTTTTTATCTAAAAGCGGCTCACTTAGGCGATGATAGGCCCATTGTGGTAGCATTTACGTAAAAATTCAATGAATTTTCATTTCAAGGAAAAAAATCGGACCTTTCCGTTAACTCCACGCATTAGGTTCCGTACAACGGTGTGATCGACCACCTTATATGCGTTTCTTCACTTATTTTGAAAATCATTTTCGTTGTTAGCAATTTTGTTTATTTTATTTAATGTTTTTTTTTATTTCAGCCCAAAATCTTCCGATTGGTCGAAGTTTTTGACAGTTTGGAGGGTTAACTGCTTTCTGTACCACGGAGATGTGATGGTTCCTCATACCACTTCATTGTTGATCGAGCATAATGACTTGTCGCTAAATCTGGCGCAAGTGCTACAGATGCGTCGTGTTTCTCGATAAATGATTTTAGTTGCTTCTCTAAACACTCTTCAATGTATACTGCTGAGTTTATGGTACCCTTCGCTACAAATTCCTCTGATCTGAAACTACATCGACATATTGCCTGCCAAATCATATACCGCTTTAAAAATTTGGTGCTTTTTATGGTTTTATGTTTTGGGCTAACACCACCCTTTGATCCTAATGTAAAGAAGTCCTCACTAAGCAACTGTGCGAAATCGGCTTTCACGTATGTTTGATCGTTCAACACAAAACAATCGAATTTGATCAGGTAATCATTGTATAGCTTTCGAGCTCGATTTTTCGCTTATTTCTTCTTTTCCTCGGATTGATCGGGTACATATGCACAACCTGGCTTGGAGAAATTTGAACACAAATTTCAACCTACTCTTTCGCGCGCGAGCTTGGAAACGAAAGGCAGAGTGCTCTCTCTGACAGGAGGGGTAATTTAGGCATCTTCTGTCTCAAGTCGACTTTGACAGCTCGGAGTGTCCGTGCTATGTATTCTTTAGGCTATGACCAATGAAGAAGGAAACTAAGGAACGGAACGAAGCGTGTAAAGCCTTATAGGTGTGTGGGGCAAAAATTCGGGAATGACATTTCGTGACGTTTCCTTTGAAAAGATGTTCTTAAGTCAAACGGAGTGCTTCACTGTTCTGGCATTACACCCAATTCGTCAACCAAATTCAATTCGATTTTTATTTACCGAATTTATTTCAGTTGTGATCGCGAAAAATGTGAATTGTGCGTTATTCTCGGTTGAGGAACTGTGTTTCCGTAGTGTGTACTAAGCGAAAATTGCGAAAAAGTGTACGGTAGTGAATTAATCGCAATTTTCGTGAATTGTTAAAAATGTTAAAATTTTCGTGTTTGCGGGTGGCGGTGGCATCCAAATTAATGTGCTCGAGCAATATGTGTCGTTACCGCTTCACGTAATGTAGCTCCGGTGGTGAAAATTGCGATTTCAATCGGTTTAGTAAAAATGCAATTTGAAATGACATTTCCTATTTGTTGTGCTTTGTATGGCGAAAAAAATTCAGTGGCGCTACGGATAAATACATTTTGGTCACAATTTTACTATTTTTAATATGGAAAGGTTGACTTCGTTAGTCAGGGTATATTTTTTTGTTTTTAATTGTTGCTTACGCCACAATTCCGCCGAAGCCGGTCCCAAGCCCGGTTGAAAAAGGAAAAGGGAGGTATTGCATTTTGTAGTAATAAGTTCTGTTGTATATATTTATCGAAAAATGTTTAAATTGAATTTATTTTGGTACTCATCGCACCAAGCAAAGCGTGTTTTGTGAAAATAATGTTTCTGGCTTACGAAGCTATGGAATATATATCTAAATTGCGTTTAGTTAATGGGCAGAGACTGTTTAAAAAATTTATATGAAAGATTAATTGAATCGAACATTTTGAAGTTCCTGCCTCTTTATAAACTGAACCCAGACCACATTGAACTGTTCTTCTCTTCGATTCGCACTGGTCTTGGGTATAATAACAACACCACAGTGAGGCAGTTCATAGCGTGGAACAAGAAGCTGGTTTTCAGAAGCAAACCCAGAGACGGAGGGCTTAGTAACTGCATTTGGTTAGAGGAAATTGCAATACTAAATTCTTGCCAAACCTGTCCAGTGAATGACATTGCTATTAGTATTGATAGGGACGTCATGGTTGACCCACAGATTGCAGTTGAGACAAGCTCTCACGACCCAATTCTCGCAGAAGAGCATTGTTACGCTTCCAATCCTGCATATCTTAGTGAATACAGTGAAGCAGTTATAAAATATATTGCAGGTATTGTTGTCTTCAAGATAACTAAGACTCTGCAAGGCGATCTCGGTGCAATCCAAGGTCACCTGTTAAGTACAAAAGCAGAGGAATACTTAAAATACCATCAGAAAGTGCCGTGAAAATCTGGAAGAAAACCGAACAACAAATTCGTAGATACCAGTTTTGTACCGAATACCCAGCTCTATTCAAGGAAACATTTTCTAAAATTTCTAATAGAATTTACACACAACACTGCAAGCACTTTTTGAAATCCATTGTTGAAACATACCTACAGACTCGATATAGTTTTATAACTAAACAAAAATCGAAAAAAAATTCAATAAGGCAGCGCCACAATAAAATTGTGTATTTTAGAGGCATGTAATATGCTACTTTCGTACTGATACATTGTCAAAACATTCAACCATGAAAATTAAGCCGATGAAATCAGCACCGTAATTCCGCCGAAGCCATTCCCAAGCCCGGCTGAAAAAGGAAGAGAACGGCAATTTGGTAAATTTTCGAATTTTTGCATCGAAATTTTCAAACTAAAATTATTTCGCGCCATATATTTTGCTCCTTATTAAACTTTCACAGCGTACGCCTTTGCTTTTCTCGGGAATGCGTTAGTTTCACGAACACATACAAGTGATTTGCCCCATTAATTTTGTTGATGTTTCACTCCTTATCTTCTTCCTCATTGGCTATGAATAGGTAGTCTCGTTCGCAGCTACGGTGAAGTTCTGTGTTTGAGTAATTAGAACATGGTACCCAGTAGGAATTTCAGCAACACTTTGCGGAAAACAAGATGTGGTTTTCTTGCTGAGTGAAGTGCCAATTATTGGACGGCAAAGATAGGTGATGTAAGACGTTTTCTACAACTGAATTGTCTATTTCAATATCCCATATATAGATTCAAAATACAATTTGTTATTGAGTCGTTGAGTTTTATATACTAGTTACATTGAAATCCGTCAATAGTAGCACAAAACATGTGTGCGCGCTTATTAAGAGCTTTTTTGTTGTTGTTGCAACGCTACAACATTTAGAATAATTTTTAGAGAATATTTGTTTGTTTCCTAAGTTTAATATTAACTATAGTCCACATTCGTTTTTGTTGCCTAACAATTTTCTAAGTTTTAACATGTGGCGTTTCCAATACTAAAGTTTCAAATGTGACGTTTCGTTCTATTTTGCCTTGCCATATGCGCCGCCTCCGATTTGTTACTTTAGCAGCCCTAACTTCATTGTGTCCATTACGTATGTCCGTGAAATGTGCGTGCGAAACAATGAAGAAGGAGAAGAGGAACGGAACCAAGGGTGTAAAACCCTATACGTGGGATGGTATGAGATTTTGCGCAGGTGAAACGTCAAATAGTTGCAGGCAAAACTTCATAGTGATGTTGGTTGATGATGGTCAGTGGCGTGTTTGGAAAAAATATTTTGGGGCAATTATAGGATATACATCATTATAATTGCACATTATAATAATACTTATGCAGTCACTAATAACGAATTGAGTTTATATTTACTTGTAGTTTCCCATCAGATGAACACATGAAAATGCTGTGGTTGCGAGCGATTGGCCAATCGGATCTAGGCATTACGCATTTAAAAAATGCATAAATTAACTATATTGGCCAAAAAGTACATCGTATTTGCAATAAAAAGATTTAAGCCAGGCCTT